>JAJGOT010000003.1:2902500-3377500 GCA_022457155.1 Cladopsammia gracilis | reverse complement strand
AAATGTCCAAAAATAATTTTAAAATTAATGTCCATGACACTTTACTCCGAATACTTTCAGAAGAAAATGATTATATTGATTTACGAGACTTAATTACAAAAATTTCCTGAAAACCTGGCTTCTTATATTTGCCATGTCTTTGATTGTAAACTTAATTAAATTGAATTTATTTCTATTTATTTGTTTATTTATTTAACTACTCTTTTTCTCTAGTCTTTCTTGCGATCTATCTGTATATGTATTACATACGTGTAACCACTGCTCACCTCGACTAGCTAACCTGATAACTGCGGGCAGTGGATATTGCTTTCTGTAAAATCTGTAATAATTAATAAACAGTTGAAACAGTTGAACAGTTTTCTTTTGGGCTAGCTCCTCGGAGCTCTGAGCGAGTAAGCTAAAGTAACAGCTTACCCAAAGGGCAAGCTGATTTTTTCATTTTCATCTCAGCCTGCAAAGACATACTGAGCCAGCAGGATGCGCAAACATGCAAGATAAAATAACTCTTGGCTGTTTTAATCAAAGGAACTCAAACTTTGAAGAATGTAAAACAAATTAATTTGCAAAAACACTACAAGTCGATGTTTTGCAGTTGGCTATAAAGATTAGATCTGAATTTTGAATTTCCTATTATTTTGTTGCTTTTTTTGCAAAGTTTATTTCCATCCGATTTTTGTAAAACACAATATTTTCTATATTTATTCCTAAGTTGCAGCGTTTTCATCCTGTTGGCTTACCATGAACATTTAGCTTCTTGTATTTTATAAGGTGATTATTGTGCACAGATCACTTAGCCTTAATTCTTTCATTTTCTCCTTCTCTGAATGAGCTACGGTTTGTTATTGCGTTCCCAGCACAGAAAATCGTGTTTTAGCTCTTGCTCTATATAAGGTAGCTTAGCCCTAATTTTATCTTTTACTACTGCTTGAATGAGCTTCCGTGTTGTCATTGCATTCCCAGTGTCGAATATCCTGTTTTAACTCTTCTAGTAACATTAGCCTTTCATTATTGAGTGCAATCTGTTCTTTGTACTTTTTTCTGTCTTCTATCGCTGCCCGCATTCTAGTCTTATTCCACTCAATCGATGATTTGATTATTGGTTCATTTTTTTCTAATTTGGTTACACGTTTTTCTTTCTTTCTGGCTAATTTCAGTTCTTTTTTTAATGACAACACCTTAGTCCCAGTCTGGAGAAATCGTAGCCTCTTTTGATATTCTGTGTGGCAACTTTTCACAAGCATTTTGGTGTCACTGTTTTCAATAATTCCACCACCATTTGAAAGTATGAAGTCTATAAAGCTTTCTGGTTCGTCACTTTCTGTGAGCCCGGGCCGACTGCTGTCATCTCTTCTAATTACAGATGGCTGATGTGTTGAGCCTGAGGTAGTTTGTCCTTCCATTTCTGTTGTGTTGTGTTCTTCCCTTTGATCCAATGCCTTACCTTACAGAGATAATAAATATGTTTAAAAAATTGTAATGATTATGTTTACAGAAAGTAGCACCATAGCATTTGCAGTTTGTCCTAGCATCATATACAAGTACACTGTCTATTGACTGCCATCCCCCCCCACCCCCAACAGAAGGTTTTATGGTTTAAACTCCCTTCCCCTCCCCTCTGGAAATACCAATTCACCATGCTCTCTTGGAAGGGATGAGATGGAAATGGATGGATATTTCTGGACAATACATAATTATATTTTTACAGTTCACCTCAGTTCATTTGAATGATGTTGAATTGTGATGAATGAAGTTTGATTTTATTCAAACTCTCATGCAACATTCATATTTTGTTCCCAGATGTTCTCAGGTGTGAATAACAATGTTGAATTTGTTTCACTGTTAAACAATTTTTAACCTGTACATGGGCAGCAGACCATATTCAAAATTATTCAATGACATGGCTTTTATATGAGTTCAACATACTGCATTCAACCATGTTGAACCATGTTGAACAATGTTGAATTTGTTTGGCTACCCATTTAATGTCATACAACAAAGTTAAATGCAACGTCAGTGATGAATGAATCATGTCAAATTCATTTCACGGGGCCTTTAATATAACCAAGATATATTCTGCAAGGGTAGAAATCATACCCACAAAATTCATATCGTTTTATGAATACAGAAGGCTTCCAGACTAATTAATTCCCCTTGACTGTTAAATTTATAGAATTTAACTGAAAAAGATATCATATTGGGGTAAGTCTTCACAAGCCTTCACATTGTTCACAACTGCCATAGCTTATCCCGGCTTCTGTAGCATGAACTGACAGAGTCAGGCACAGATATAGAATAAATGGTGACCGATTTCCGAAAATGTCTAGGGGGGGGGGGGGGGGGGGATGCTTGGATTTTAACTACCTAATATCCCTTTTCCTGGGTTTCTGAGTCATTCAGACAGGATATTGGCTAGTTCCATTCTCCTCGGATGAAGCCTTGAGAATTGGCGGATTATTTCATCAAAGTCAATTTCCACGTTGTAGTGGATATGTAGCAAGGCAAGTCCTGTCAATCTCATCTGTGATATGGTACTTTGCAAGTATGTTTTCAGTCGCCTCAAAGCTGACACATTTCTCTCACACTCGCATGTGGTGATTGGTAAGGTGGCAAATATGTTGAGGCACTCGGCGATGTTGGGACACAGCACATGGTCGATCTCCTCTAAAGTTGCAAGTGCAGTTGTTGGGACAGTTTTAGGATCTTGTCGTTCCCACTGGAAAATCCCATGGCCAGAGCGTGTCAATGCCGCAAATTGGAAAAAAAAAACATTGTCCAAACCATTTTCGAGATTTCAACTTGGAAATTTAATTTTATTAAAAAAAGATATTCATTACGAAAAATCTGACCGATTACCATAAAACGGTGGAAACCGTATGGATCTGCGCTTGAGAGGAGTGCTACTGCTACTGCTACTGCTACTGCTGCTACTGCTGCTACAGCTGCACCTGCTGCTCCTGCTGCTCCTGCTGCTGCTACTGCTACTGCTACTGCTACTGCTACTGCTACTACTACTACTATAGTTACCCCCCCCCCCCCCCCCCCTAGAATTATGTTGCTGGTACCCATTTATACACCTGGGTGGAGAGAGACAACAATGAGCACAGGTTCTTATGTAAGGAAACAACACGATGGCAGAGACCAGGCTTGAGGAAACACAGACCTTCGGGTTGAAAGTCTGATGCCCTAACCACTTGACCACCGCGCATCCACATAGAATTAAACTAGGAGTGGTTTACAAATGGAGCTTTGTTGTAATTCAAAACAAGCCCATCATTACTAACCATTTGAGGAATCAAGCACTCTGGAACTAACTCCTGTGGCCACATTTCCTTCCATAATACTGGCAAGATACATCCACAGTTGCTTCCCAATAACTGTCTTTTGTAACAAGGCCTCCACACTTTCTCCAGCTTTGTTACAATCCTGCAAAGCACTTGACAGAATCTGACAAGTTACAGATGGAGAGGAGTTTTGTCCCTGTAGCAAAAAGTGAACAAATACTCTGAACAGGTAAACAATTACTGTTGTTTCAGAAACTATGTTTTTTGGCAAGATCATCTTCGCCAACAAATGAAGAACAGTGTTCCCTTTGTAATCCTTTGCTGAGAACAATGATATTGCATGGCTGTGTCTATTCAGGGTCTTCACAATGCTAATGACAGCATCACACAAAAACAGGCCTCCCAACTGGTGTTGCAGTAAACGCACTGTCATGTGTAATGGGGTTTCCTCGGTGATAGCTGTGTGAATGAGAGGATGGAAGCCAAATTCTGAAAGGACCTCCAAAGCCTTGTACTTCCCTAGCAAGCAAGCAAGATGAATGATGGAGTAACACAATCTGGGCACGGGATCAAAAACAACATCGTTGAGGTCCCAAGAATTGTCTTTCAGATAGGTTCTGAAGTTCAAGCATGATTCATTTTCCTCTGCTGGCAAGAGGATACTGTTATGATCAGGCGTAGCACAAAGAAGCTGGATCAGGTCATGATGTTGAACATTACAGTTGGGTGAGCACACAAATGTGTGTTTCCCTGAAAACAAAAGAGAATTAGTCAAGAGTTCTTTTAACGCTTTGACTTCTTATCTCTTTGAGCCCCATTAGTTATCAGCATCATATTTCCCCTCATAATATCAATGCTTAATCAATCAAAGAGGTCATGAGAATTAAGGCCGACACACACTAGGGGACATGTTGCAGGAACATGAAGCGGGGACAAGCTCCTTTGTGTGCACAGCATTGGCGCATATTGCAGGGACAGTATGCAAGCTGGT
The DNA here is from genome assembly GCA_022457155.1 of Cladopsammia gracilis. NCBI lineage: Eukaryota > Metazoa > Cnidaria > Anthozoa > Scleractinia > Dendrophylliidae > Cladopsammia > Cladopsammia gracilis. The sequence goes on along the minus strand of JAJGOT010000003.1, from coordinate 3,373,228 downwards.
GCACACAAAGCGGATTGAGGTATAAAAATCACAGAAAGCACTGAGGGCGCCTGCCACTGAAGGCTCATGGAATAATCAATGGTGCTTTTTTATTGGTTTATTTCTATTTTGTAGCAGGGACAGTTTGCAAGAGCAGTGCACATGATGCGACATCGAAATGGGGGTCATTTTGTCCCCGCGTCATGACACACAAATTCAAACCAGCTGAATTTCGTGCAACATGTTGCGGGGACAAAATTATGTCCCCGCAACATAACTTTTTCGCAAAAACAGGGATGTCACACAAGGAAAACTGTCGCTACAACATGTCCCCGCTTCATGTCCCCGCAACATGTCCCCTAGTGTGTGCCGGCCTTTAAGGACACCAGGGTTCGTGATTGACTTTTCAGCTTACAGTGTGTACTAGCCTAGTGGCTAGTGACAGGTTTGAATTCACTAGCCAAAATAAATTTTTACTAGCCAGTGGGGGTGGGGATTGGGCAGAGAAGACAATGAATAACGTGTATAACAATGATTAACAAAAAAAAAATCTCCAAGACTCGGAAACACAGTTTGATCATATTACTTAGGTTTTCTTCATAAATGTCATACTAACACCTTACGAACCTACTAACATAATTACGGAAAAACGTTGAGAAGATAAGACTAACACCTTATGAACGTCCTGACGTACGGAAAAACGTTGAATAGATAAGACTAACACCTTACGAATGTATGAAAGTAGAGGAAAACATCGAGAAGATAACACTACCACCTTACATACGTATGAATGTGGAGGAAAACGTTGAGTAGATAACTAAAGACTAACACCTTACGAATGTATAGGAAAACGACGAGAAGATAAGGCTAACACCTTACGAACGTAAGGTGTTAAATGAACGAACGAACTCAGAATAGTGTTCACTAAAAGGGAATCAATTAGTAAACTAGAGAGAAATAAATGGACTTCCTGGCTAAGTGATGGTAGATTTTCACGTTTTAGCCAATGAGGTGGACGGTTTCAACAATATCAGAATTAACACCTTTCTGCATTCCTTGCCATTACATTGCCTAGTTCTTACTAGGACCATTACTTAATATTATGACAACCCCATAGACCAATATCACGCTAGCATGATACAAAAATATATTTAGTTTATTGGGAAAAAGAGCCCAGCATCAAATTCAGCATATCGATATTAGTAAAACTACAAAGTTTTGAAAAGATTGCCGGCAAAAACTGACAAAGATACGACATTTTGAAACTGAGCATTTTTGCAAAGAAATGTATGGTGGACGGGCAATCTTGTTTTCGTGTTTTTCCTATACATTTCTGTGTAAAAATTAGGCCAGAGTACTTCAAAAGTTCATATCTCCATCAGTGTACAAGCAATCTTTACGAAACTTTACAGTTTTACTAATTTTGATGTGCTGAATTTGATACTGGATTCTTTTCCCCATAAAATAAAATATATTTTCACGCCATGTTAGCGTGATATTGGTCTATTAAACAACCACATTTTCAGGCACATCAGTGGCCAAATTAATAAAGTTCCACTGTACAAGAAATACCTGCAGGAATAATGTAACTTTCTGCTGATGGTGATGCGGTATTCACTTGCAAGGTTGGCAAATCAATATGATGCCCTGATGTAAGCTGTGCTCCTGTATCTATATCAAAGGGGTAAGGTAATAATTATTATAATTATTATAATTATATAATTATGATATAATAATAATTATTATTATTATATTAAATATTATTATATAATAACTAAAATAATAATATTATTATATAATTATAATACTTAAGGAAGAGTTGCACATGACCAGAGCTTAACCCAGTTTCTGTAGCATAAAGCAACTAAGAGTATTGCTACTTGCCCTCAGATGGGATGCATGTCCATCAAACAGTTACCCCCAGCATTCCATGTATGTCCCTGGTTACCATTTACATGTATATGTTGTATGTTAAAATTTATTTTAGGTTAAAAATGATTTCAAACCACAATAGGTTAATTTTCATTTTCCTTTGTCCCAGACAAAGTAAAATAAAAATTAACCAAGTTAGAAATAATTTTAACCTAAAATAATTTTAACCTACGACATACATGTATATGTTGTCAGTGGTTCAATTTTGTCCTTGGTGCAAATTTTCTTTTCCTTTATTTTGGGGTATGGTAATGTATGATAATGCGTTTTTAACAAAGGAAAAGAAAATTTGCACCAAGGATAAAATTGCACCACAACATATACACCTGGGGTGAAGTGAGACCCCATTATACAGTACATATATATTTCTTGTGTTAGGAAGCAACATAACAGAATAGAGTGAGCCTTGAACAACTGGCCTTCAGATTTGAATTCCCATGTACTAACTAATACACCACTGAGGCACCATGAACCGCATGGAACGCCTCACAGGATTGGCTGTGAAAACAAAAGAACAAACAACAGAACAATGGACCTGTGCCATGAAAACAACAGAGCTGCATGATACCAAGGTCGAATGAAATTAGGGATTCTGAAAAGGTGCATGGCATCTGCCACACCTTCAAAATCAAATCAATAATTAATCAGTTTTAATCAAGGAGAACAGAGTCATTGGAGCAACAAATTTGAACAGCTAAAATGTATTTGCTTAACAAGATCAAGAACTCTCCAAGCTTAAGTCCATGCAATTTAATTAGAAGTACATGTAAACATAGTTGTGGTCATAGTAAAACAAATTAAAAAATAACATACAGTGTAGTGCTCACAGAAAATTAGAAGCAAATTGACAGCCAGAGGGTACAGAAAAATCCTCCCAAGTTATGATGCCAGCAGTCCTGTGATCGTCGAGTTCATCAGTGGCAAGAAACAATGTATCAGACTGGTCCCAGTTGTTCAAAAGGTGGATAACGCTATCCACCAGGGCCTGGTTGTTCAAAAGGTGGATAACGCTATCCACCAGGGCCTGGTTGTTCAAAAGGTGGATAGCGCTATCCGCCAGATAAATCACTATCCAGCGGATAACACAATGGATTTTGTTAATACTTATCCACTGGATGGTGATTTATCTGGTGGATAGCGCTATCCACCTTTTGAACAACCGGGGCCAGATAAATCACTATCCAGTGGTTACATGTAAGTATTAACAAAATCCTTTGCATTATCCACTGGATAACGATTAATTTTTTAATCTGGTGGATAGCACTATCCACCTTTTGAACAACCAAGGCCTGAAGGATAAATCTCTCAAAGGACTTCTACAACATAAAAAGAGATAAAAACACTTGGCTTATAGGAGAATAATACGTAAAACAATGTCCTACCTGAGGAACTTGCATCAGGGCTCTGACTTGGGGTGTTACCCTCATCTAAAATAAAATAAAAATTGAGATTTAACTCATACCCTGCATTTGATCTATTACATAAAAGTTTAAACATAGTTTATCTTACAACTACATTACATGTACATTACGTGGACTCTGGGAATGAAAGGGTTAAAGTGCAACTAACCCCAATTCTTTTCTTTCGTTAAATAAGATCTCCTGTTTGTCCTGATTACATGTACTTATGCAAAAAAATTATCCTAATTGATAAAATCCTTGCATTTCTACTGCTGTTTGAAATTAGGTGCTTCTGCCCCATTAACAAGCATTCGTGGGAGCTGGGTACGAACTTTGCTGTGACATCATCGAAGGAGACCATTTGCCGCATTCACATATCACCGCAAAGCGACAAAGGAGAAGGTACATTTATTTTAACGCGAATGGTACTCAAAAGCCAACAATGGGATTTTGTGCACTCCGATGCCTTTTATGTGTTTGCCCACAGTTCCTTTGCTCTTTGCATCATGAAAATCAATCTCCTTCGATGATGTCATAAGACATCAAAGCAAAACTCGGACCCATTCTTCACATTGCTCAGTACTGGCCGAAAGAACTGCCAAAATTTGAAACTTTAAAAAACTATAAAAAATCATGGAAAAATGCTGTAATGGTAAAAAAAAAAAATTCGTACAGGTAATCAGGACAATTAGGAGATTTTGTTTGGCGAAAAACATTATTGGGGGTTAGTTGCACTTTAATAGAGTTCTGAAGTTATAACGTCACAAAAACTAAATTTGAGAAATTATGGGATTTGATTAGATATTCGGAAAGGGCAGGATGAAAGACGCCCGCTTGCCAAAAATCAGCATCCTAGTGAAATTTGGGGGCGAGATATTGGCCCCTTTATGCTCCGATGACTCCATACAAACCCCACTAATTTTGCCTTGGTTCATTATGTAATGAACCAAGGCAAAATTAGTAGGGTTTGTATGGAGTCATCAGTGCCAATATCTCACCCCCAAGTTGCAATGAGATGCTGATTTTTGGCAAGCAGGCATTTTTCATCATGCCCTTTCCAAATATCTAATCAAATCTGATAATTTCCCAAATTTCAATTTTTGTGACATCACACTTCGGTACTCTACAAATCAAAGATTGTACTTTCCTCAGTTTTAATTTAAAATATTTTTGGTACACGTATAACATTTGACAACTTCTATAACGTAATTAATACAGGCAATAACAAATCAAAATAACAATACAGAGTCTGTACCTGCAGAGTCAGTTTCACTTCCTGTTGGTGATTCGGAAATCACTTGCAAGGTTGTCAAATCATTGTGAGGTCCTGGCTGTGCTCCTGTATTTCCAGTGTGAGAACGTGACAAGGTGGTGCTCCTTTCAGAGAGATTTACAACATTAGTTGACACACTGACATTCTGCCCTGTTGGGCAGCTGCTTTGAAGATCATTTGTCTGCGACAAAGATGACGTTTCAGCAAAAGTGGTTGACTGCAAAGTATCCCCTTCTGTAGTTACATTTTCACAATGCTCTTCATGAACTGACAGTTGTTCCCTTGTATATTCAGTATTTCTGTCTTCTTGAGCAGGTGATGATTTCTGAATACTACCAGCATAACAGCTTCTCCTTGTCAATTCTTCATCTTCAAGAATCTTAGACATTGTCTCTCCGGCTTTATTTCTGATATCAAAGAATTCAAGGACTTGGCTCTGATGCAAGGGTCCCTCAACACCAAGTCTTTTAAACATGTGAATCATTTCTGCACAAAATCGTTCATATAACATTCTCTGGTCAAGCAATCCTTGAAGTTCCAAAAAGTCTGAAACAGATTCTTTGGCCTTGATCTCATTGGTGAGTTCCCTGATTTGTTTGGCACATGCATGAAGGATGGTATCTTCACTGACATCATCCTGTACCAGAAGAACATTACTATTGTACTTCACAAGAAGTTGCAATAACTGTTGGAATACAGACAGCTTTTCATCAAAGGAAGAAGTTGGCATGAAACGATGCATGTTTTTTAGTATTGTTGAAAGTGGTGAGTTTCTGGCAGAATTTGCAAAGTATTGTGAATTTCCTAGCTGTGCTTTTAACATGAATTCTAACAAATCAAGTTTGCCAAACAACATGGCCAGGTGAAAAACAAGTTGACGGAGCTTTGAGGAGGGATCTTGAATGCTTATTGATGATCTCCAGCCATTTTTTATAGATAGCTTCAAATGGTTCTCCAGACAGGTTCTCAATTTGCAATCATTTTGAACACCAGCTGCTAGTACCAAAGGATTGTGCCTTGATGTACAATTGCGTTCACACAATCTGGTATGCACTCCTCCAAGCACATCCTCCACTGGAATGTTTACACTCTTACTGAGTTTTATCTTTTTTCTGGATGGTTGGTTGACCTCTTGAGTTGATGGTGATTCCTTGAACCTGTCGTCTGCAGTCAGACTACTCACTGATTCAGAAAGGTCCTTCAGTGAGGCCTCTATATGTTGAAGAGATTCTGTAGAGTGTTCCATGGCTATACATGAGGAAGCTGCTTCAACTATCATATCACAGAGTACAGTTGCTGGATTAATAAGATCTGCCACAGGTGTATCGGAAACACACTTAAGCGTGGATTGTATTTCCTCAGTAGAAATGCAGGAGATAGTTGGTTCATTAAAATCTGCCAATGGTGTGCTAGAAATACCCTTTTGTGTGAATACAGTTTCCCCTGAAATACTGCTGTTTGTAGTTAGACATAAAACAGTCGGCTCATTAAAAGCTGAAACTGATGTGTTAATCTCAGTCTCACCAGAACATTGCATCTGAGTGTCATCCACCCTGTATACACCAGAAGGTTGTGTTTCATTTGATGAAGCTTTTGGTATATAAGTCCTTTCATCTAGTACAGTGGTATTTTGAATTGTCACACCAGAAGACTGCATTTCAGAGACATTCTCAACTGTCCTGACATTCCCACCAGAAGATGTTCCTTCATTTGATAGATCCATTGGGGTGGACGGTAAGACCCCTAGTACAGTGCTTTCAGCTGTTGTGTTCACACCACAAAATTGCCATTCAGTGCCATTATCATCTACTATGTTCACACCAGAAGACTGTGTTTCATTTGATGAGTCTTTTGTTATAGATGTCATTTCATCTGGTACAGTGGTATTCTCAATTATTGTGTCATTCACGCCACATTGCTGCATTTCAGTGACATTCTCAACTGTCCCGGCATTCCCACTAGAAGTTTGTGCTTCATTTGATAGATCCATTGGGGTAGATGGCAGTTCTCCTAGTATAGTGGTCTCAGATATTGTGTTCACACCACAAAATTGCATTTCAGCACCATTGTCATCCACTCTGTTTACACCAGAAGGTTGTGTTTCATTTGACAAATCTTTCAGTATAGAAGTCCTTTCATCTGGTATAGTGACATTCTCAATGATAATTTTTGTCTTGTTCACACCAGAAGACTGCATTTCAGTGACATTCTCAACTGCCCTGGCATTCCCATCAGAAGATTGTGCTTCATTTGCTAAATCCTTTAGGGTGGGCGGTACACGTAGTTCTTCTAGTATAGTGGTCACAGCTGTTGTGTTCACACCAGAAAATTGCATTTCAGTGCCATTATTATCCACTCTGTTCACACCAGAAGGCTGTATTTTATTTGACGAATCCTTCGGTGTGGAATTCCTTTCGTCTGGTGCAGTGGCATTATCAACGGTCCTGTTCACACCAGGAGGATGCATTTCAGTGACATTCTCAATTGCCCTATTCCCACCAGAAGATTGTCCTTCATTTGCTACATCTTTTAGGGGGGACGGTAGATCCGCTAGTACAGTGGTCTCCGCTGTTCCATTTACATCAGCAAATTGTATTTCAGTGCCACAATCATCCACTCTGTTCACAACAGAAGGCTGTGTTTCATTTGATGAATCCTTCTGTGTGGAAGTCTTTTCATCTGGTAAAGTGGCTTTCTCAACTGTCTTGTTCACAGGAGAAGGCTGGAGTTCAGTGACATTACAAACTGTGCTGTTGCCATCAGAAAATTTTGCTTCATTTGTTAGATCTTTAAGAGCAGATGGTAGCTCCCCTGGTCTAGTGGTCTCAACTGTTCTGTTCATAAGCTTACCTGGAGATTGCATTTCAGTAATATTTGCAATGATCTTGTTCACACTAGAAGACCGTATTTGATCTAAAAGTTCATCAAGTTTTGATTTTAGTTTTTGGTTTCTTGCGCACATATGCTCGATGACCAGATCTAGATAAGCTTAACTTAAGCTTACAGATGTTTTCAATCAATTATTTTTAGTATCGGTAAGCTCCAGTGTCAAAAAGCTTACAGGGTCTTACAGTCTCAACTCACGTCAATTTTTTTTCTATAAAATCCCCTTTATGTCCTTTACCTTGATGCACAAAGACCAGGAGATGACAAGAAGAAGCCAAGAACGTTCAGCATGCTTCGAACGTGTGAAATAGCCGCCATTTTTATAAGCACGAACAAAAGAACTTTCCCGTATGAAGGGATAATTGCAGTAGTCATACACAACGTAGGTTCCTGTTTCACACTTGCATAATGGGGTCTTGCAGTCGAATTTGCGATGCTATTCTCACAGCGTTCTTTGAATACGATACAGCCAAGATAGTGCATATCAAAAGCAAGAAGGTTGGACTGATAAATCGGCTCATACAATTAGTGATTGTTGTTTACATAATAGGGTAAGTACTTTCCAATTTTCAGTTTCGAAATATACCGAAGGACGTGTAACGCAACGTGTAAGATTTGCGTTTTAAATCGAATTTAACTTAAACCTCACTTAAGCTTATATATGAGAGCTTAATTACAAATTTTCGAAAAGCAGACAAACGCGCAGCAAAGGACTACACTGACTCTCTCCTCTTCCCGTCTGATGTCCTTTGTTTGAGGACTTGTTCTTGACGTATATTTCCACTAATCAGATTATGTTCATTCCTGAAATTCCATTCCCCATTCCTGAAATTCCTGATGGAGAGAAAACCACCTAACAACCACACTGATTGGTAAAAATATTCAATGGTCAGAACAGGCCCTCAATCAGTCTGCAATTTCAAAGTCACAAAATGGAAAGAAACATGCCCTGGAACATTTGAATGCATCACTTTTTGCCCTACACATTTATTGCTTGTCCAGCATGCAAAAGCACCAATTATGCAGGCTAGCACAGAATAACTTCAATAGAAATCATAACAAGGTCCTTTAACATACATAATTTGTCATTTTTATAGAGGGTGGTGAAGGGTTTTTTCGTGATCTGTGAAAGGCCTTTTTTTTACCGTGAATTGTGAAATGGCTTTTTTTTTCTCGTGAAACATGATTTGGTTACATACCCGTAAACAGTGAATCGACTTTTTTTCATAAGCACTGCAAAATGACTGTTGTTTTTTTCCTCGTGAAATGCTACTGTAAACCGTGATTCTTTCTTCCTCCCAAAAAATTATCCAGTAAGCATTTAACTACGTTGATGGTAAATTGCGTGACTAATGCATGACCGTGATTGATCATCATTCTGGACCCTAGGTCACTCTACAAGGTTAGGTAATTTTACACAACATCAGCAAAACAAAGAACTCAGCTTTCTTTTTACATCAGGAAGAACGAGGAGTGGACGGTCGGTGAAGACAATAAACAAAGCTGTACTTTGGATGTAATTTAATTAGCAAAAAGTAAGGAATGTTTTTTTTCGTGAAATGGCCGTTTTATTCTCTGTGAAACGTGAAATGACAATTTTATTTTTCGTGAAACGTGATCCAGACCCCCCCCCCCCCCTTACCACCCTCTGTATACACACAAAAAAGTTATCCATCTTGCAACAATTAATGTTCTGCACTTCTTCAGGTATGTGATTGTTTACAAAAAAGGATATCAGGAGTTTCAGAAGCCTTACAGTTCTGTAACAACAAAAGTGAAGGGTGTGTCACTCACAAACTTAACGCCAAGCAGTGGCCAGGAATTTCCATTGTATGGAGGGGTTCACGTCTGGGACTCATCTGATTATGTGGTCCCGCCAGAGGTAATGTAAAATAAATGTTAAAGTTTTCCAAAATGGTGAGCATGGTCGATTGCATCATTAATTTTGTACCCAGGGTTTCTTGATCTGACGATTCCAAGATGGCAAAAAATGTGACTCTTCTCATTAAACTTAGACGTTTAGCAAGGAAGCTCACTTGTAATAACTAAACACATTCGTTTTCTTTTCTTTTTTTACTTGGCTGTCAAAAAAGTACTTTCCACATTGTCTAGAAGTAGTTGCCTGATTGGGCAAGTATTTTCGGTTCATTTGCTTTTATTACTTTCCACTCAAAACTTTTACTTTCCAGTGGTGAATGGGTAAGTGTTAGTGTCGAGCCCTGGGAAATTTTTTGCGACCACACTTTATCAAAGTCAGCGTGTCGGACTTTCAACTTCCTCACAGGATCTTCAGGGATCTTCGAAGATCTTCAAAGACCTGTCAAGGATCCTTTAAAGATAAACATCTTTAAAGGATCCTCACGGGATCTTTGAAAGATCCTCAAAGATTCTTCATCTGCAATTTATTGTAGAATTTTTTACAGAGATCCTCAAGGAGTTGATAAAGATCTTCAAAGGACCCTACCAAAATATCCTTGTGAGGATCTTTGCAAGGATCCTTTAAGATCCTCAAGAATTTATAAGAATCTTTCAAGGATCTTAATAAGATCCTTTGAAGGATCTTGCAAAGATCTTCAAGGATCCTTAAGGTTCTTGGCAAAGATCTTCAAGGATCTTTAAAGATCTTCAAAGATCTTTGCAAAGATCCTCAAAGATCTTTATTAAGATCCTCAGTAAGATCCTCGCAGAGCCTCATGCAGATCTTTAAGTGATAGATAAAATATGAGCGGGAGATCTGTATGGGCGTTTACAATGGCGAGCCGAAGGCGAGCCATTGTAAACGCCCATACAGATCGGACGCAAACATTTTATCTGACTTATGAAATGAAACAATGAGTAGAGATCTGTATGAAAAGTTAATGCATACTAATTAGCTCAGCAGAGATCTGTATCAAAAGTTAATGCATACTAATTAGCTCAGCAGAGATCTGTATCAAAAGTTAATGCTACTGTTTAATAATTCATCAACTCAGTTGATCTGTATTGGGGTTTACAAACCTTCATTAAACATTCATTTCTTTTGTATTTTCCTTATGAGATATTAATGAATTTTATAAGGATCCTTAAAGATCCTTCAAAGATTCTCATCTCTGCCATCGTGTTGTTTCCTTAGACAAGAAACTTTGCTCCACATTGCCTCTTTCCACCCAGGTGTATAAATGGGTACTGGCGACACAATGCTGGTGGTAACCTTGTGATGGACTAGCATCCCATCCAGGGGGGAGTAGTGATACTCTCAGTCACTTCATGCTACAGAAACCGGGTTAAGCTCCGGCAGTTGTGAGCCATCAGGCTTGTGAAGACTTACCTTTTTAATACCAACTTACCAGATGTACATTTATCTTTTTCTCATTCACTGGTAACAGGAGGATAGTGCCGTATTTGTGATGACAAACATGATAATCACACCAATTCAAAATCAGTCCACATGCCCTGAGGACCCAAAGTTTCCAGGTGTAAAGTGCACAAAAGACAGTGACTGTACAAGGCTAGAGCCTGTCGAAAATGGCCATGGTGAGTTTTAACATACATACATTACATACCTATTACATAGTTACATACTTTATTCAAGATGCAAACATTATATCTACATATATCTACGAAATGACAAGTGGTCTTTCTGGTTACTGTCTTGCTTGTCTGATATATTTTGCTCCTGCCAACTTGCTGAGCATTTTGACATAGCTAATCTGTAAGGTGGTGGCAAGTGCTCCTATAGGCTGACCTGAGACCAATAAATTATAGGTTGGTTGGAGGCATAATATTATTACATTTAACAGCAAATTTCAAAATTGTCTGGCTTGTTGCCAACCACAGTAAAGGAACTTGTTGCATTTAGCTTCTGACATTTCTCTATTGACTGTACTTGCATTGCAGTCACTATTCTGAGCAGGCATGTTTTTGATTGTCTGTGCAAGAGTGTCTGAGTATAACCCTGGAAAGCCTTGTTGTTCGTGACATAATAAAACACTTAATGACTGGTCTCGAGGGAAACAGTGAATTTTGTTTGTCTCGGGAAACATCGAGATTCGAGGGAAACAAAATTCACTGTTTCCCGAGGGATCAGTCATTAAGTGATTTGTTATATAGCAACACAAAAAAACACAACACAAGACAGTTTGAAAAACGCGCCTAGCACTCGATCCATCATAATCATGCCTTTTGTCACGGTCTGATCACATGCGCTAGCGGGCAACAGTGCAATGTTACCCTCTGGCGTCAAAATTGTTGCCCGCTTTCGCAAATGTTGCCCGCTTAGCACAATTGGCGGGAAACAGTTTGTTTGTTAGATGTCATGTGATGATGAATCAACCAATCAACACGTGCGATGTATTGACAAAAACTCCAGCTATATAACAATGCTTGTTGTTTACTAGACAGTTTAAGAGTAGATGTCATTTTCTGACATTTTTTGGCCCACATAGATCTATCTTGATCACCATTGTTGTTTCCTATGGAAGTGTCTACCTGAAATAATTTCTTGATTTCTGAAAGCAAATCTTCTGCCAAGCGTTTTCAAATTCATTGATGTTAACAACTGGCAACTTTTCTTTTAAATTCCATCTTCTAGGCCTCAAGACTGGAAAATGTGTGGAAGCTGATAGAGGGGATAAAAAGCACAAAGTTTGTCAGATATACTCCTGGTGCCCAGTAGAGATTGATGAACTTCCAATGCCAGGCTTCAACTTAAAGTATGTTTTAAAATGATGCTTTTAAAGTTCTGCAAGGCCCAGGTATTCAAAGCAGAATTAAACTGGTTATCCAAGACTAGCATCAACTTTGAATTCAGTTTCACAGCTTATCATTGTGAAGTCCTGTATTGTCCTTTTCTTAAAAACTAAAGTTATTGGACATAAACCTGCCATTATTAAAAAATTAATAACATTTGAATAAGATGGACCAAACAGAAAAGGCATGAATTTGGTACTCCACCCAGAACAGCTTCCTTAAAGAACTCAGTCAGCCAAATTTGTTGGTAAACTGTTGGTCGACAAAGGATTACAACAAATGGTTAACTGTGAACCAACCATCATCTACATGTAACTGTCTGCTGACAAATGTGCAACAGTTGGCTGAAAGTCAGACAGCTTCAGTTAGGTTATCTATTGGCATACAGTATACTGACAGAAGACGATGAAGTCATGATCTCCGTAACAAGCCTTGAAAAGCTGGGAGGGGGGGGGGGGGGGGGCACAAATGTTTCAGACCCAATGCTTTCTAGGGAGGTCCCTGTATACACCCTCCAAAAATGTTTGAAAATGAAACACTGGAAACTGCATTTTCCAGTATTTTGGGCTTTTAAATTTCATGTTTTTGATAGATGAAAACTCTTTCTAAACTGACACTTATTTATACAAAGCACAGCACATTTCCATGATCCCAAAGGCTTAGTGAAGTAATTACACATTATCACACAACCATCAATATCTATTTCCATAGATTTTTCTTATATTCCAAATAAAATTCTAAATATGATAGTTGCAAAAAAAAAACCATTGACTGTCTTGGTCAAGGGAAGCACAGTTAAAGGCAAACACAAACTTGGAAGACTGTTCTTGGAAGGCTGTTCTTTGAAAACTCCCCAAACAGTTGCTTGCACCGCTGGTTGTCCCCCACAAACAAATTGACAACCTCCACCATGTCCAAACCATCTGCCAATTTCTCGTGAACATGCAGAAGCATGAGGTGATTGATTCTGGCCTCTCCTGTGGTTGAACGCAGGTAGGTCTTGACACACTGTAAGGTGGACAAGGTGCACTCTCTGATGGCATTGGTAGCTGGCATGACAAGCATAAGTTTACCAAGGGTGCAAATCTCACTCAGTAGGAGTTTGCGATCATTTCTGAGTGACTGAAATCAGTTTTATTTTCAACATTAAATATTTGTGTTTTTAATTTTTTGGGGGGGGTAAAAAAAAACTGGGGAAGGAGAGGGGTGCCACCCCGGCCCCTCCCCTAACTATGGCCCTGCAATGATATCTCTTTTCATGATTACCAGTGCTACGTGGCTCAACATTTATTTGTACCCTTCACATTCTCATTGCCACGAATTACCACCTTATTACCCACGATCTGCTCCTGTACGGCCTCGTGGCTCAAGCGGTAGAGCAACGGAAGATCTAATCCGGAGGTTGTGGGTTCGAATCCCACCGAGGTCAAAGATTTTTTTCTTTCCCTCGTGTGGTCCCTCATTTCCTTACTAGGGCGCTCAGTACAGGGAAATTTATGGGTTTACCTTAGCATTATAATTTACTCACAGAGTTAATTCTGTGATTCCTTGTTTTATTACCAGTGCTACGTGGCTCAACATTTATTTGTACCCTTCTCTTTACACGACATCATGTACACCTAAGTTTTTGTATTTGCTTTTGTAGGGAAAATGTGCCACTTCTTGATTCTGCCAAGAATTTCACTGTGCTTATTAAAAACAATGTGCAGTTTCCCAAGTTTGGTGAATCACTGTAAGTATCTGTTGTGGTTTTAGACCAGTTTGATTTTTATTTTCCTTTGTCTCATATTATGATAATGAATCTGAGATAAAGGAAAATAAAAATTAAACTGGTTTGAAAATTTTCAAACCAAATAAAAATTTTAAACCACAGCATTTACACAAGCACAAATTTCCATAACATTTCATAAAGTACCTAATGGATACCAGACTTACAAACATGTTAGTTTCATTAATATTGCCCTGAATTGTGCTTAACCATCCTGCACAGTGTATCAGCTACTTCAAGGACATCCTTGAGATTTTTGGAATTTTTTCTTGTAATTAATTTGGAGTTTTAACAGCTTGCAGTAGGATACCTAGTCACTGACAGTTTCTGTATCTAAACATTTTTATTTATAAACAGGAGGAACATCCAGTCCAATAACAAAACATACTTGACTTCGTGTAATTATGACCCAGACACTGACCCTCTGTGTCCTGTGTTCAAGTTTGGAAAGATTGTAGAGCTAGCAAATGTTAATTTTGAAGAGATAGCTTATCAGGTATGTGGTACGTATTGTCAATTCATGATATTTAAAGAAGAAAGCCTTATCATCTGCAGCCCTCTAGCAGTGCCCGGGTGCCACAGGTGACTAACTTTTGTCTCTGGGCGACAAGAAAAACTTAATTTTTGCACATGGTTTGACTGCTGGGCACCCTAAATTTTATAGCTGGACTCTCTTTAGGCTCCCATGATAACTCTTAGAGCACAGCCTTGGTATAAGTCCTATATATTTAAATCAAATGAAATTTTGAAATGTTGCTTTTTGTTCATTGACATTATGGTATACCAATACCATATAATAGCCATGGCCATATAATAAAAATGTTACTTTTAATATTGCACAAGCATAACTGTATGATTAATGTGTTTTTTTCTGTCTTCCTTTTTTGCGTCATTTTAGGGTGGAGTCATGGCTATTGTTATAACATGGAACTGTGACTTTGATTCACTGGCATATTCTTGTAAACCCAAGTACTCATTCAGAAGGTGATAAAAACGTTTTTTGAACTCTCGAGATACCCATGCCTGGTCCTTGGATTTTAATCTGCTTGGGGGGAGGGGAGGGGGAGGGGAGAGGCATCTAGCATCCCATTCAGAACCGTGCCGCTCATGTTTTAACCTTTTCCAGCTATGATGCGGATGCCAACTGCCTAATTAGACAACTCGATTGGAAAGATTTGAGCACACAGTTTCAAATACAGAAAATCTTAATCATTATGGTTTACAAGTGTGTAAATGGTCTTGTTCCTGAATAACTGTCCTCTAAATTTGTTAAACGAAATGAAATGCGCTATTCCCTGAGAAACTCTGATAACAAACTAGTCGTCCCATTCCCACAAACTAATTACATGAAAAACAGCTTTAGTTATAGCGGAGCAGTTCTCTGGAACAGCCTACCCTGTGATATGAAAGAAATGAAATCTCTAACTACACACAGCATTCATGAAAAACAGGTTATTTAGATTAATTGTAGTTAGCTTTGTAATTTGTTTGGGCTAGTTAGGTTAGCTAGGTTAGGTTCCTGATGATTTTACTGTGTTTAAATAAAGATTTACAGTTACAGTTTACAGGGTCAGTAAGTAATACTCTTTGTCTCTAAAATTTGGGCTACAGAAACCAGCAGTTGTGAGATCATGACAATGAAATAAGTAAGGGTTATTGACCAGGAGCGAGGGGATATGTGATATATTCCCCTCGTGGCGTATCCGAGGGCGTAGCCCGAGGGAACGCCACAAGGGGAATATTAATATCAAATATCCCCGAGGGACTGGTGAATAACATGGTTATTTTCCACCTTGTGAGGTTTTCTAAAACAAAGAAACTATTAATTTTTTGGAGAGTAACATTCCATTCAATTCAAATGCAAAAAGGTATGATTCCGCAAGGCCGCATTGGGATCATGGCACATTACGAAGTGAGACGGTAAACATGTTTTGCTTTTGCCAAATTTGCATTGAGCATGTTGCTTCGTTATGAGTAGAAAGAGAGAGAGAGAGAGAGAGAGAAGAAAATGTATGAACAGTACTCGTGGTCTCGCCATGGCCCAACTGCCCACCTTCATCTTTCAAAGATCAATGGAGTGGTTGTGGTGTGTTTTCCAAGGGAAAGCAGCAGAAACATATTCAGGTTCAAGCGTAAAACGAGGCGTCATACGTTATTGAAGACCCGAAACCTGAATCGAGGTACCATCGAATAATGTTATTAACATTTTGCTTTGCTTTTTGGTCGCGACCGGCAAGTTAATTACGTACAAATGTGATTGATGAAGTTGTCTTTTCTTTGTAAACAAAAAATATTGACTGATGCTAGAGCTTTTTCCTTGTTACGCCCTATTTTGTCTTCCCGTTTGTGTTATTCTATTATGAGGAGAATAAGTTGAGGGACTAAGGGGAGGGGAATATGTTGAGGGGAATACGGTGAGGGGAATATGTTGAGGGGAATATATAATCCTTTGTTTTGCTATTGTTATCAGCTATTGTTTTCAGCCCCGCCTCTCCCTTGTTACAATCAAAGCCGCACCCAGCTTTTCAGACACTGTAATGAACGGGGTTATGTGATATATTACCCTGAAAAGAACAAAGAAAACCGAGCTAGGTGGAAAATAAGGATAGGTAGAGGGGCTTTTTTGGGGGGGAGGGGTGGTTTTACTGGCATAGATGGACAACAATTTACAGTCATGTGACTGGTAAGATTATTTCAAACACAAATATAATAAATTACATTGATTATATTAATAGCTGGTTAGGCAATAACTCCGATAATGAAGTTTTTTACTAATGAGTAATTTAAGATAAATTACTAGTCTCTCCTAAAATTCTTTTCTTTTTTTTCTTAGACTGGATGACTCCAAAGCTTTGATTGCACCAGGGTATAACTTCAGGTATGACATTGTATTTTCTAGTACACTGTACATGTCTAAGTATTTTTTTTTCATATTTTGAGAATCATGAAAAGTATCATAATTAACATTTTTACTTCCCCTTGTGATTTTAAGTACCCATTCCAACCCCTAAAACTCCCAAGACTGCCAAAAATTGAAATTCAAGAAAAATCCCAAATTTCATTTTAGTTAGTAAACATATTGAAAATCAAAATGAATACCATACAAAAGTACTGACAGTCTAAGATGTTTTAATTTGAATGGTCACTACCATAGGATTTCATTGACAGCCTCCTCTACATGTCTCCATAATAGACTAATTCCGATATAGTAAAATTCATACTTGGCTCCGAGGCTTAGGGGAATAAAGCAAAAGGAATAAATTATTCATCCCTGAACCTCGATGTGATTTCTTTTGTTTTATTCCCCTAAGCCTCGGAGCCAAGTATGAATTTTAATATGTCGGAATTGTTCTATTGCCCCCACGAGTGAAGGATTAATTTGCTTGATCTTTGTTTCAGATATGCTAATTACTTTGTTCAAGACAATGTTCTTCACAGGACTCTGATTAAGGCCTATGGTATTCGCTTTATGATCCTTGTGTATGGAGAGGTAAATTAAATCGATTTTACAATATTACAGATCATTTTATCCATTGTTTCCTAGCAGCAAATGGCTGCTTACATGGGCTCCAAATTAAATTGGATAAAGACATTTATTTAGTGAAAATCTTGGATTAAATGCTTATAACAGGTGCAATAATTGAATGCCTGCACAATTGTTTTGACAATGTTTTCATCTGCCTGTTTAGGGAGGGAAATTTAGTGCTATTCCACTGTTTCTTAACCTGGGATCTGGTCTCGCCCTGCTTGGCATTGTAAGTACTGTGTTAATGTTTTATTTATTTATAAAAAATATACTTTATTTTCATAGAGATCTTGTGTTGTGAATCATTATGTGTGTAAGATGCGCAAAACAATAAATTATTCTGCAATGTTCAGTGGAAAATTCACCTTCAGTGGCAATCTGTTTCCTTCCTGTTAACTTTTCATGTTGGTTGTCATCTCCTTTCTTTCTTTTTTTCTTTCAGGCCACAGTTCTTTGTGATGTTGTGGTTCTTTATGTGCTTCAGAAAAAATATTTTTACAGAGACAAAAAGTATCTGTTTGTTGATGATTCTGACAATGAGTCTGATGGTTATCAGGTAAATTGAAGTTGTTTTGTCTTGCGTTTTAATTAAATCTTGATTTCAAATGTTGCTTTTATGTAATCTAGCATCCCTGACCAAACTGACAGCCCCACCATTGGTCATGCAACCCAAAGAAGGCTGCAAAGAAGAATAATAAATTCTTTGTTTGTTTGTTTTTTGTTGTTGTTGTTGTTGTTTTGTTCTAATGTGAGTTTAAACATATCTGAAAGCATAGAATAACATTAATTTCTTGCTTAGTAAGGACCATAATCATAGAATCGGACTTCATATCAACTATTTATCACCATTGTAAATGCAATGTTTCTATGTACAGTGCAACACTGTTAATATACTAGCAGTAATCACAGATTATTGAGACGCGTTCGAAGGAATTTCCGGCGGAAATGAGCCCCTGAAAAAAAAAAAAAATAGGGGCAACCATTTGGAAGACCGTTTACCAAAAATTCTAAAATTTTACTGCACATAAACCACAGGACAACCAACACGAAATTAGGATCGTGTTCTTTCGAACGCGATGACCACTGACAGGTCAGTGGAGCTGCAGTGGTGCTGTGATTAGCATGTTAGATTCCAAATCCAATAGTCAATTTGGTTCAAATCCTGATCTATGCTGGCCATTGTGTTGTTTCCTTAGACAAGAAACTTTATACTCCACATTGTCTCTCTCAACCCAGGTGTATACTCCAAGTTGCTTCTTGCTACGGAAACCGGTTTACGCTCTGGTTGAGTTGCAAAATATGATACGATTAAACATTTTGCTGCTTTTGGTAGCATTTTATGTTTTTGCCCGAGAAAAGGCAAAAAACACGCATTTTCATTCAAAAATGGCTTGACCTCATGCTACTTATGACGTCATATCTTATTACCATAGCAACCAGTTGTTGCCAAACTTTACCAAAAACCAAAGGTTAACAGGTTTTCTGTTATTTGTTCTTCTAACAAAATGACTGCATGCAGCAGCTTTTGTTTAGGCTAAAAAGAAATAGCCATAATAGCAAAGTCGGTGACCATAATTATAAAAGTGGAGTGGTTATTTTAAGTCTTCTGCAGCACATAGTTAGATGCCGCAGTTTTGTTTAAGATGAACTCTAAACACTATAATAGTAAAAAAAATTTGATATATTTATAAAGATTTAAAGCTCTTTTTACCAACAATGGCCTTTTTTATTATTGTATATGTGACTACAACAGCAACTTGTAGAACAAGAACACACTGATGGAAACTAACAAGGACGAAGCATAAAATATACATTCATGGAAAGGTACTCATTGCAATAAGCAATGCTGTTGTTAGCTGCAATTTGGAGCTCTAATCGCCCGTAGCCAGACAAAACTGTTTCATCTAGGCATTAAACTGTAACTTTAAATGCATAATTAATTTTATCCAAGGTAACTGCTTTAATGTCGCTATGTGTTAGGCCTGTGTTATTTTAATAATTGGTTTAATAATAATAAATTTATTACAGTGGATAATTTGCTAATCATTGCTGTGGCTGATTTCATTGTAGACAGCTAGCCTCTTTTTGTAAACAGGTCAATTTTATGGTGTTATTATCCATTGTTTTGTTGTCTAATCAGGCTTTTTTTGGTTGAAATTATTCTAATTGCTATCTTTTATTGCGTTTGATGAAGGAGACACATCCTAATTTCAACACCTCTCACCCTAGTGGAACTGATTTGACAATTTTGGGCCATGTTTGTATAGAATTCCATCCATTACAGAGCATCCGTTTTGTGGAACAGAATTTCAAACATTTATAAATTAAAAACCAGTTTAGAAGTTTCAATAACCGTCTCTTAAAATCGGCTGAATTCCTTAGCTTTAAATTCAACACTACCGGCACAAACCAGTGCAAACCTAAGCACGATAATGACTATGTATACTTCTAACAATACTTAATCAATGCTATTATAAAAATTACTCATAGGCTATATGAATATCAGTCAAATTTTCTTAACTTTCTTAACTGCATTGTATTTAATTTTAATTTTTAAGCAATTTAAGTATTTTATAGCTAGGTATAAATTTTAACACATATTTATCATTTTGTTATACTTTCATAGTTCAGTTATACACGAACTATGAAATGAACTATCATGCTTAAATGAAGGTTTTACATCACATTACATTTTACAGACACCAATTTAGCCCTCCCCCCCAGAGATTTTTCAGGGGAGAATGACATATCCTTACCAGTGTCCCCAAGTGCATTTTTGTCGAACGCACATTACTTCTTGTTGACAATGTGGAATCTCTTGGATGACCTTACATGGGACAGCATTTCTTCCTGTCTTTTGTGAAATGCTTTTTACAAAATGTGGGAGTAGGGTGAGGGGAACCCAGGAGAAAAGAGATCTGAAACCAGTTTTCCCACCATTGCCGCAAGTCAAAAAAATTCTGTTTCTTTGTTTATCTGTCAGTTTTGTGGAAAAATTAACCACATGATCTTTTTTGACAACAGAAACCAAGATCCCGTGGCCTAAATAGTGCTGGTAGCATAGACCGTAACAGCAAAAATTATTCACCCATAAATAGCGAAGACAGCGTTCAAGAACACACTAGCCAACATGCCGACAGTACACAAGCACAGCAGTGACGGAAAAAACCTGCAAATACAGCCATGCTCCTGTCATCGCTTCTGGCCGCTTGGTGCATTCTTTTCGCAAGCTAATTAATTGACTTTGAGCAGTCTTTCATTTTTCTTCAAAGATGACAGATGTTTGTCCTTAAGCTGCACTGTTACTCGAGGCTCGTAGCTTTACCGCATGTTGATCACACCATTCTCATGTGATGCCTGGTCCTTTCCCTTCGAAGACAAAATGAGAGACTGCATGCAGTTCTAGCTTCTTTACTCTACTCGAGATTTAAACATGTTTAGGTACTTTCAACAAGTGTTGCTGTAAAAGAAATGGCATCATCAGTTCGGGTGTGATTAAAATTTTAAGCGTTTTCTGAACGTCTTATCAACTAAACATTCTGTTTTCTGTACTAGTAGTAGTTGTTTGACAACCTGGGGTGAGAATATCCAGGTCATTCCCATTTTTAACCAGAACGTCATGTTGAAATTAGGCAGTTTTGCACATTTAAAATCAATGACAAAACAGAAGTTTAATTTGCACAGGACACACCTGTGCTTCCATTATAGGTATATAAGGAAGAAATGTTTATGAACATCTACATATAATGATTTCTGACCTTGTCTAACTAAACAATTTATAAGTATGTTTAAACTCTGGTTTTAATGGAGCAAGCCCAGAGTTTATATGAACCTTATGAACATGAATATTAGAAAATGTAAAATTGATGATTTACAATCCAAGTCAATTATTTTGCAATCGTGATTGATTCATGTTACTTTCATTATTATACTTTTCCTTTTACTTAATTAAAATATCTAGGGTTTGAAACAGTACGTCTATAACAGAAAATTACAGAAAAATAGATTTAAAAATATTTTGAGTAAACACAATGTTATCTAGAATATTTATAAAGACTAAATAGCTGAGGTTTCATAGAATTAGTTTATAATGTACGTGTCTCAATAGAAACACTAACGTATACGTAAAATTATATAACAGAAATAAGATGTAAATAATCAGATAATATCCACAGCAAAAAGTGGAATCATTGCATTGTGTTATAGTTCATAACAAAACTCAGCGTTGACTAATCAGTATCAGTAAGGCTTTGTAACAGCAAGTTATTAAAACCATGAAAAAAATAGTGAGTTCGTTTTCACCAGCTTCCGTTCATTTGAAAGGTCACACCAGTTCGGATTTTATCAACGGGTTCGACAGTTAGAGCCACCTTGTCCATCATAACATCCAGTGCCACAGGAAAGTACCGCTCAATAGCTTTTCCATCTCGTCCCAAATCAGGGAAGTTTGTTGGTGTTGCGGAGGCTCGACGGAGGCCATTGTTGGTTAATTTTTGTGTTGTGGTGTGGGTGTTGTTCTGTGTCTTTTGAATCTTTTGTTTTACGTCATTTGGTGATCACACCATCCGCAACACCAAGAAACTAACCAAATCAGTCACTTAAGACAGTTTAGTAGCACAGGCATCCAAAACGCATGAGCATGTCACGTGCATGTCATGTGCATATCATATTCAGGAAGGAAAGGTTTCTTGAATATAGCACCAACTTCCCGTTTCTCGTTTGCACATTGAAATAGTCTGCTCCTTTCGATCTCGATTTCTTTTGAAAGGATTCTGTTCTCAATTCTGATTCTGTTCTCAAATCTCATTAATTCCACTCGAAAAGGGGGGTTCCGGAACCCCTAGATCCCCTCCCTGGACGGTACTCCCCTGAGTTGTGCTTTTTGATTGGGTTTCAGAAGCGTAAACTCGGTCCTCGTACTCAGGCTGCGGCGGTTAAGAGACCAAGCGGCTCTGGAAACGAGAATGGCGTATCACTTGTTTAAGATTACACATGCAACTTGCTTGCAAGCGGCAAGAGTCGGCAAGCAACTCAAACGCGCCGGTGAGCGAAACAAACTGATGAGAAGACTGGGTGAGGTAAAACCAGGAGATCATGGATAATTTTTCGTCATTCGAGTGCGCGTTTTGTTTCTGATCAACCGCATCGCTTGTATCATATGCACACGTTAATTGGGTCGTCGTTACGCAAGGCTTCTTGCCTTCTTCCATTTTCCCTGCGAAAAGCATTTTATAAGGGACGACCAGAAAGTTGCTAACTGAAATGTTGCTTACTGAAACGTTTTGTTACATTTGGCATGCCTCCGTTTAGAATGGATTTATGATACCGTAGCCTACAAAAGTTTAGTGAGTTAGTTTTTACGTGTTTTTTTTTTGTTCAAGAATCGAAAAACTTAGTTCCTGCAAAACACTATAAATCACTTATTCACGACATTAAACTTCCGCAAAAAGTGGTAGTTTCTTGGTGTTGCGGATGGTGTGATCACCAAATGACGCAAAACAAAAGATTCAAAAGACACTGAACAATACCTACACCACAACACAAAAGCTAACCAACAATGGCTTCCGCAACACCAAGAAACACTCCAGAGAGTTAATGCCGTACGGTACCCTGTTACACACTCGAATGACGGTTTGCCAACCCTGGGTACCAGAGATTCTCTCATGACACGCTTTCGTGTTCATAAAGGGCGTGTCATATAGCACCCAGGGTGCGGTTCGCCCTACCCAAAAACTAAGATAATCCCACGTGGCAATATTTGCCCTCATCCTCAAAACTAGGCTAACATGGCTAAATCGTCTCTCACCCGGTTGTATTCCCAATCCCTCCAAACACGCTAACTAGGGTGGTGTTGTTTCCCTTTCTAACTAACCTAACGCTACAAAGCGATGCTCCCAACCCCTCAAGAAAGCTGACTGATCGGTGAAGTGTTTAGTCTCCTTAAAGTAATCTCAACCTATACCCCTACAAGGTTTCCCTCCCGGCACTCTTATCTGAAAGCCTGAAATCTAACGAAACGGTGTTTTTGCCTAGACCGAACAAAGCTACAGCAGGCATTAATTTATGAGCACCAATATATTGCACTCCCCCACACCACTTACTAAATACCTAACCACAGGTTTTATCGGAAGTCCACATATACTTCTGTAAATATATTGCGCTAGTAAAAAATCTCAAAGCCGGCCCTAACTCTAAGGACTGGTGATCCCAACCTAGAAAAAGGCCAAGCCAAATTTTTCATAACTATTTATAAGTTATTTCACAATGTAAGAAAAACAGTGCGTTCCCACTTTTCTTCAAAGTTGACAGACTGAAAAAAAAAACTACCCAATTTCTTCAATAAGGGATTCCATATTTGGTCTTGACCCAGGCTCTCTCAGTGTACAGCGCCTCACGAGGCTTCGAAACGCACGGTTCGTCATCTCGGCTATTTGTGTTTGACGCCGTTGGGGGTCTGGTTGTTGTCCGGTGTTCATTTCACAGAGCAAAACACCAAAGCTGTAAACATCAACCTAAGAACAGTAGTTATAATATATAATGTTAAGATTAAAAAACTTCCGTTTTTTATGCAGAAAACTGATACAAACTTGCATTCAGTGATGTACAGCTTGTGATAAACTTCAGAAGCTTATCTGTTATGAGCTTCTGTCAACATATATTCAAATACCTAAATGCCTTTAATTTTCGCGCGGGTTTTAAGTTCGTTTTTGCTTTTGCGCAACGTCAAAGTTTCACTTGCGTAACTAATAGACAGTAAAGAGAGGATTAAGGTGCTACTCGCTTGCCCTAAAAAAAGGAACGGTAACCTTGTATCGGCCATTTCTTTTGTTCTTCCTTTACTCAGTTCACTTAAGAATATCGGAAGCTGACAAGGGTGAACCGGCAAAGAAGAAGTAAAAACGTTTAGAGAGCGACGAGCATTCAGAATTTTTTCTTCATTGTATTGACTGAAAGCTATGCAACGATGCTGATTTGACTCAGTTGTTACATTTTTACACTTTATCTTTAGAGAATGGAAGCACTGTAGTTTTCTTAGTTTTGTACTCGACTCATGGAATATCGCGACAAAAATACTCGCCAAACTTTAGCCTGCCAATTTTGCACCATTTCTTTTTTTTTCGCGAATTCTAAATCCCGAGAAAATAAAAGGCATTGGAGTGTCTATACTCCACAGAAAACAACTGTGGCATTCAAATGAGAGCCTTTGTCCGTCAAGACAAATGTTGCTGATGCATGTCGAAAGGACAGGAGCTGTCATTTGCAAATGAATTCAATGGCGATCTTTTGACTGGAAGCTTTCCTATCCTAACATTGACGTACTACACGTACTAACCTTGCAGCTTATTGGTCGATCTGGGTTTTCGATTAGGCACTCGGGAGCACTGTACATCGCAGTCCCTGGTTCATTTCTCTTGCTTTGTCGTACGAGATTAGCAGTACCATAATCCGATACTTTGGCTCTCCATTGGTCGCCCTGTCGCCATAGCAACACATTACCACTACTGATGTCGCGATGTATGATGGGGTTGGCTTTCTGGTGCAGATAATTAAGCGCTCGAGCCACATCCAGGGAGATTACAGACACTTCCGCTGCACAGAGAGGTCGCTCGCCTTGATTATACAGCCTTACCCTTAAACTGCATTCCATGATCTCAGTTACCAGTAATGGCCTTTCGTCAGATGTTGCTCCAATGAACTGCAAAAGGCAAGGATGGCGACATCTTGAAGCAATTTCCACTTCTCGCTCAAATACACGCCTGCTGTAATCAGACATAATGTTTTCGTGCATTTGTTTTACAGCGACATCACAGCCATGGAATGTTCCCCGCAAAACGCTTCCCCAGGCCCCTCGCCCAAGCTCTTGATTCGTGAGTTGAATTTCACGTCGATGAATGACCCAGTCACGTTGATTGTTGCTTTGGTAGGTAGCAATAATTTGATTTAGTTCGCTCTCGCGCTGTTGTGTTTGACACAATTCTTCTCTCATCATTGTCATTTTGTCCTGGATTTCTCTCAACTGCCTTTGTAGTTCAGTGACTAGTTGTTGGTCTTCTTGTTCTTGAAATTCATTCATGTGTTCTCTCATTCTTGTCATTTCTTGCTCGTTTGTTTCTAACTGACTTTGCAGTTCAGAAACTTGTTCTTGATACATTCTTGATCGTTTATCGTGTTCACGCAAGTTCGCGTCTTTTTCTAGTAATTCTTCTCTGTGTTCTTGTACAAATTGTTCCAACAGTTCCTCCAATCTGATCATTTCTTGCTCGTTTGATCTCAGCTGACTTTTCAGCTCAGTAACTCGTTCATCTCTCTGTCTTGACGGTTTTCTTTGACCGTGCATTTCAGTAAATTGTTCCTCATGCTCTTCATTTTCTTCGTCATTTGTATCCAAAGTTCCTTGCAATTCAATGAGCTCTTGTATTGTTGCATCCTTTCCTTGAAATTGTTCTCTGTGTTCTTGTATAAATTGTCCTAATTGTTCCTCCAATCTGACCATTTCTTGCTTGTTTGCTCTCAGCTGACTTTTCAGCTCAGTAACTCGTTTATTTTCTTGTTCATTTGCATCCATTGTTCCTTGAAATTCAGCCGTGAGCTCTTGTATTGTCGTGTCCCTTCCTTGTAATTGTACGCGCAAGTCAGTCAATTGTTCTTTCAGCGAGTTGATTTCTTCCTCGTCAGTTGTACTAACCATTCCTTGCAATTCAGTAAGGGACCGGTCATAAAGTACAAGGGGGGGTGGGCTATGAAAAATTGGGGGTGGGTCACTATTTTTTAACACGTTAAAAAGGGTGGGTCAGGAAAAATAATGCACTGCATTAGGGGTGGGTCATGTTAAATTATTCACATATCACTACGTACAAACGCTAGTAAAATCTTTTTTTTAATAATAAATCTAATTTTCCACATTAATCCAACTTTATATGACAACAGGAATTCACATATTAAATATTTTGTTTCTATTTATGTACAGTCTTTAAATGTGAAGAGTAGTCACGCGGGAAACATTTTATAGTATAAAATCTAGAACAAAGCTTTACTGTGTGTTCATAAACCTAACTTATGTTAACATATTTTTTAATATCTTCTTCTTGTCATCCTTAGTCATCTTCACCATTACCATCACCCTCAGAAGCATTACCATCCTCCTCCTCCTCCTCCTCCTCCTCCTCCTCCCCCTTCTCATTATCATCATCATCATCATCACTATCATCTATAGCACTCAATACAACTGGTGACACATTTGCTCTGATTGTTTCAATAGCATCCACTGTAAATTTACCTTTACTTATTAATAGTTTTAACCACCTACTATCTCTCTTTGTTAAGGTGTTAAGGCCTATCACACTTCAATGATCGGAGGTTATAGCTTCACCATAAGATGATGAGTGACTGATTGCGGAGAACACTCTCTCGCAATTTTTCTCTGCTCTTTCACGGCGTCGCTTCCTAGCTTTTGCTTTATTTTCTTTTACTCTTCTCTTTTTCGATACGAATGTTTCTTTTGCAAAAGGATACATTCTCTTGAGTTTTTCTTTTTGGGCCTGTGCCCTCATCAAAGTCTGGTATAAGGTCTAAGGTATAATTTATTTACCGTCAGGTACACGGGGAGTGGTTGCCCAATCTCCCGAGCCAGAGGCTCATGATAAAAGTGACTGACTATAAAATACATTAACAAAGTCTAAAAATTCTTAAATCTAAATTAATCGTTATTAAATTTAACTATTTATAAATATATATTTATAAATGTATAAATATATATTTAGTTGACGGAGGAACGGAACAAGATGTGTTGGTGAGAATTGGCAAAGCCAGAACAGCATTCCTTCTGCTTAGACCCGTGTGGAAGTCTAAAGAGATATCCCTGAGGACCAAACTTAGGATCTTTAACACAAATGTAAAAACAGTCTTGATGTACGGAGCTGAAACTTGGAGAGTAACGAAAAACATCACAGACAGAATTCAAGCCTTCACAAACCGCTGTCTACGACACATCCTTGGTGTTAGATGGCCGAACACCATCAGTAATGAAAATCTATTGGCAAAAACTCAGGAAGAGAAGATGAAGACCCAAATCAGAAGAAAGAAGTGGAAATGGATTGGACATACGCTAAGGAAATCTCAGAACAACGTGACAAAGCAAGCCCTCTTCTGGAATCCCCAAGGCAAGCGAAACAGGGGCAGGCCCAAAAACAACTGGAGACGATCTGCTGAACAAGAACTACGGCAAATAGGCTTGCGTTGGACAGAAATCGAAAGAAAGGACAGAGAGCAATGGAGGAAAATTGTGGACGACCTATGCTCCACATAGGAGCCAAGGGACTATCTATCTATCTATCTATATATTTAGTCAATGTTACTTTGTAATTCTGCAATCATTCCCAAGCATTTTTCATTGAAGCGTTGCCCACACTCTTGCCCACTGATGATTTTCCCAGACGTTTTAGTGAACCGCTGGGCATTCTCTTTCTGTATGCCACTCTTCAGCTTCTCAGATTTCTCTTTCAAATCCTGAAGTTTTTTAACCTTGTAATCAATTGCTTGGCGGTCAGTAGGCTTTAAGGGTTCCTTCTTATCTTTCCAAGGTGTTGTAGAGGGTTTCTTTACTGAGCCTGACAATGCAATGGAACGAAATGCATGGTGTGTTGCAAAATATGTGACTGAATGAATACAAGGGGAGCCAGGTCCAGCTGGAGACTTCATGCACTCCTTCGTCACACCTCAAAAAGAAGATGAATTTTTTTTCAATACTGAACAACTAAAGCCGTTTGTATCAACAGCAGAATCTAAACAAAACGACATACCAGGCCATGCGTACTTTAAGAAAACCAATGCCTTCATCGAACAGCACGTTCAAGTCGGAGAACTATACTTAGAATATATCAAATGTGATTGCCAACAAAACAGTGGAGTCCTGTGTGAGTTTTGCACGAAATTCCCTCCTTCCAGAGATTCATTGCACCGGGTACCACGTCCAAAACCTGATGAAACCGCTCTACCAGATCTGAAATATTTATCATTTGACGAAACTCCGATCACTTCACCAGAAGGACATTCCAGAGAGATAGATGATTATCAACCAAGGGCTCAGATTAAAAGGCATGTAAAAGAAAAACTAACCCTGGAAGACAGTGACTCAATTGTTGAGTTTTCCAAAACCTTTGCTGTTCATGAATTACATGTGCGAAAGTACCTCAAGCACCTCCAGTACCTTGAAGTGAAGAAATCGAAACGAAAAGATGATAGAAAACGTCAGAGAGAAACTGACTCCCAAAAGAAGTACGCGGATTACAACTGGGAAGATATGTTCATCGCGGGGACACTGAAAAAGCTAAAAATATCAGCTCTGAATCTCTTTCTGGAAGAGCACCAAATGGGAAATAAGAAAATGAAGAAAAACGAGAAGCTAGTATTAATTTCAGCTTGTTTAGCCAAAGCCCAGCTTGACAAAGCAACTATTGAGCAAGCTGCGAGAAAGGTTAACGTGGAAGAAAATCTAGATTTCCATGATGGCGAACACGGGGAGGAGACATGGGACGATGACGATGACTATGATAGTGTTCACGCAGATGATACTGATGGTGATGACAACAATGACTGTGGCGACAAAGAGTATGATGGCAGCAGCAAAAACTACGATGTAGTTCTCCAATAAATTGGAAGTTCCAGCGAAGAAGAGGAAGACGATGATGACGATGAACAAGAAGTGAATGATGGCATAGAAGATGAATTCTGTTCAAGAGTGGGACGACGTGTTACAACATTTCGATCTCGAAGATTTTTTAGAGATTCTGACTAAAGTGGTAAGCCAATGTAACCTAATGTACCTATCCACATCAGCGTTACTGGTTTTGGTTGGGGGTGGGTCACCAGTTTTTTCTGTGCCACTCCAGGGGTGGGCCGCCCCAATTTTGTCAAATAACTCGAGGGTGGGCCACTGAAAACCAGTACTTAAAAAAAAAATTTTCATAGCCCACCCCCCCCTGTACTTTATGACCGGTCCCTAAGCTCTTTTATGGTTCTATCCTTTTCTTGTAATTGTTCGTGCAAGTCAGTTAGTTGCCCTCTCGTGGTCTTGATTTCTTGCTCACTTGTACCCAAAGTTTCTTTCAATTCTGTAACTTGCCGCTGTAAGGTTGTTATAGCTGTGTCTTTTTCTTCAATTTCTTGCTTGTTTGCTCTCAGCTGACTTTTCAGCTCAGTAACTCGTTTATTTTCTTGTTCATTTGCATCCATTGTTCCTTGAAATTCAGCCGTGAGCTCTTGTATTGTTGTGTCCCTTCCTTGTAATTGTACGCGCAAGTCAGTCAATTGTTGTGTCAGCGAGTTGATTTCTTCCTCGTCAGTTGTACTAACCATTCCTTGCAATTCAGTAAGCTCTTTTATGGTGCTATCCTTTTCTTGTAATTGTTCGTGCAAGTTAGTTAGTTGCCCTCTCATGGTGTTGATTTCTTGCTCACTTGTACCCAAAGTTTCTTCTAATTCAGTAATTTGCCGCTGCAAGGTTGTTATAGCTGTGTTTTTTTCCTTTACCTGTCTGTGCAAGTCCGTCAAGTGTTCTTTCATTGTCGTGATTTCTTCTTGCCCATTTGTTCTCTCCTCAGTTAATAATCGTTCTTCTTGTCTTTGCTGTTCCATTGTATTTTGAATTGTACTAAATACAAAAAAAACCGCTTTATTTAAACCGGGTAACTTTAACACAAAGTGCAATTAAAACGAGACCCTTTAAAAAGTAGCAAAAGGCTAATAATATACAGCTATTTCAATGTATCATCGTTGACGGATCAAACCTTCAAGCTAACGCAACGAGGAGCAATCGGGCACGCCGGGATTAAGACGTACGTTTTTTTTTTTGTTTTTTCGATCAGTTGTCCTCCTCTGCTCAGCTGTCGATGTCTTAGGGTCCGTTTAACAGTTTAACCCCCAAGAGTGCCGAAAATCAAAAATCAAGAAAAATCCCAAATTTCATTTTGTAAAATATTGAAAAACAAACGGTACTATGCAAAAGCACTGCTGAAGAGGTTTCATTTGAATGGTCACACTACAGGATTTTGTCCACAGACTCACAACAGCTTTAAACTGTTTTCTTTGGTCCGCAAAGTGGGACGATGACGTCACATGACGTGAAAATTTACATCATTAGTTCTGCACTATCGGGATTTCTCTAAAACCTCAGAACGGCTGTCCAAATTAACTAAGAAGAAATCAAAAAGAATGAAGAAACGCTAACATGGCGTAAAATAACTTGCGACGACAAACTTCAATGTTTCCATAAAAAAAGGTAAAGCAGTTCAAATACCGAAAAACACGGCTGTCAAAATCTTGTTCCCATGGAAACGTGAACAAGGAAATGTTATACTAAGTTTTTGCCAGATAAATTTTAAGAAAATTCATGAAGGTTGGTGGCGTTTGCTTTTTAAAATATTAAAAACGTTATGAATGTTGAAAGTCAGCGCGGACACATATTGTCAATCATGAGCTTTACTGTACAAACAAAACATATACCGTCCTCCAGTGTTTTCCACAGTCTGACTTTTGAATATTTAATCAGTCAATAGCAATCATAATTTGCCCGAAGAAATGGAAGGATGGTCTGCTTGTAGTTAGCTTGTTTAGTATATTTAGTGTTTTTATCTTCACAATAAAATTTCCATGAGCTGCGGTGTACAGCTTCGCTTCTGACTTTTCTTGCCAAGAGAGACAACTGGGAACGAGTCGGGCTTCGCTTCTCATTGTCAGGACGGAAGAGATTGAAAGCGAAAGACTTCCGTTTTCCCCTTTACGATAAAAGCAACTGAAAACAAAAACGGTACACCAGAGGGAATTATTGAAAGAGTACGTAGATTTCTTCGATATTAAGTTGAAGCGAATAAGGGGCTGTCTATTCTCTAAATCATGACAATTCTACGAACCGCCGCAATTAGAATAGAACCTTTTTGCTTGCGCATGGAAATCTTTCTGAACAATGACGATGTAATGATATGTAATCTCCAATGGTTATCTGTTGTGTAAAACCGATTTTGTTGATAATTTGCTTTTAAAGTATGGTTCCGGCCATAAAATCTATCCGGTATAACAAAGTGATAACGTAAAATATTCACGCTATACTAATGTGGGGTTCGGCATGCGGATGCAATTAAACGAATTTTGGTGAAGCTGTTCTGATGCCGTTCGCAGATTCCTTGCATGCCACATCTACGAACCGCCGGCCGGAACTAGAAACTTTTTGCTTTCGCGTGGAAACCTTTCTGAACAATGACGATGTAATTCTATGTAATCTCCAGGCCCTCATCTGGTGGAAACTATCATCAACCAAAATCAAATTCAGTTAATACCCTCACCTTTTCTCTGCGTTGTCGCTCTTCAAAGGCGTTAAGGTTAAGTGATAATCATATTCTCCTCCGATGGCGAAAATTATGTTAGTTGATGCTTTTTGCCTATTCACAACGATTATTATAATGACATGATCGCACTAGTTAACTTTCACGGGATGCTCCTGCCCTACAATTGTCATTCCGTAACTGGTGTACAAACTTAAAAACGTTCTGGCTGGAGTCCGACTGAAACAGATTCCTTCGTAATCAATGCCTTTCGCCATTGTCATGACTTCCTGTGGGAAATTTCCCTTGTAAAGAGAACAACACATATGTGTACAAGGGAAATTTCCCACAGGATGTCGTGACAATGGCGCATCAAGAATTTTCCGCAAAATTCCTGCACTTTGTGACCTTTGCAAGCCTCGTTTGTACGAAATTCCTTGTAATCCTTTGACAATTTCACGTTGCTTTTGAGTGGGTATTGTTTTCAACTTTGCTCCCTTAAGAATACAATGATGAGATTGTCACAGGTTTACACTTCGAAAGCGAGGAGAAGACATTTAGCTGGACGTAAACATGCAGAGGAGCAAGGAAATGCTGCCGGGGGAATAAATAAACCTCGGTCCCAGGGCTTTCTCTGCTTTCAAGATTGCGGCAGGGCGTGGGTAGAACAACATGGACTCGACCCCTCCCATGACACCCCGCGCACCTTAATTCATCCTAGTATCCAATCTTCTCTCGCCCCAAGAACCAATTAATAGCGACTGGGTACGAGTCTGCAAGGCTGCCAAAATACTCCAAAAATCCAGGAGAGGTTTGTCGCGTTACATTACTCAAGGATTGCTCAGGGAGAAAAAGAAATAGTATTACATTCAAGTGAAGAACAGTTACATAGTATTAATTTAAAATATATATGTTATATTTATTGTCAGTGCTTAGATTCTGTAAAACGAATATGTTTGGTTTGGATCGAAAAAACTATTAATAATTGAAAGTTGTTGGTTTACAAACAAAGAAAATATCGTGTTCTTCATTTTATCAAATATCAAATAATAAGATCAGGTGGAAATGTTGTATGGAGTAGGAATAGTTGTAGACATCGATCTGTAGGAAATAACAAAAGTAATTTTAAGGCCAATGAAAGTGCTCAGCTTTGTTTGCTTTGAGAGCCTCAGCCTTCTTTTTTCATGTGTTAAAAAGAAAAACAACTGAGAACACTCACACAGGCGCCAAAGGGTTACAAGGTTCATAGAATAAGTGGAATCGGCGAGCATTATTTTTTTGACATCAACTGTCAATTTTCTCGCGAGCTTATTGGCTATTTTTTATTGTCTATTCGGCTCGTGCACGAAAGGCAGTGTTATGACGCAATTCAATTTATGACCGGCAAGAGGACAGTCGCATAAAAAATTGATTTGTCGAAAGCTCAGCTTACGCTATGATCTTTACTTTCTTCAACTGAAAAAGCTTTAGAATTGTGACCTTCATCCATCTCCATTCATTGCATCATTGCGTTGCGTGGATCAATTATGGGAGCTAAGCAGCCTGAAATGTCACTGAAGACAAACAAACAATGCAAGTCCAAATGCAGATGAATTAGTTCAGTGATCACATTAAGCCTGCAACAAACGTTGCTTGAAGACGACTATTTTTGAATTCTGAATTCTATACTTTATACGCTTAGAAGAACGGGACTGACGGCGAAGCGAAGGTGAGTTCATTGATTATGGAATTGTTATGTTCACATTCACATTGCTAATTAGGTAGATCGCTCGGTATAAGTTTCCATGTTTATGCAAAAAGCTATCGGGTGAAATTCGTACTATAGGGAACCAGACAACATTTTTAGTTCATCAAATAAAGCGGCAGACTTGCCCAGACACGACGGCTTTCATGTTTAGAAAGTGAATCGTCTTGTTTTACATCACTGAGTTACACTTTGATTGAGTTTGTGCTTCAAAAACCTAACCAAAAGACACCCATCTTCGCTCAAGGAACTGATAAAGTCAACAAACAAAGTATATATATTATCTGCACCAATTATTTTTGAAAGCGTTTGTGTTAGTTGTATCCCGTACACCAGAGAGGAACCCGGAAGTCTTACTTCATTGTCGCTTAGCAACTAAAACAAAACCACAAACATTGCTTTTGGTGCTTGACATTTGTGTAGAACTTCATTGTATCTCCTGAATGAACTAGATGCCTGAATGACATTCCTGCACATCTCTTCTCAAATATCCTTCATAATCGAGCTTGTGAATTGTATGGCGTTTTTGTTACTGGAAGTTTTCAAAGGCATATTAGAATACTTCTTTCGCCAACCTTCCGTCCTCATGAGCCAGTCTCCCGAAATATAACGCCGCGGCTAGCTTTTTCCTGAGGCTAAAAAGTCGCGATACCTTTTCGCGCGCAATGTTTTCATTAAAGATTCAAATTTTGTTAGTTTTGAGAGCCAAACAATAAAGTTCTAAGTTGTCAAGTCGCTAGTCGGGCTGGATTGAAGGCTAAAATCTACACTGATCACCATTCTATGATTCTATAGATTTTTATTTGAAAATATACTTTCGAAACGGACCTCTGGGCAGAAAATAAGAAACACTTGAAATCGAAAATCTGTACTCAGTGAAATTGACCTTACCGGAAATAAACTCACGTTATCTGATATTTTAAGCCAATCAGACCACAAGCTGAGTAACAAGACTTTTACTTTTGCATCAACTATGTTTTACTGTGCTGATTTTCTAGCAGTACAGCGGTGAATTAAGACTTGTGTTGCTCCTAAAACATCATACCCTTTCCGAATATCACATCAAATCCCAAAGTTTCACAAATTTTTCGAGTTTTTGTGACGTCACTTGAGTACTCCATTGCGACTGACTCGCACACGTTTTCCCGCGCTTGGCGCCCGCTAGAAATATTTCATTCCTGTTCTGATTGGTTCATTGGATTGTCTGCTGCTGTTGTCATTGGCCAGAGCAATAACTTTGGTTCTAGTTTTACCACACTGTGATAAATAACACTTGATACATACAGTTACAATTCAATTAGCTGGTGATTTCGTTATTCATACTAATGTCACTAATGTATTGTAATTCGTCCATAAACCTCTTATAAGGCAGTCCCTTTTTCCTTATAATAGACTGTTCCATAACATACTACCCTTCGACATTGACTAATTTATCACATCTGTCCCAGATACAGACAATGATAACTGCTTATTGTCAGAAAAAAATATAAATTGTACAAAAAAATATCTCACTTATGGTGGCTCTCAATAGTTATAACCAGCATTTTCCATCACTCAGTTTCAGTTATACAGCTTTGATGGATCAACACTACAATTCTTTATCAGATAATGCTTCAATAATGGTATTAAACAAATTCCCAGTCATAGTTGAACAAGTTTTGTTATTGTTATGACATAACAGGTCACCATGGTAATAGTATAACCTGTTAAAACACCCTTGATTTTAGCGTTAAGTGCTTATAACGTTTAATACAAGCTCGGTGACCCCTAAGTTTCGTGTAGATTTTAAATTAATTTTCCTTTTTTTCTGTCTTTCTCATGAACTTTTAAGGTCATTTGCGAGCAAACGACATATGTATAGACTCAAAGGACGTCTAAAGTCAAACGAGTAGAACATGGGACAGAATTTGACTACTTGGTCGAGAGGAAGTCGCGTTGCTGAACATGAAAGCGAATTGAGACGGTTGAGATTACATAACGAGGAAGAAAGAACAACAAGGGAACAGTTAGGACAGATGTTGACATCAAACGAACGAGAAATGAGAACTATGAGAGCTCGATTAAGAGATTGGGTCATTAATCGTAATGAAATTCAATTCACGAGATCTAGAAACCAGCAGCTCGGGGAAGGAGCGTGGGGAATTGTTTACCGTGGGAAATTTCATGGCTATGATGTCGCCGTAAAAGAAATGCACGCAAACCTGATGTCTGATCGTAACAGGCATTTGTTTGAGCGAGAAGTGGACATGGCTTCAAGATGCCGCCATCCTTGCTTGTTGCAATTTATTGGAGCAACAACTGGTGAAAGGCCTTTGTTGGTAACAGAGATCATGGAACGCAGTCTAAGGGAAAGACTGTACAGTGGAAACGATCCACCTCTATCCCAACAAGAAATAACTGTTATTTCTCTAGATGTAACCAAAGCGCTTAATTATCTGCACCAGAAACCAGAACCTATCATCCACCATGACGTCAGCAGTGCTAATGTGTTGCTATGGCGACAGGGTAACCAATGGAGAGCCAAAGTGGCGGATTATGGCACTGCTAATTTTGTACGTCAGAGCAATATAAACTACGCAGGAGCTGCGATCTACCTTGCGCCGGAGTCCCTGAATGTAGGCCCCAATCAACGAATTAGCTGCAAGGTTAGTATACTTCAGCATCATACCAAGTACGTTACTGGGCATTCGTCAGGATATCGCTACTGTGACATCATCACTCAAGCGAGCCCAGGATTGCCTGCTTTTTGGTGACATGGAACGGTGATGCATTACTGAAATAAGATGCCCTTCAAGGCCAATCCTGGGCAACGTTCACAGAAACGGCACTTACATTATTCTCGTAAAAGAGAACGGGATAAATAGTTACGCTTTTCTATCCCCACGAAAAAAAGAGCAATGTATATATGACCAAAGGTTCTAAACCATTTACCCAAAAAATTCGAAATTTTGGTTGGAATGTAAAGTCTTAATATTCATGCCGCAGAAAACGTGCATACATAACACGACCAATCTCAATCTTTCCATTTAGGAATTTTGTGTTTCATTAATGAAGACCAATCAGTTTCCCCAAGTAAACGGTAAACAACGTCCACCGTGCCTGAAACATCCAGTGTCTGTTTACTTGAAGTTCACTGTATTCAGTCCGTGAAGGGAATCGAAGCCAAGACCTAATACTGGTCAATAGCTTAATTGAAAACGGCCATCACCTATCCCAGATTTGTGAGAGGGGTCAAAGAAGGATTTGGGAGGGGAGGGCAGCGAGGGCAGCAAGAGGGCACTCCTTTATATAAGCATGCGCGGCCCTAATGGCTTTTGAGTCGTTATGCTCTAAAAACATGGGTATCGATCTAGTGGTCAGATCTTAAAATGGGTATCGATTTCGGGTTCAGGTCTGAATTTCTTGAGGCTCAGATCTCAAAATGGGTAGGGAAAATTGCATATTTTGGTCTGAAAATGGTTAACAAAATGAAAGCAAGGCCGAGAAGTGATACCATTGTAGAAACCAAGTTTTGGTTTATTACAAGATAATTGATATTAAAACTTACAATATTTCGGCTCTATTACAGAGTTATAGTCATGTAATGATATTTTACAAGAAGGCAACTTAAATATCATACGTAATTAGGCTTGTTGACGTTACGTAATATAACTAGAATTGTAGGTAATTAGAGAAACAGGTCTTATTCTCTAGAGGCTTTAAGTCCTTCGTTAATGCTAGGCTTGTCAATAGGTAGTCGGAACAACCCCACCAAATATTTTGAGGAGCACCACCCGCGGGGGATTGGGGGGGGGGGGAATAGGGAAGATACGCAATTATATTGAGCAGTTCTGCAATGGCTTTCATAAGGTGGTATTGTTTTCCTTTCCTTAACTAAAACGGGGTCAGTACATGAATGTTTTTTGAAATATTGGTTTTCTAACTTAGGTTGATGTGTACAGTTTTGGTGTTCTCCTTTGTGAAATGTGCATCAGACAACAACCAGACCCCCAGCGGCGTGCAGATCAAATAACCCGGATACAGATCCACACGTTTCAAAACCTTGTGAGACGCTGTTTACATAGAGATCCTTGGATGCGGCCCGATATGAGATCAGTCATTGGAGACCTGGAGTTGCCCGAAATTATGGAAGTGGAGTAGAGAAAAGGAATCACTATCTAGATATCCTACATATGCAGACACTTGTAGTATATTTATTTTATTATTATTTATCTACTCAAAGAAAAAAAATTGTAATAATTGTAGTGATTTCACGAAGTACAGGAAAGGGTAGGGAAAACACGAGTTGACGTATATAAAAGGGTAGGGAGAACTACCATTAAAGTATTATAAAAAGCGCCTTTTATAATAATTATATCAAACGCTGCACGCAAAGGCTATATTAAAGGGCTACCATTTTCAATGAAAGGTATATGAAAGGGCTACCTTTTTTGTCAAAAACGGTATATAAAAGGGTAAGGGTGGGGCGGAGCATCCCCGTTCAAAACTTCGTTGAGTACCCTCAAACCCCCCCCCCCCCCCCCCTCCGGGGGGAGCGTACGGCTCTGGCGGAGGATACCTATTAGGTCTTTCAAGACTAATAGGCCATTTGCACGATGACGTCATATGACTACAACTACCAGAATCCTTCAGTATTTCGTTTTGTAGTGCAAATTAGGGCTATTGTTATTTAAACCGCACAGGGATTACAAAATTTAAATAAGAAAGAAAAAACGAAATGAATTCTGGTAGTTGTAGTAAAATGACGCCATCGTGCAAATGGCCTATTGCACTCAAACTGGAAGATATGCTACTTTTTATTTTTAAATAAAGCTACCGCTCTTGCAATGCCGCTTTTGAATTAACTGCCGTGTGGAAAACGCCTTTCACATGACAATCCGAATTGAAATAAAGTTTACAATGTAATTATGTCCATGTCTAACACAGTAACAACGCTTTAGAGAGTGTTTTCACTCACGTGGTCTGCAGCTATGCTAATTTATTTGAACAAAACAAGGTGTTTGCATTAGAAAAGAGTTCAATCCCCACAGGATTACCTTGGGACACCAATATAAATATGGCCGCCGTTTTATTGTTTTGGGACACCAACATGGCCGCCGTGACGTCATGTGAACACTCCACAGCTTGAAAGTGGTTTGAGAACTGCATTGGAAAATTAATTTCAGTAATTATATTTTTTAGTCAAAAGGTTTCAATGCAGAATCGATTCTGATTTCTTTTGTTGTCAGTGATTTTCATTGGTTTGGATATTTTTGTTCCCAGTTCTTGTCTACAGAACTCTACTCAGTAACATTTGAAAAGTATAATCGTTTTTGTTGTTATTCGTTTTTGTAGAGAATGATCGGGCAATTAAATAGTAAAAGAATTCGCATTCCCTGGGAGCCATGACTAAGATTACGCTCCCCAGTAGCCCTACAGTAAATTTTTAGCAGAGCACTTAGATCACCTACAGTCAAAATAATGTCTTCATGAAAGTACTATAATTTTATGTTATTTTTATACACACTTTTTGATTATGAAAACCCCATTTTTATGCCATTTTTTGGAAAGCGTTTTTGCACTCACAGAGGGGATAACCCCTACATAAGCTATGTAGATATGTGCGGCCCAAAGAGTGCCTCTTTTTTAACCGTTTTGGTCTTATAATTGGTATATAATTGGACAGGTTTTCATTGTTCGTGCAAATTTAAGTAAATTTTTAATCTTTCTGATACGTATTTTTTTTTATAAATTGTGGCTGAATGTATACTTGTTTCAATTTATTTAGGAGGTGAGGCTATGGCGATTTTGAGGGGAGATCATTACTTTCCCACGGTAGTCTTAGGGTTTTCGAAGTTACAAAAAATTAAGAGAGGAAAGTAAAGTAAGTAGTTGCTTTCATGAGTTACAATATCAGACACAGTTACTTGAAACACTTGGCTCAAGGTGAAAATTCGCCATCCAATGTGCATGGCTCTCCCTCTTCCTCAATGATGAGTCAAACTGCTTTTAACATTGCATGTTATTATTTTCAACATTGGGGAGAAGGACCGAAAGAAGTGTTTCAACAATTTTGTCCGATATTGTAGGTCAGCTGAGTGTACAGTGAGTTTAAACATTGACTCATATAAACCTGTAGTGGATCATTGTACAAAGTATCTATCTATACGCGGGATGCTTTAACGTATCTTTATAATAGTTTTTAAATCATTAAAAACATTCAAACATGCCACGGGAAGGTCTTACTATGGTGTATCCCAGGGAGGGGGCAGGGGGGGGGAAATCTTCTCTAACCTTAATGTGCATTTTATGTGCCAGGCCCCAAAGGACAGGGTTTTGAGCCGTTGTAGTTTATATAAGAT
Source organism: Cladopsammia gracilis (assembly GCA_022457155.1). NCBI lineage: Eukaryota > Metazoa > Cnidaria > Anthozoa > Scleractinia > Dendrophylliidae > Cladopsammia > Cladopsammia gracilis. The sequence goes on along the minus strand of JAJGOT010000003.1, from coordinate 3,333,336 downwards.
AACAATTTGGCGCTGAAAATGGGTATGTTTTGTCTTCTAGTCTGAAAATGAATACAATTTTGTTTCCATTTTCGCTTAAAAAAGGAGGGAATTGTAAGGGGTAGTTACTGGCAAAAATGACGCATTTTGGTCCAGCAAAAGGGTAAAGTTTTTAAAGGGGGAGCTGAACACCACCACTAAGCGGAATTTTGAGGAGTAGTCTGGCTGGGTATATCTTACTGAATAATCTAAAATGAAACAACTGAGTTTCGCCAGTTCATGCCGATAGCCATGATAACAGCTATGATGTTGTCTAGCCAGTAGCAAACAACAAGAAATACTAATCAATTGCGGTCGAACTGTACATCTTGAAATTACGTTCAAAGAGATTTTTTATTTGATTTGATTGTCAAAATGATTGTATCTGCATAACATTTGGAGTGTCTAATGAAAATGTGTTCGAAAAGTTGCCTAACAGAGGTAATAAAAAAATCTATAAAATAGATATCGTCACTGCTATCGCTGAAAGGTGGTCTCAATTTCTTGTAAGATGTTGTGACTTTACACCTGACTTCACACAGGGAGGTTGGACTGTATAAAACGTTTTGATTGTTGTTGTTGTTAAATTAAAGAACTAGTAACAATAGAACGTGGGTGCTGGCGAGAAACTTCAGGAAACAGAGGAAATTGTGCAGATTCTTGTGCAGATTCATCTGGCAGCGCTCTGAGCTTTTGTATAGCATGTATAGCAGAAGCTGAGATTATAAGTTAAAGCGGACTGAATTGTGATTTGACGTTAGTTTTTTTGATCACCATAAAAACTAGGCGCTTTCAGTGAAACTACCCCGGGAGGAGGTGTTCGGAGGTTATCCGTGCCACTAAGGGTCTTTGAATCGAAAATGACCACAGCTGTTAGAGTTAACGTTATAAGGAATTTGCGGAAAAACAACCAAACTGTTTGTTATATTGAGGTAAAGTTAATAAGTTTTGTAACGGTGTTACGTATTTCCAGATCTGAAGGAATAACATTTGCACTTTAATGCCCGTATGAAGCTACAGTACACTGTACATATAAATACGGCACTGGAAAATTGTACAGGTTGCTCTCTGTTGGTCTGTTCCGCATTTATCTTTTGTCGCGCGTTCACATTTATTCGTTATATCGGGGTAGATTTCAGACATACGTTTGGGCTGCCGGATTGTGTTCTTTATCACAAGGATTTCGCTATATCGAGATTCGTTATATCGAGGTTCTGTTTTATACACTTTTGAAATTTTGCCGGGCTGAACAATATCGTTCGTTATATATACCGAGGACTTCATTACACAGACACTGTATAGAGGTTCGTTAAATCGAGGTTCCACTGTAGTAGCCAGAAACATTATATGCTGGCAAAAACAATTTTTTCGGTACCTCTTAGGGGTAGAAATGAATTTGAGCCACACGTACAAAACGAGTTTCAACAACGTTGTTGTTGTTGTTGTTGTTGTTGTTGTTGTTAGGGCCGGTTCCTTTCAAAATTTCCGACGATCATCCCCATAAATTTCATATGGGAATTCCACTCGGGAGAAAATAGCAAGGCCCCAGCCTTTTACCGAGATGCATGACGTTACTGAATTCGAGTCGAAACGACATTGAATGTCTGCAAAACGCAATCCAGACTCAAGGGTCACAAAGTGCATGAAATTCGCGGAAACTGAAAGTGTTCCAGCTCTTATTCTTGCTGCGCTTTATTGGTTTCTTTCTTTCTTATTATCAGGGTCAGGCAATCACTATGGGGACTCTGATCTAGTTTTCCACTTCTCAAGGAAGCCAAGCGATATAAAATTCAGTGAGACGTTTTTGGAGTTTCTGGGAAGAGTGAATGAGTAAATGGAAGTGAATGGATTCGAATGCGTAATTTGAGCGAGGGAGGCTAAACGCACAAATCCCCTTTCTTAAGGTTACAGTGTACCTTCAGATCGAAAATTTATCGAAATTTTTTTTGGCGTTAAAACTAAGTTTACAGAATGAACTTTCATCCAAAAAAAAATTATCGAAAAATAGTGAAAATTGACCGAGAAATGACGGTATAACTTTTGTGGGCGGAGTTTGTTTATTAAGCGATATGTTTTTTTAAGCGCCGTTTTCTCAAAGTTAATTTTTCGCTTGTTGGGGACACTTCAAAGAGCTACAACTCAAAGGGAATTTGTTCGATTTTCCTTAAATTTGGACAGAAGCTAGGCTAACATATAATCAACAAAATTCTTAATTCCGAAAACTTTTTCGTCAAGAGCCATTTCCGTGCGATCATTCCAATTTTTTTTCTCCCCTTTTCGAAAATATTCTGTAACTTTTCACTGCAATTGAATATGGGAAATCGCCGACACGTTTTTTTAGCGCTTCGTGTCCGGAAACCCGAGAACAAATCAAATTAGCAAAATATAATAATCGCTTTGAGTTATAGCGCTTTAAAGCTGATTCGGACGTTCGAATTTAGACGTCGTAAAAAATTAGACAATTCATTTTATTAGCAAATTGTTTCCATATTTAGATAGCCAGCTCTATAAGCTTTAATTTGATATCTGGGTTTAGGTATATTAAGTGTAATCTTAAAACGCTAGAGCTGTTATGCTGGAGACACCCCCGAAGGTACACTGTAACCTTAATTAGGTCGGGGACGGATGAACTGCTGCTTTTGCTCTGGGAAAGAAATAGTGCTGCAATTCAAGTGGATAACAGATATATAGCATTACAAGAAATATATCGAATATTTATCGTTAATAGTTACGTACTGCAACACATGTTTGGGTACAGGAAAGTGCTCAGCTTTGCTTCCTTTCAGAGGCTTAGCCTGCTTTCATTTAACATGCTGAAAAGATAACCAAGTAAAACACATTTTGTAGGTAAACTGAGAACATAAACACAGGCGCCGGTCACAAGGTTAATAGGATTCGTGGAATCGGCGAGCGTTTTTTTCTTTTTGATAACAACTGTCGATTTTTCTCGTGTGATCATTGGCTATGACATTCATTGGTAACAGAATCACCTTTTCCGTTGTTTGATTTATTCTTGGCTACGCCATAGTCTTGACTACTTTCTTCAACAGGAAATTGCCTTTGTATGTAAAAATACTTGTAACACTTCTCTATGAAGCTTTAGAATTGTGACCTTCATCCATCTTCATCTATTGCCGTCGCGTGGATCAATCGATCGGTGGGAGCTAAGCAGCCTGAAATGTCAGTGCGCGAATTAAGTCCAAATGCAATGAAGCTCGGTGACCATCAAGAAGGTTATAATTTTCACGTCGGCTAAGCACAAAGCCTACAAAATTTGCTCAGAGAAAACTATTTTTTGAATGATAAACTCTACACTATAAAAGCAAAGAAGAACGACTGCCGCAGTGCTGGCGAAACGAAGGTGAGTTAATTATGAAATTGCTCATGTACACATTCACATCACTCAGCCGACTCGGTGTATTAAGTTTCGATAACTTTGCATCAGTTTTGCAAAAAGATACCAGGTGAAATTCGTACTGTTAGGAACCAGACAACATTTTTAGTTCATCAAATAATTCAGCAGATTGGCCCATGACACCTTTCATGTAAAGAAAGTGAATCGTTTTGTTTCACATCATTGAGTTACACTTAATTGCTTGAGTTTGTGTTTTTGTTTGTTCAAGGAAGAACAAGTGCTAGTATACGCATAACATGAAAACCATCTTGAAGAAGCGATCTGAGAAATTGTTTTATTCAACCGACAAAGCCGAACCGCTCGACCATATCCGTTCAAGCAGTCGATGAAATCAATGACCACAGATTTATTGGAAGCAAATATAAATTATATTATCATCGGCTGTTGCCGGAAGTATTTCGCTTTTACCACTCATATATAAGCCAGAAAATATAAATCAAGGTAGCGCTTTTCCTTTGCAATTAACTACCTACCAGTAGCTATTTTTAACTGTGCATGTGTACAGTAGTTTTATTTCTACACATATAGAAGTTTCAGTTTCGTTTCGTAACATCTTGAAAGCCCGGCGGACGTTAATTGACCCTTATCGGCACCTCATGGTTGTAGTTTAAACCCCATTTACACGCGCTAAAAATTCTGCACCGCACCCTAAATATTCGGCACGGTACGGTTGTATTGAAAACGAAGACCCACGAAAACGAAGACCTAAGACCTAAGACCAATATCTAAGACCCAAAACTAAGACCTAAAACTAAGACCTAAAACTAAGACCCCCTATAATTTACCTTTTTTACCAGGGTCTTAGTTTTCGTTTTTTCGAAAACTAAGACCTAAAACTAAGACCCCCTTTAAAAGACCTTTTTTACCAGGGTCTTAGTTTTCGTTTTTCGAAAACTAAGACCTAAAACTAAGACCCCCTTTAAAAGCCTTTAAATGCCTTTAAAAGCGTTTTTTCTTTTTCCAAAGCCAATTTTGTTATTTCAATCCGTTATTTACTACAAGACAATACACAAAAACCAGATGCGAAGTCTATGGCAAAAGTCATTTTGACACTGCTTACCAGGGTCTTAGTTTTCGTTTTTTCGAAAACTAAGACCTAAAACTAAGACCCCCTTTTATTTCTTTAAAGGCCGTTTTTTCAGTTCACTTGAAATGGAAGCGGCCACAGTCGAGGAAAATACTGCTCAAAAGAAGCGATATTCATGTCAAATGATCGCACAATAAACAGAAAACTCTGGTTAGCTTGCAGGTTGAATGCCATGAATTGTGGCGGGCGTGACATGGCGTGACATTCTTACTTGCGCAGCAAGGTGTTAAGTTTCCATTGCTATAATCGTATTATTTATCTTCATCTTGACACTGCTTACCAGGGTCTTAGTTTTCGTTTTTTCGAAAACTAAGACCTAAAACTAAGACCCCCTTTTATTTCTTTAAAGGCCGTTTTTTTTTTCTTTTTCCAAAGCCAATTTTGTTATTTCAATCCGTCATTCAGTATAAGACAACAATCAATCAAAGGGGTCTTAAAGCCATCTCGTTAATGCGTTGAAACATGAGGTTAAAAAAAGAAGAATCTAAAATAAATATAAATAAATATGGTAAAGATGGCGTTGTAGAATCAGACATTATGTAGAAAATGCGAGGCGCAGTAGTCAACTGGATATGGTTCTTGGCAGGATAGAGAAGATTGAGAGAACTTGGTTTGAAAATTCGTGTTGGTGCAAGTCAAAAAAAGTTATGAGTAACAAAGAATCACGAGTGTGAATGTAAATAATTTTGATGTTAGTGAAGTGAAAGTGAAAGACTTTTCCCGCCTTGCTAACTAATTGACGATGAAAATGTGTTGTTGGTTCAATTTACACAGTGCATTTTCAGTTATTCATTGTCTATTTTCGGTTGGGATATTTGACAATGGAAAAGACTTTCTAAATCAAATACAATAGATTGCCGCAATTTCAAAACAATTAAAAGCCCACATCGATAATACGTCACGTGCAATGACTTTATATCTGATCAGATGAGACATTAATATTAATTATCAAAATATCAATTGACACAACAAATGGTGACTGAATCTTTAATATTCTTTAAAGTAAGGCCCGATTCAAACATTGAACTTCACATTTGCCGAATCTAATGAAAGGAGGCCGTAACAACATGTCATTTCTCTAGAGCTGCCTTTCCCCATGCCAGGACAATTTGAGCTATGTTTAGCAAACATCGCGCCATCAGCCATTTCTTTTTCAACTCTCCAGCAGTATTCGAAAAAAGAACGAAAGTCAAAATTTATGGTATTTTGGTGTTCCTACTCTTGCATAATGAAACGGAAAGTTTTGTAGTTAGCTAAAGTATCAAGTCTGCTGTTTTATATATTTTGACATGAAAAATGGCGGGAAAATGGTGATCACGTGGTCATTTTTCGGTCACGTCTGCTATGGACGCACTTATATAGAAAATATTGGGTCTGGAGCGGATAAACAGGGCACCACTCCTGGCGGTCACTTTTTTAGTTTCCCTTAGATCGAAATGAGGTTCATGACAGGCCTGCACCGACTCCGCTATGTGGTTTTGCGGTTGCGATGCATTTATATTAGCTTTCAAAGTTTGGCTGTTATGAGTCGTGTCGTTAAGTGATTTACGTCTTGTATGATGTGTTAGACGGCGTTTTGTAAATAGTTTTCAGGAATGGTTGGTTTTGAACGAAACTCCATTTTTCATCAGTATTTGTTTAAGGTTTTTCAGTCGTGGGTGAAATGTTGTGACAAAAGGCGTTATTATCTCGCGAGTTTTTTTCGTTTTGTTTGTTTTCATGCCAATTGCGTTCCGGCAAAAGTGAAATTTAGAATACCAGTGCATTTAGGAGGGTGCTGATGGGGTTAACAGTTAACTGACAATTGCCCAAAAATATAGTAGTTAACTGATAAATGAAAAGTTACCGTATTTTCTCTATTAAATGCCCCCGGCGTTTATTTCAAACTTGGCCTTGTGGACCCGGCGTTTCTTTGTATCAGCAGTTTTTTCTCGCCCGCCATTTTTTAAGAAAGGGTTATTATTCGTTTTTCTTGGCAGCCTTGTACCTTGCCCTTAAATCTTAAGTTTATTATACCACAAACAAACGTTTGAGGAGCTTACTCACAACTTCCTCAATTATACCCGGCGTTTATTCGGGGCCCGGCGTTTAATCGAGAAAATACGGTAACAGTTAAGTGACATTCTATTAATTATACTAAATGAACGATTGTTGTTGTTAATAAAAGCAACATAGTTTTTTCCTAACAGCAAAGCTATTTTGTGACTTTTACCTGCCTCGCTGCGTGACCAGGTGACATATTAACCGATATTATATGCGAAAGGTACCAGGGTCGTAGAGCGTTGACCTTGATCTCCGTGATGGCTTCGAGTGGCGTGGTCAAAGTTATTCTGAGTTTTTATCGAGATGATGACAAAGGATCGGCATTCGAATGACACATAAGTCGCATACCGTTTGACATGACAAAGCACAATTCAATGGACATATAATCAAACAATAAGCGGAAAGTTTGGACTCGGTGAGTTTGATTTAAAGTTGTTGCGATTAGAGAAGATCGACGGGAAAGCTGTTACAAAGGCTCAGTTGGAAATGGAGCTACCTTTTCTAATGGGAAGTGCGACAAGTGAGATACATGGTATGTATTCTGTTTCGTCATTTTGTCCTAGCACGCGAACGCGGGTTGACTAAATAGCCGGCAGTCCTATATTCTCAGTAAATTTCTCAAAATCGAAAAATTCCAGCTAATCTAAACTATCATATGTCGATTTAGAAAGGTCAAGCGATCCTGAAATGCTTTATAGATTTCAAGCCTAGTGTTTGGTTTACGCTAGGCTCAGTAGATGAAACCATGTTTTGTGACACTTAGAAATTTTTTCAGTTCGACTGCCGGTCAAGGTTTTCAAAACACTAAATGGCCGGCAGTTCTATATTCTCAGTAAATTTCACAAAATCGAAAAATTCCGGCTAATCTAAACTATCATATCTCGATTTAAAAAAGTCAAACGATCCTGAAATGCTTTATAGATCTCAAGTCTAGTGTTTGGTTTACGCTGGGCTCAGAAGACAAAACCATGTTTTGTGACACTGAACTTTTTTCAGCTCGACTGCAAAAACATGGTTTCGTCGGGGGTTTCGTGATATAGAAATCCCACAAAACCGGCTCGTTTGATCAGGATCACGACATATGATAGTTCAGAATGGCTGGATCTTTTCGATTTTGTGAAATTTACTGAAAAAATAGAACTGCCGGCCATTTAGTGTTTTGAAAACCTTGACCGGCAGTCGAGCTGAAAAAAGTTCCAAGTGTCACAAAACATGGTTTCGTGATATAGAAATCCCACAAAACCGGCTCGTTTGATCAGGATCACGACATATGATAGTTCAGAATGGCTGTATTGTTTCGATTTGTCAAATTTACTGAGAATATAGGACTGCCGGCCATTTAGTGTTTTGAAAACCTTGACCGGCAGTGGAACTGAAAAAAGTTTAAGTGTCACAAAACATGGTTTCGTCTTCTGAGCCCAGCGTAAACCAAACCCTAGACTTGAGATCTATAAAGCATTTCAGGATCGCTTGACTTTTCTAAATCGACATATGATAGTTTAGATTAGCTGGAATTTTTCGATTTTGAGAAATTTACTGTGAAAATAGAACTGCCGGCCATTTAGTGTTTTGAAAACCTTGACCGGTTACCGGCCATATAGCCACAGCGTATTTTATTGGACACAAGCATCAGTGAAATTCGATTTTTTTCCTTCCCATACTCGCTGTGTACGATCCTGTATCAAACAGACATCTTTAATACTGACAATCCTTATTACGGTTTTGGAAGCTATCTTGACAGGTGAGAAATTATGGTTTTTAGATGAGAATCTAATGTCGAATAATTTTCGTAAAGCGGCTGTTCTAAGTCCAATCCCGAAAACGCATTCACTCTGGTCATTCTCATGGCCTTTAAAGTAACCTTATCTTAACTTTGCAAATTTAAAAGCCTTACTGATATACGTAATTTCCTACTTGTCAAGCTAAATCACTTGATAAGATCAATGAATGAAAATATTAAAATGAACCGATTTCCGACAGCGTGACCCAGTTAAAAAAGAAAAACGTAAAACTTTCTTATACAAGCGCATGAGTATAGGCTACCAGTGTAGCCTCTTGTTAACTTACAATTGGCCGAAAAAAAATAGTAGTTAACTGACAATTGGGTACCCCCATTAGCACCCTCATTTAGCAGTGCTAGATTAATTTGTCGTGTGTTTGGCCTTGTTTACAAAATGGTAAAGTAAGCTCACTGTAGCTGTCGAGAAAAAGCTGCGCCGGGTTTACAGCTCTTTACAGGCAAATTCACCGCGAGAAACAACTTCAAGCATCACGCTTCAGTGAATGTTCTGACACCTATAGAACGAATTGAGTTCTGGTCATTTCACGAACAAAAATCTAGAACCGGAAAGGAGGAAAGAGTTACGCGGTTAACATCGGAACGGATAGATTGCCGTCCAAAATGGTGGCGCTGTTCAGATGTGTGTTACTTTTCCTTTATACCCTCTTAAAGTTTGATGTTCCCAATGTTTACGTATTTTTCTACGAAAGAGACGATAACTTAATTTGTAATAGGAACGAAATTAAACAAGAGTGACAGGAGCAAAAGTTTCATTTGATTCAACAATATAAATTGATAAATTGAGACAATTAGCCACAGCTTGAATGATAATCGCATCAGCCCATGTTCCTTGACATGACATATTATTCAAATATTCTTGCCAAGAGTGTTCAGTATTACTCTCTATAAACTGTTCTGGGTTATATACTAAATATTCAATGCCAAGACTACGTATATAAAAATGGTTCGTAGCATCGCCATACAATTGATGTGATACGGCACGAAAAAAACAATCGCCACCTCCTCCAACATCAAGAGAGCAATTCTATTTAATTCAGATAACCTACTTTCTAGTAGTAAAACTGAATCTATAGCACCTGAACCATTAAAAGCAACCATTACAAACAATTGATAATTTTGTTTAACGAAATAATAGATTTAAATATATTTTTTCTTGCTTTAAGTGTGCTATATTCTTTGCTAATAGAGCTACGTTGAGCGCTCGAAGGCAACTCTCTTGTGTCAGGATTTCAATGCAATCAAGCTACGTTGAGCACTCTAAGGTAACTCTCTTGTCCGCTTTAGGATTTCAATGTTATCAGTACGACACGCAATTGATATTCGTCTTCTTTTTATAGACTTTATACGCCAAGAACGTTTTCTCTCTCTTACTTGCCACTCAAACAATACATTGTCTTTTTGTCAAATAGAGACAAAATCTCTCTTAAAAAAATAAACACGCTGAAATCGCTTATAAAATGCTTCTTAAAATGCTTCCTTGATAACTTTTATAAACAAAATCAGGAACATTTTTACGTCTTTTGCGTACTGTTGCATAATCAAACTGTAATAGCAATGATTAATTGTTTTAAAATAGCACAAAACCGAAATCCACACTCTTGCATAATCAAACCGAAACATTTTTAGTTAGCTGAATAAGCACAATCTACCCTCTCTTGCATACTATTGCATAATCATGACACCTAAATATTTAATAACTATTGGAACAGCAGACAAAGATTACAACTCAAAAAGCGAACAAAAATACAGCGTGAGATTTCTCAGCTTCGTCGAGCGCGAAAAGTTGACTCGTTTAACTTTCAGCGAGTTGACTTTAAACGAATCGTAAAATTAACTCTTTTCACGAGATTTCACTTTGACATTCGTTAAGCGACATAAAAAATCGCTCCTCGCTGTTCATCATACCGGGTAGACAACGTATAGCAGAACCCCGGAGGAGGACTCGCATATGTGGAGATATGTGGTTGGGTGGGGGTGCTCGTCGTATCTTTTAGGGGTTAAAATTAGGGGATCTACAATCCTCGTCACATTTGTTGGGACACATTGCGTCTCCGTGCCTTCTCTCTCCCTCCTCAATGTTGGTTTGCCATTTAATGACCACAAAGCCGCAAAATTCAACATTGGAGGGAAGGACGGCGAATGTTAGGGTAAATATGTGTTATGCGTGACTTGTCCCAACTAAATATGACGGGGATTGTATTTGGGAGATAATCGTTGAGGCGTTGATTGACAACAATTATGATTAAATGAAATCAAGGGCACGAATGACGGAGAGTGTTGTGTGTAAATAGCATTTGCGTAACGTTGCTATTTTCAGGGATGTGATGTAACAATTTAGGGTTATTTGTGGTTTTTGGGTTGTATATAAGGGAGGCAAGTAAAAAGTATAGAATAAGAAGTATAGTTCTACTGGGTAAGGACGACTGACAATACAATTTCAGATGGCTTTCAAGTCTGTTATCAATAGCGTGATGCGAGCTCGTGTATATTATTTATGCAACGTTAAGGGTATGTCTATACGTGCAGTAGCACAAATCTGTCAAATTTCGCGTGGAAGTGTGTGGAGAATCAGGAAAGAACGGTTGGTTGCGAAAATTGACTGTAAGGAACGCGCTAAAACGGGGCCACGTCCTAAGTTGAGTGCGAGACAGAAAAGACAATTACTGAGGTCGATAGTGCGTTTACGAGAAAGGGAAGGGAGCTTCACTTGCAAACGGCTCATGGAAGAATCAGGAATCTTATCAAGCCAGGTCTCCGTAAGAACAGTACAACGTTTTCTGAACTCTGAGGGGTACCATTATTTGCAGACACGGAAAAAAGGTCTCCTTACCACTGCTGATATGGTAAAAAGATTGAAGTTTGCTCGGCGAATGAAAAGAGAGTACAGTGCTGATGTGTGGACAACACAAGTCGGATTCTTTCTTGATGCCACTTCTTTTACCTACAAGAGAAATCCATTAGACCAGGCCCGAGCGCCAAAGGCACGGATTTGGAGAAAACCGTGTGAAGGTCTCACTACCGGTTGTTTAGCAAAGGGACGAAAAGAGGGCACTGGTGGCAAATATGTGAAGTTGATTGTGGCCATCTCCTACAATAAGGGTGTTATCGCTTGTCACCCATACGAGAAAATGACTGGTCAATTTTTTGCTTCGTTCATTGAAGAGCATTTTCCGCGTATGTTTCGTGTGGCGCAGAAGGGAGAGAACAATTTATTCCTGCAAGACAACTGTCCATGTCAGAACTCAGCCTTGGCTAAAGCTGCGATGGCAAAAACAAATTCCACTTCATTACCTCTGTCGCCAAAAAGCCCGGACCTTAATTGCATCGAAAATGTGTTTCCTATTGTTTCTACAATAATAGAGAAACAGGTCAAAGAGTTACAAGTAACTCGACAATCATTTGACGAATTTCAAGCTAGAGTTATAAATGCATTTTATGCCATTCCGATCGCTACTATCAATAAGCTAATTGCATCTATGCCTGGCCGTATTGATCAAGTGATTGCGAAAAAAGGGGGTCGAATTAAGTATTGAATATTTTGTGCATTTATTTCAATGACACTGTTTTTTAACATAACGTAAAGTTTATTATACTTCACAGAACTTTATCACTACTTTGTATTAAGCAATATTTATCGTCCTGATCGCTGTATTTTTCTTGTTTTTTTTTTTAAATAAAAACCCTTGTACGCTACATTTAGTATATTCTTACCGCTGTTTTTTTCATTCAGTTATGGCATGGTTGTAATTTTATTTGAATCCTGTATGAGGACATACTTGTGAGAACTCAACTGTTTGCGCGATTTTAAACCATACATTGTAAAGCACGCATACATTGTAAAGTACACGAAATTCATGGCAAGAAAATCATGTTTACATTTGCTAATTAAGTTATGCAAAATGCTCACATCAACTGCTTTGTATGTGATCGAAATACAGTCTTTGTAATCAACATGTATTACAACCTTTGGAAGTCAAGGGATGAATGGCTCTTAACTGAGCTAAAATACATCGCTATTTACCACTTTTCCTTTCCAGGAAACTCAAATCGCTTCCCGTGTTCAAAGTGTACACGAGTCTCCACTAAATATTAATTGAATTAACATCAGATATTTCAATTCAACAAACTGTGGATCACTTTGCACAGCGATGAAAAAAGCACCTTTTATCAGCTCACACTCGTTAAAAAAGACCTAAAATTGTAAATCTACTTTATAAGCATCCCATTTATGAAATTGGGCTGTTCTTACTCCGTCCAATTTTAGAATTTAAACCGATTACAGTATGGTGACTCGTTATGGAGACTCGTGGAGACTCGTTAGATGAAAATAGAAACACTCAATTAACTTTGCGGAAAAATTAACTCCGCAAAGCAACGCGCACATGGTGGGGCAATCTGTTGGTCTTTCTCTGCAATTTGAAAATGGAACGGGAAAATTTTCCAGCGTACATGCATCATTTGGGATTCGGTTTGATCGAGGGTACCCCCACGCACTAAACAAACCTCTTCTTTGCTGGTGCAAAAGATTGGTGTATCGCGCGCGAACTCAATGTCTTGTGCGAAATGGGTTTTGGGAGCAGGTAAATGCACCTTTTGCCCCTCTAAAAGTAATAATAAATCGTGCCATGGGATAATTTGCGTGCACCAACGGAAGTCATTCAAGAATATTACCTCTGCACTTTCCGCTCCTAGCCACGCAAAAGTGGTGGTAGCGGGATTGGTAAATGTTTTGTAAACTGCATTGAGTGGATTGAGCAAGAAGGTTTTGGCGCAATTGGCTGGGCCTTTGATTAGAATATTTCGATATTTTCCACGCCCTTTCTCTAAAAGCGTTTGCACTGCTTGTGCAAACTCATCATGAGCAATGTCATTGCGCGTCAGAACTTCTTTCGCCATCCTTAGCCACCTACCCTCGCAGCCCGCAACACACGGGTTTTCAAGTTCTTTGTACAATATCTCAATTCTTGTTAATCTCGACCTCTTCAAATCCGCTTCAGCATTTTGCATTTCCCAGCCCACAGTCAGAGCTTCGTCCACTGCCTTGGCTCCTTTGTTTGCAATAAACTCTGCCAAGTCAGTTTTTCCTTCGTTCTTTTGTTGATTGGCTAGCGCCATAAGCTCCATTCTCGTCTTAATGCCTTTTTCGACTGCCAGCTGTGAGACATCATAAATTGTTAGTGCCTTACGCTTTCGCTTTCGTTGCGGTTCGTTACCACCAAGTCGCCGATTTTCCAGGTGCGCATGACTTGCATGAGCCGTTGATGGCTCACCAATCTCCCGTAGATCAGGGTGATTCGGCGATTCTATGGCCTCCTGGTCCTCTTTGGTGGTATATCTCCAAGCCGTGTAGTAATTCTCATGACGGCTGCTGAAGTTCACTTGAATACCATATTCATTGTCAATGTAATTTCGCACCCTCAGCCATCTTCTACGCCGGCTTAACTTTACAGCCAGGTGGTAGTGCATTCCCCCATCGCGGTGAGCTTCCCTGCTACAAACCCATTGAACAACTAAACAATCGTTCTCCGGATTGGCGTTTTGAAATCCATCTAATACGATGCGAGAAAAACTTTCGCGTGATGGCACAATATCCATGTTCGCCTGGCTATATGTGATCAAATATACTCGTCGCATTTCCCTTGGGTTTAACTCCTCTCGATCCAGCTGAACGGTTTCACTGCTCTCGTCCCGCATTATGATATCTCAGTCTTGTTCAATTTTGAACCTGTTACATGTTTACTACTCAGAGTTGTTTGTTTAATACATTAACAGCCCTGCACATGTCACAGCTACCATCCTTCGAAATCACATTTGTACTCCTAATTCGATTACAAAATTGTCAAACATACGAGCTCCCCCGTTAGATTGCCAATAAAATTCTCAATTCCTTTTTATCTCAGTGTTCCGTTTAAGTTCCGGTATCAACCAAATTGCACAGCACTTTACGTATGAATTAACGTGACTTTAAAAATCCTATGAATATACAGAAAAAATCATTTTCGTTACGTTATAGTCCTTCGATAACAATTTTCCGTCTAACCCTTCCTCCGCGACTGAAATCATCAACGCAGTTCTTCCCACCGATTCAATACACTTTACCGCCACTTTTCACTTTGAGGGCACATACTTTAAATTCCGATAAAATACAATCCTCGTCACATTTGTTGGGACACATTGCGTCTCCGTGCCTTCTCTCTCCCTCCTCAATGTTGGTTTGCCATTTAATGACCACAAAGCCGCAAAATTCAACATTGGAGGGAAGGACGGCGAATGTTAGGGTAAATATGTGTTATGCGTGACTTGTCCCAACTAAATATGACGGGGATTGTATTTGGGAGATAATCGTTGAGGCGTTGATTGACAACAATTATGATTAAATGAAATCAAGGGCACGAATGACGGAGAGTGTTGTGTGTAAATAGCATTTGCGTAACGTTGCTATTTTCAGGGATGTGATGTAACAATTTAGGGTTATTTGTGGTTTTTGGGTTGTATATAAGGGAGGCAAGTAAAAAGTATAGAATAAGAAGTATAGTTCTACTGGGTAAGGACGACTGACAATACAATTTCAGATGGCTTTCAAGTCTGTTATCAATAGCGTGATGCGAGCTCGTGTATATTATTTATGCAACGTTAAGGGTATGTCTATACGTGCAGTAGCACAAATCTGTCAAATTTCGCGTGGAAGTGTGTGGAGAATCAGGAAAGAACGGTTGGTTGCGAAAATTGACTGTAAGGAACGCGCTAAAACGGGGCCACGTCCTAAGTTGAGTGCGAGACAGAAAAGACAATTACTGAGGTCGATAGTGCGTTTACGAGAAAGGGAAGGGAGCTTCACTTGCAAACGGCTCATGGAAGAATCAGGAATCTTATCAAGCCAGGTCTCCGTAAGAACAGTACAACGTTTTCTGAACTCTGAGGGGTACCATTATTTGCAGACACGGAAAAAAGGTCTCCTTACCACTGCTGATATGGTAAAAAGATTGAAGTTTGCTCGGCGAATGAAAAGAGAGTACAGTGCTGATGTGTGGACAACACAAGTCGGATTCTTTCTTGATGCCACTTCTTTTACCTACAAGAGAAATCCATTAGACCAGGCCCGAGCGCCAAAGGCACGGATTTGGAGAAAACCGTGTGAAGGTCTCACTACCGGTTGTTTAGCAAAGGGACGAAAAGAGGGCACTGGTGGCAAATATGTGAAGTTGATTGTGGCCATCTCCTACAATAAGGGTGTTATCGCTTGTCACCCATACGAGAAAATGACTGGTCAATTTTTTGCTTCGTTCATTGAAGAGCATTTTCCGCGTATGTTTCGTGTGGCGCAGAAGGGAGAGAACAATTTATTCCTGCAAGACAACTGTCCATGTCAGAACTCAGCCTTGGCTAAAGCTGCGATGGCAAAAACAAATTCCACTTCATTACCTCTGTCGCCAAAAAGCCCGGACCTTAATTGCATCGAAAATGTGTTTCCTATTGTTTCTACAATAATAGAGAAACAGGTCAAAGAGTTACAAGTAACTCGACAATCATTTGACGAATTTCAAGCTAGAGTTATAAATGCATTTTATGCCATTCCGATCGCTACTATCAATAAGCTAATTGCATCTATGCCTGGCCGTATTGATCAAGTGATTGCGAAAAAAGGGGGTCGAATTAAGTATTGAATATTTTGTGCATTTATTTCAATGACACTGTTTTTTAACATAACGTAAAGTTTATTATACTTCACAGAACTTTATCACTACTTTGTATTAAGCAATATTTATCGTCCTGATCGCTGTATTTTTCTTGTTTTTTTTTTTAAATAAAAACCCTTGTACGCTACATTTAGTATATTCTTACCGCTGTTTTTTTCATTCAGTTATGGCATGGTTGTAATTTTATTTGAATCCTGTATGAGGACATACTTGTGAGAACTCAACTGTTTGCGCGATTTTAAACCATACATTGTAAAGCACGCATACATTGTAAAGTACACGAAATTCATGGCAAGAAAATCATGTTTACATTTGCTAATTAAGTTATGCAAAATGCTCACATCAACTGCTTTGTATGTGATCGAAATACAGTCTTTGTAATCAACATGTATTACAACCTTTGGAAGTCAAGGGATGAATGGCTCTTAACTGAGCTAAAATACATCGCTATTTACCACTTTTCCTTTCCAGGAAACTCAAATCGCTTCCCGTGTTCAAAGTGTACACGAGTCTCCACTAAATATTAATTGAATTAACATCAGATATTTCAATTCAACAAACTGTGGATCACTTTGCACAGCGATGAAAAAAGCACCTTTTATCAGCTCACACTCGTTAAAAAAGACCTAAAATTGTAAATCTACTTTATAAGCATCCCATTTATGAAATTGGGCTGTTCTTACTCCGTCCAATTTTAGAATTTAAACCGATTACAGTATGGTGACTCGTTATGGAGACTCGTGGAGACTCGTTAGATGAAAATAGAAACACTCAATTAACTTTGCGGAAAAATTAACTCCGCAAAGCAACGCGCACATGGTGGGGCAATCTGTTGGTCTTTCTCTGCAATTTGAAAATGGAACGGGAAAATTTTCCAGCGTACATGCATCATTTGGGATTCGGTTTGATCGAGGGTACCCCCACGCACTAAACAAACCTCTTCTTTGCTGGTGCAAAAGATTGGTGTATCGCGCGCGAACTCAATGTCTTGTGCGAAATGGGTTTTGGGAGCAGGTAAATGCACCTTTTGCCCCTCTAAAAGTAATAATAAATCGTGCCATGGGATAATTTGCGTGCACCAACGGAAGTCATTCAAGAATATTACCTCTGCACTTTCCGCTCCTAGCCACGCAAAAGTGGTGGTAGCGGGATTGGTAAATGTTTTGTAAACTGCATTGAGTGGATTGAGCAAGAAGGTTTTGGCGCAATTGGCTGGGCCTTTGATTAGAATATTTCGATATTTTCCACGCCCTTTCTCTAAAAGCGTTTGCACTGCTTGTGCAAACTCATCATGAGCAATGTCATTGCGCGTCAGAACTTCTTTCGCCATCCTTAGCCACCTACCCTCGCAGCCCGCAACACACGGGTTTTCAAGTTCTTTGTACAATATCTCAATTCTTGTTAATCTCGACCTCTTCAAATCCGCTTCAGCATTTTGCATTTCCCAGCCCACAGTCAGAGCTTCGTCCACTGCCTTGGCTCCTTTGTTTGCAATAAACTCTGCCAAGTCAGTTTTTCCTTCGTTCTTTTGTTGATTGGCTAGCGCCATAAGCTCCATTCTCGTCTTAATGCCTTTTTCGACTGCCAGCTGTGAGACATCATAAATTGTTAGTGCCTTACGCTTTCGCTTTCGTTGCGGTTCGTTACCACCAAGTCGCCGATTTTCCAGGTGCGCATGACTTGCATGAGCCGTTGATGGCTCACCAATCTCCCGTAGATCAGGGTGATTCGGCGATTCTATGGCCTCCTGGTCCTCTTTGGTGGTATATCTCCAAGCCGTGTAGTAATTCTCATGACGGCTGCTGAAGTTCACTTGAATACCATATTCATTGTCAATGTAATTTCGCACCCTCAGCCATCTTCTACGCCGGCTTAACTTTACAGCCAGGTGGTAGTGCATTCCCCCATCGCGGTGAGCTTCCCTGCTACAAACCCATTGAACAACTAAACAATCGTTCTCCGGATTGGCGTTTTGAAATCCATCTAATACGATGCGAGAAAAACTTTCGCGTGATGGCACAATATCCATGTTCGCCTGGCTATATGTGATCAAATATACTCGTCGCATTTCCCTTGGGTTTAACTCCTCTCGATCCAGCTGAACGGTTTCACTGCTCTCGTCCCGCATTATGATATCTCAGTCTTGTTCAATTTTGAACCTGTTACATGTTTACTACTCAGAGTTGTTTGTTTAATACATTAACAGCCCTGCACATGTCACAGCTACCATCCTTCGAAATCACATTTGTACTCCTAATTCGATTACAAAATTGTCAAACATACGAGCTCCCCCGTTAGATTGCCAATAAAATTCTCAATTCCTTTTTATCTCAGTGTTCCGTTTAAGTTCCGGTATCAACCAAATTGCACAGCACTTTACGTATGAATTAACGTGACTTTAAAAATCCTATGAATATACAGAAAAAATCATTTTCGTTACGTTATAGTCCTTCGATAACAATTTTCCGTCTAACCCTTCCTCCGCGACTGAAATCATCAACGCAGTTCTTCCCACCGATTCAATACACTTTACCGCCACTTTTCACTTTGAGGGCACATACTTTAAATTCCGATAAAATACAATCCTCGTCACATTTGTTGGGACACATTGCGTCTCCGTGCCTTCTCTCTCCCTCCTCAATGTTGGTTTGCCATTTAATGACCACAAAGCCGCAAAATTCAACATTGGAGGGAAGGACGGCGAATGTTAGGGTAAATATGTGTTATGCGTGACTTGTCCCAACTAAATATGACGGGGATTGTAGGTATCTTTTAGAATATATGATTAAAAAAAAAAAACTCATTTTCCCAGAAAATGGTATCTTTTAGTGTGTTCAGGGTTTCACTTTTTTTCCTGACGAGCACCTCCGCTTGACGACTTATAGGAGTTCCCCCCCCCCCCACCCCCCTCCGGGAGCAGAATATTCTTACCAATTTTTCTTTTCACGATATTTCCGGTTGTCACTCGCTAAGCGACTTAAAAGGCAGAGCAAAATAGCATGTTCTTTTGAGCGCAGCTATCAAATGTACTGAATAGGACAGCCTCTGACTCAGTTAAACTTCCCATATGACTAAGAAAAAAATTGCCGGATTGACCCCTTTCATAAAATAGAAGTCCGTATAAAGGTGAATATTTTAAGTTCGTTTACCTACAGGTTGCAACTAATTTGATTGAACCTGCACTTGGCACCGGTAGCATAGTATTGGCTGACCCGTGTACTTTCGCTTTTGTGCTATTTTAAAACAATTAATAATTGCTATTACAGTTTCATTATGTAACAGTACGCAAAAGACGCAAAAATTTAAGCCATTGAAGGCTTGCCGCAATTCCATTCAACCGTCATCATTATAAGCCAAAAAATCAACACAACTATGACATGTTTACCATACTATTGCACAATCAAACTGCTTGGCCAATCATAATGCAGAACGTAGCTAATACAGGAAATCGCCTGCTGCTGCTCTCTGAGTTGACCTCTGATACGCTTGGTTAATTGCACGCTTACTTGTAACTCTAAAGTTTTCTTTCCACCAGTGATCGAGTGCATTGTTATTTAGAAGTTGCTGAAACCAATTCTGTGGTCGTGGAAATACCCAAGCCCTCCTTGGCGGCGAGCAAGTTCGTGGCGAGCTCCTAAATGTAAATAAAACGCCGACAAACCTTGAAGATAGCGTAGTTGAAGGCGTCTTCTTCGGTGTCTTATCGCAAAAAAAAAACTGCCGGATTGTTATATTTATCGAATGATAAGCAGGAGATTGACTGAAATTAAACTTACAAGATCTCGATTCGTGTCATCCATGTCGATCTGTACGTTTTCGCGCGTAAACTGCAGTGTCAGTGAACTCATATCTTATTATATTTTACCCTGGGGAGTCTTTTACTGTGTAGCCGCATCCCCAAGAGTAAGATGAAACCTGAGATAAACCGAACCCAAGCCATTAACCCTTGGGAAGGCCCCAAACCCAAGGTGTGTGTAACCACAACTCAATAGAAAAAAACGCAAAGTTCATGCTATTTTGCTCTGCCATACCGCTCATATTAACACACAAACTTTCCTGTCCCATTTAACTTTCTTATAACCTCTCCATTAGTAAAATAGACCGTGAAATTCTCAAACTACGTTCCCAAGAAAACGCATTTAAACTATTTTTACCCTTTTAAAGTAGCTATAATGGCTTTACGACAAATGATTGAAACTGATAGGTAACGTGAGATATCGAAATTTAACAAGGACTGATACCTTTGCGGTAACGTAATGTGAGATATGACAAGTTCATCACAAGTTCTGACATCCCAATACCCTAGGGAAATTAACAATAGGTCCGGGGGTGCTCCCCAAACATTTTAGTGGCAGTATGTGACGCCTTTCTTGAAATCCTAACCGCTTTAACCAACCATATCCTCAATGCCCTAATATAGCTTCTATAAAGAACGAACAAGAAACCCCCCCGGACAAAAGTCCACAAAATTTTGTTAACAGCTTTTGTCCCTTTTTAGTACTCGACTCCGAAATCTCGCTTAATGCGCAAGCGCATTAACGAGATAAAAACCAGATCACGAGGGTCTACGCGAAGTCTATGGCAAAAGTCACTAAAGTCATTTTGACTAAGGCCTTCTATTTCTTTAAAGGCCGTTTTTTCTTTTTCCAAAGCCAATTTTGTTATTTCAATCTGTTAAAGAACGCGCGATCCTGTCAATTTTAACGGCTTCACTTCTAGGTTCAATCAGGGGTAGACCCCGAACGTTCAAAAGAAGGGGGGTTAAGAAGGGGGGGTTAAGAAGAGGGGGTTTTGTCCCAAAATATGGATGAAAATCAAAGGAATGAGAAGCCCAAGGAAATGTGTCAAAATTTCATGCCTCTTATAGTGAATACAATATTTTGTGATGAGATTTTTGGTGTTATTAAGACTTTAAAGTCTTTAAATTTTTGGCCGCCATGTTGGTGTCCCTAAGTGGGACACCAAGATGGCCGCTCCGTACATTTCTTACTAAAAATGTCTATACTCATTCGCCTATAACTCTTGAATGAAATGCTCTTGCGCTTCAAAATTTGGCCCAGATGCGTAGTTTTAAACTCTCTACAATTCCATAAACATTTTAGAATCGAAAACTGCTTCTGAATTTTGATATGACGTCAGTGAAAACACTCTATAATCAACTAACTTTATCGAGATAAACTACGGTATTTATATGTACATGTATTGACGTGAATCACTAAAAGCTACTAAACATAGAAACATTACAAATGCTGAATAATACTGAATCATTCTTAGTCATTATGAATCATCGGCAAAATAGTAACTACAACCTACGCTTGCTTGCGTGTACGTGCAAGATAAATAAAACGATTATAGCGATGGAAACTTAACACCTTGTTGCGCAAGTAAGAATGTCACGCTATGTCACGCCCGCTACAATTCATGGCATTCAACCTGCAAGCTAACCAGAGTTTTCTGTTTATTGTGCGATCATTTGACATGAATATCGCTTCTTTTGAGCTGTGTTTTCCTCGACTGTGGCCGCTTCCATTTCAAGTGAACTGAAAAAACGGCCTTTAAAGAAATAAAAGGGGGTCTTAGTTTTAGGTCTTAGTTTTCGAAAAAACGAAAACTAAGACCCTGGTAAGCAGTGTCAAAATGACTTTTGCCATAGACTTCGCATCTGGTTTTTGTTTATTGTCTTATAGTAAATAACGGATTGAAATAACAAAATTGGCTTTGGAAAAAGAAAATACGCTTTTAAAGGCTTTTAAAGGGGGTCTTAGTTTTAGGTCTTAGTTTTCGAAAAAACGAAAACTAAGACCCTGGTAAAAAAAGGTCTTTTAAAGGGGGTCTTAGTTTTAGGTCTTAGTTTTGGGTCTTAGATATTGGTCTTAGGTCTTAGGTCTTCGTTTTCGTGGGTCTTCGTTTTCGATACAACCGGCACGGTACTAATGATTTTTGGGTACGGCACTCTCAATTATCCACGTGTAAACGTGTCGGACCCAAACACAATGTGGCACTGGTGCCAAAAATTTTAGGGGTGCCGAGACTACCTCCAGGAGGTAGTCTCGGCACGGGTAAAAGAAGGCACCGTGCCAAAAAATGTTCGATTTCTAATAATTTGAACGAATTTTAGGGCGTCACGCATGCGTAGCAACCATTGTAATTTCAAAATGGCGGACGATACACACGCTTGATGCAGACAGACCGATACGATACTTATAGGAAATCGTATGAACTGCATGTGCATTTCGTGATCGTGATTTTTATATTTATTTTTGAAATTTTGAAATGAAACGCTTCAATGGTTTCCATTATTTTTAACCAATCAAAAACAAACTTTTGACGGGGAAACAATGCCTGAAATCTAGAAATTGATCACATCATTTAAAGAAATATTAATTTTAAGCTTGAAGTTCCAAGCTTTTAAAGTAAGTGCAACAGGTTCGCAGCTTTCTTATTAAACTTTACAACCTATATTTGCACTCTACAATCTAATTTATTATGCATTCGTCATTGGCCAATCAGAAACTGTATATTATGCTGAGTATATTATAAGAAACGTTACGATACATTCCTTTCAGATGTCTTTCCTAACAAACGTTGATGTCCTTCCTGTTGTTCTAGGCGCGGATTTCTAATCAATAACCGTTAAACAGAGACAATAATATCATTTCCCGCCATTTCCCGGGAAAATACAGGCGAATATTAGGGGTGCCAATACAGAAGTAGGTACCGTGCCCATTTGAGAGAAATTCCACTATTTTGTTCGTGTAAACTGGGAGTGCCGTGGTTAAATAGTTTGGGCACGGTACCGAAATTTAGGGGTGCCGTGCCGAATTTTTTGCGCGTGTAAATGGGGCTTTAGTTTACAATATTTTAGTCCAGCGTTCTGTTTGAGAAGGTTTTGATCCTTTGAGGCTAGGGGTGAAAAATTTGAAAGTGTCCCTTCTTGCCAAAACAAAAACACTCCAGTTTCCTCCCTAACGACGTTGCAACTTACTACATTTGCATGTACTTGTACACCCGATATATGATGGGGGGCTGGATGGAGGATGTGTGGTATCTGGCTTCATGACAAACCCACTGGTTTAACATCGACCGCAAGCAAAGACAGCGCAAGCCCTAAGCAGAAGCAAGTATTCAGAAAACATCTTCGATCGCCAGGGTCAACAAAAAAACGTCATTTGGCTAGAAAAGTAAATGCGTTTTTGCGTCTTTGCGTAGATAGTGTAGCTGGAAGTCACTAATGACAGCATGGCCCGAGGTTTGCAAACAGACGTTAGGCAGCCTCGATCCAAGGGCCTTCTCCGCTTTGCTCAATTCAAAACGTGCCAAAATACTCCAAGAATCGTGGTTGTGTCTAAATCATGCCGTCCAGAAGGACGTCGGACACCTTGTTAAGACTTATATAACGTAATGTCGACACATAGAATTTTATTTTCAATAAATGTTTTAGTGTAAAAGAGAAAATCTAAAATCCCCACTCAGGATTGAACCTATGACCTATGACCTCAGCTAGGCATAGGCTTACATAGCCTACCGTACCACTGTACCACCTAGCTTCTCGGGCTGCTTAGTTAGTCCTCAATTTAACTATATAAACTGCTACCCCTAACCTCAACTGAAAGCTAACCAGTTACTCCGTTATATCCTGGAAGCCTCGACCTAGTCTCTCTCTGTTTTCAACTCGTCGAGAAAGGCGGCTACAAGTGATGAACTAGCAAGCCACTTTTAATGGCGATTCAAACAGTTTATGTCGAAGGTTGAAGGTATAACTTATCTAGTGTGCTAATCTGAATCTTGCGTTAACCTCTGGACTTGCTTAGTAATAAATCAGATTGCATACAAAGACAAGGTAACATAAAATATGGACATATCAGAACCGTTATTAATTCGAGCGAAATAGTAACTGAACATTAAGAGATAAGTTTTAAAAACGACTGTGTTGTAATTCTGCATGATCGATCTTTGCTGTATCTGTTCACCAGCATTCTTGTTAAAGCGTACTTTTGAGATTACTGTTAGCTTACTTGTCTCGTCATTAGCTGAACCTGTACAGTCAACAAATTGTACCTCGACGGAATTTGGAAAGCTCTATTTTTTTCTGCCTCCTACTGCAGGAAATAGCCCCAAACTGGCACGTCCTTGTCTGTGCTTGGCTCCCCGTTTACTCCGCGTGGGACAAGAAACGGAACCGTTTTTTTGTGCAATTCGAAACCAAGTTTGTCCGTAGCGCATTGCAAAACACTCGCCTTCCGCCATTTCAAAGGCCTTTTTCCACTCTTTTTGGGGTGGATTGTTTTGGGGTGGCGACACAGCTTGTTTTTGCTGTCCTCTTCTTTTTTCTGCTGGAAAGGTTGTTCTTTTTCCAGCTGAACCAACTGCGCCTGCAGCTCTTGCAGCTTTTCTGGGTATGGAAGTTTTTGCACAGAGATCGGATTCCAAGCAATTTTGGTGCCTTCGTTGTTGTAGAAAGTTTTCCGTGCTCCCACACGGGTTTGCAGTTTTTCTTTCTTCCGTGGAATCCAAAAGATCGGGTTGCCATTATTTCGAGCGGCATTTTCGAAAGCATTGCTTGTTTTGGGGACCAAACACTCTCCAGTTCGCATTTTGTTTGCAGGCGCTCCAAGGCACCCTCTTGCGATCGCCCATGCTCTCTCTGTAGCCCAGAATATTCCAGCTGCTTTCTGGGTATTGGCCGATTTTTGCGGTTTCTTTCTTGGATAGGTGGGTTTTGACAGCCATGCGGGTTTCTTCTCTTTCTGCTGCAATCTGCCTATGCCGTTCGAAGGCTTCTGCCAGCTGTTCGATTTCTTTGCGGCGACTCTCGTCGTCTTTCTCTCGCTTTTCTTTCGCGAACTATCCCATTTTGGCCTCCCAAGATTTTTTTTCTTCTGCTTCCAGTAGTTCCTCCAGACGGCACGCACGGTGTCTTGTAAAGATCGTGGAGAGATGGTGCCGTGTTGTTATCTCCGGCAGCTCCACCAAATCGCAAGAGGGTTTTTCGACTCCAATGGCATGTGTCCTTTGCTTCCGCCATTCCCATTCGATATGCTTTGTGGGTGGAAGAAACTCCGCTGGATCGGAGGTCTCGAGGTGCAACTGGCACGGTCTTTTGCTTGCTGCCAGGATTGTTTTTGCTTCTTTTGTGTAGCAGCGGAGTTCGGAGAAAACTACGTAGTCTTCCTGCACTTCCAAGATTTCTGCCACGAAAATTGGGCAGCACCGGAAACCGAAGTCTCCTGCCATCCACTCTATCGCTCTTTTCCAGGCCACGTCGTCCGCCACGACCTTCCTTTTTTGGCGTGGCGACTAACGCCTGCACTCTGCCTGTTTTGTGTGCACGCCCCATGCAAGCCATGCAGAGCATCCCTTGCGGACGGTCTGCAAGAAGGAAACAGCGGTCCAACAATTCGTTTTGCACAAAGCCTTTCTCGTTCTGCAAGTGCTCGACAAGCGCTTTCTTGTCCAGCGTGCCAGAAAAGTCATGCGTGCAAGCGATGTGGGAGAGGCTATTTCCCCTGGCCTCCACCAACCGCTGCAGGATGGGGAGGGCCTCCTGGAGTTCGCCCATTTCAACCTCCGAAACGTCGACTTTGGCCACAAAGCTTTATTACCATATTTTTGTTTGATGTAGTTATAATAGTTACTAAGATCTAAGATACACATACCTACATATGCCGGCCTGTTTAAGGTTAGTATTTCTTTTGTTATGAACTGCTACTAAATTTTCATTGAATATTTTAATACTCACATAACTTGGTTTTGAAGCTAATTTTAATAATTTCTTTTCATCAGTTACAAGTCTAACATCTACTCTTTTTCGTTATGTGTTTGTGGCCGCCTTTTTCTCCGAATTCCTCGCGAACGGTATTGGGAATTCGCGACACGATTTGCTTTGCGGAGCCGTTTTTTCCACTTGTACGAGAGATTCGTCCTCGCACCTGCACTATCTCCAGCTCTCGTAGGTACCCATAAATGTAGATGTCGTCCACAAAGACTGAAAGTCCCTCCAGCGGCTGCAAATGGGTTTTTCCTTGGTTGCCTTCCAGGTAGTTCACTTTCAAAATGTCGGCCACAAGATTGCTTTCTTGGCCATTTTCTTTCAGGATATGCTTTGTGATAGTATTTTCTGCACGGATTCCCATTCTCGACATGGTGTCGCGAACAATTTCGCTTTGCTCTGGATGCGCCGTCGTTTCCATGGTATATGTATATATTTTCGGAACACACTTTATATGGCATCCTGGTCCTGCGCAAAAAAGAAAGAAAAATGGTCCAAGCCTGCAGAAGAGTGGGTGCTGGACGTTTTCCAAGGGCCCCAGTCTTTCTACTTCCTTTTGCAAAAAGTAGCCCCTTTCGGCGTCCATACGTGTCTGCCTTTCTTCGACCTTCTTTCGGATGGACCCGCACCAGAAAAGGTGCCAAGAATTGTGGGTGCCGTCGGCAAAATTGCGTTCCCGTAAGAAGACGAACACGCTCATCATTCTCGACGACTGTGCCGCTTCGAAAGACGTGAAAGGCCGCACAAGTCATCTAGATTCTTCAGGCTTCAGTGCGCGTCACAGTGGTATAAGCGTGTGGGTTCTGACCCAGCAGATAACCAGCATCGCGAAGCCCTTTAGGAAAATGTAGCGGCGATCGTGCTTTTTTTTTACACACCCTCAAGCAAAACAACAAAAGCCATCTTCGAAGACTATCGAAGAGTATAATTATACATAAAGAGCTGATTGCGAGACTGAAAAGACGCAAATATTCCCATTTAGTATTCTTTTTGCGACATCCATACGGAATTGAAGTAAAAATATAAAGTTGAAAGTATTATATATGGATATTCCAACCAACTTCCGTAAGCTAACAGCTTTCTCCCAGGTTTTGCAAAGCAAAACAGATGCAATACAATTAAAAATTATCAAAACTGCTGGCGAGGACGGTCTGCGTCTCATGCTTTTAAACCGCCACCCTTTGAAACTCACTGAAATGCCTGAAACCGTGGCCTCGCTTGTACAGGAGGTTAAAATACTTGCCAGACATCAAAAAAATAATTAAAAGATCAACGACGCAAAAACATATAAAAAAACATATAATATACGCAAACTTATCGGCGATAGCAGCCACGTTTGAGGATGAACAAGCTGTAATGAACGATGTAATGCAGATGCTGGAGACAAACCCAGCGGTGCCATTCCTATCCGACAACACTCCAGCTCAACGCGAGAGGCTGGCAGTTCTTGTCTCAACTGGCAAATCAAAAGAAGCTATCGGCATTCAGCTCACACACGATCAGGTGAAACGCCTCACAGATAAGCAGGTTGCGAACTACTTCAAAAGGTACGAAGCCTGTGTAGGCAACAAGACGACTGAGTCACTGACTGACAGCTTCTGATGCTTGTCAGCAAGGGTTTTGGCATGTTTGTCTCGATTGAGGATGTGGAAACACTGCAGAAAGAACTCAAAAATGACTACATTATTAACAGTGAGTTGTCATCCTTTGCTGGCAACATTGCGCTACGATGTGGACGGTGGTTAGCGGCAGCCAATGCTGCTCTGATCACAACAAAACACATTGTTTTCAAAGCTGACAAGGAACCTAATGAGGAACATAGTGAGGAATATGGCGAGGAACAACCTGGCAAAGAACCTGAAAAGTCCCCCTAAGTGATCCCTAGTTCTTTTCAAGAATTTTGAAGACTCGGCACATAAGAGGCAATCACGGTAAGGGTCTTTTTAACCTTAGCTTGTTTCTAATATCCCTCGCCTCTGCTTGGATACACTGTAAGAATACTCTCACTGTATCCAAACCTGTATAGTCAACTGGGCCAAATGCTTTGCCGTTGGAGCAAACGAAAGTATAGGCGAATCCACAGGGCATGTGCACTTCTGTTTTGATTGTGCTGCTTTCTTCGGGAGTCTGGATTGCAATCATGGACTATTTTTGTTACGAGACTTTTACGTAGATGATGTAGGGTGTTTTCATCTGGTTCTGATAGTTCTCAAAACGCAGGATGTTTCACCCTCCTTTGGCATTTCAAAGCGAACTGGCCGACCTTTGACGCCTTTGCAGTAGACCAGGTGATCGTCGAGAACGCACTGCGACGAAAACCCTTGAAGACATCTATTGCAGAAAGAAACCTTATTCCCAGTGTCGTCCTGGCTGCGAAGAAGCCTGCTGTGGCTTTTTAGTTAGCAGTAGAGGGTGCTGTTTTCGTTAGCTATCAGCATAATATCTACTCGTCTTACGCTCTGATCTTCTACTCCACTAACCCTATAGATGATTGTTTCGTCGTTTTTCCACCCAAAGAAGTTTAAGGCTAGGTTGTTCTGCTTTTCGACTCTTGAGAGCTGATTTAAGGGTGTTGGAAAAGAAATCCCAGTAAAATCTAGACCGTCATCTGTTGGGTACTTGATCGTCTCTATTTTTTAGCGTGTAAGCACCACCTCTGATAGGTTGGTATCTTCTTAAGTCAAGATGAACATGTATTGACTTTTCAGTGACCCTACCTGATCCCATGTTTATCCACCTTGCTACTTTTTCCGTTATCGAGTTGATAACGGCGTCAGTTTGTTTGGTAACTTCAGATTGACTGAAGTGTGTTACTATTTTGTAAATGGTTTGAACCCAGGAGTATCGGTAGTCTGTGATCGTCCGGGTGAGTGTAGTTCTGAAAAGAACTGTGATCGTCCGGGTGAGTGTAGTTCTGAAAAGAACTGTTAATGGGTTAGGCAGCCTGAAGTAATGGTTGATTGTATCTGTGCCATTGACTACTTCCTTTGTCAAGCGAATTTCAAGCGTGAAATTCACTTTAACAGGACCCAGTTCCGCAGCCTCTTCTCCAGTCGTTCGAACGATTGTGGGCTTGTTCTCTTGGTAGAACCATGTGAGGTCTTTTGTGGTATGGTGTTCAGGGACGACCATACTTATAGCTATGAAGCCAACCTTGAAAAGCCTGATTTCTCAGATAAAACCGTAGTGCGACATCCATGGTGGATATATAATAGGTATTTCAAACACTCATTAATAATTCATAAGCATATTAGCCTATCACACGACCCAAATCCATCCCGTGCATGGACCTTTATACCTGGTAATCTATGGTCATTCTGAAAAGCCTGGTGGCGGATTTGATTTCAGTCCCAGGGGAGTGCGGGGCTGATTGTATTTAACCTCATGAGTATTCTTTATATAAAAAGTTACTCTCATTAGCATTCTTTATATAAAAAATACTAATTGGAGCAACTTTTTATATAAAGAATACTCATGAGGTAAAATACTGTTCCCTCAGACCAGTTTTAAAATGCAAAACCTTAAATAAAAAGTAATTAATGAAAAGCAACAAATCCCCTGTATCTTTACACACTTCCATTACAAATTTGGTTAACCAAACATTGAGCATCTCTGCCATCGTATCAACCAGATTGGTGTCCAAGTCTTGAATTTGTGAACAGTCAACGGCAAAACTGCTTTATTCTTCAGAAGCTTTCTTATTTCTTCTCGTTGCCTGCCACTCTGAAAAAATCTTTACTGACCACTTATTGACGGAACGTATTGACTTTGGTACGATATTATCTAAGATTTATTTCTCTTCATCAACCGTTTTGGGTTGGCAAAACCGTCGCTTCGAACTCATGTTGTTCTCATACGAGCTCGTTATCGATTGAAACTTCGCATGGCATGCTAATTTTTCCTTTTTGCAAGAGAAATTACGATACCAATTTTTCACGTTCATTCAGAAAAAAACAATTCTTTATTGTTTGCGCCATTTTTTGTGCTCCTTGGGGACACGCTTTTGGCGGTTTGTTTGTGAAGCAGTTCAGAACACTCAAAGCACGTGTTTTATCAAGTCTAAAAACTGTCGCGTTTCGCCCTTGATTTTATAAACTCGACACAACACTGCTGTTCGTGTTTTAAAACATTACTTCTCAAACTCATTAATAATTCATAAAGTGACCAGCCAATAAATGACGTCCATTTGGGTCAGGTGGATGAGTCTTGATACCCAATGAAACACCAGATCAAGATCTTAAGGGTTTTGATTTCAGTTCAAAACCGTGTTTGATCTCAAATCAAACACTTGCATATTAATGAGTTTTGCAACAATACATGTTATTCCACTCAATTATATAATTACATTCGGAACCTTACATTCCTTTCTTGGTCTTCAAATGTAAAGCCCTCTCGTGTGCCATCTTTCGATTCCGGGTCCAATGCTCGGTGAAACAGAGTAAACCTTCAAAACGATAATCTGAGTATTATAACTGGAACTTCAACATGACATCGACATTTTAATTTAAAAACAAAATGGACCATTTTTCTCACCTTCGGTCTTCATTATCAAGAGGATTTAATGCTTCAGCACCCTTTTTCTCTTCTAGAAAGCGTCGGATACCGCATATTATGCCACAAACAGTCTTCGGTGGATATCTCTCTCCCGACTTTTTGGCCACGTCCATGACAAATTTGCTAAGCCAATAATTCAAACTAAATGCGTCCGTTTCTTCAGTACGAGCAGAAAGTGACATAATCTTGTGTAAATCATAGTCCTTAAACATTCCTCTCGAATCTCAGAGAACGGGAACTTGAACCGTCAAAGAAGTTTGCCATTCGTAGACAAGTGGATGTTACCCATTTGTTTTTTATATTTCGTTGACGGGGGAATAGCTTTATCGACTAGATTTTCTTCTTCGACAACCGTTTTAGCCTCCCTAAACCGAGACGCTTCTGTTTCGCACATGGTCTCATACCAAATGGCGAAACACAACAAGCTCAATAAAATTATGCATGGGACGGCATTTGAAAAGGACAATGCCAAAAAACTAACACTGAATAATTCTGTATTGTTTCATTTGAGAAGCCAGATCAAAAACTCGTGCTTCGGGTTTGATCGGGGCATCCAAACACCTTGAAACAATAAAAGCACTCGGCCGAATTGCTCTCGTGCTTTCATTGCTTCTCGGTGTTTGGATGCCCCGATCAAACCCTCACACTCGTTGTTGATCTATTACATAAAATGTTCAGTTGGTAATACCGTGCCCAGTATGATGGGTGATCCTGCGAGACCCTATAGTGTGTAGTATATGGGGTTACTTCGTCCTGTGAAACCCCTAATAAGCATTTATGCCCGGCAAGGGAGCCTTTATAGAATACTTGTCCTCCGTCCCCCAAGCTCACGTGGCCTGCCGAGTGAGCTTGGGGAGAGAGATGGCAAGTATTCTATAAAGGCTCCGTTGGGGTGCATAAATGCTTATTTGGGGTGTCACAGGTGATGAAACCCCCTATACTATTGATGCATCATGACACTGGTATAAATATTGTATTTTTCAGGTGAATATAAGAAAAGCGAAGAAAAAAGACAAACTCGCAAGAAGAGGCCATTGGAAGGCAAAATGTCAACCTCGACAGCGATTTATTGCAAAATTAGTAGCAAACAAGCCACAAACTAATACAATGGGACAGCATTTGACCCCGAACATACTTTACATGAGTAACAATTAAAAAAGGCGACAAACAACAATTAAGAGAAGAATTACAAGAAGTTTAAGTACTAAAAAGTCAGTTAGAAACAAGTAAGCAAAAAATGTCAACAATGGGAGAGCAACTGTGCGAATTTGAAAGAAGATTTAGGGAGGAACAGCAACGAGCCACTGAACTGCAAAGTCAGTTAGAAACAAAAGAGCAAGAATTGGCAACAACGAGAAAAGAAAGGGATTTATTTCGAAGACAAGGTGAACAAATAAGAAAGGAACAACGAGTTATAGAACTACACAGTCAATTTGAAACAAATAACCAAATGATGATAACGTTGGAAGAACAACTGGTTGAACTTCTCGGACAGGAAAAACTATTACGAAAAGATCAACGACAAGTTACTAAATTGCACACTCAGTTAAAAACAAACGAGCAGAAATTGAGCAGGAAGGACAACAAAGAGAGAAGAAATGATGAAATGAATAAATTTCAAAGACAAGGCGATCAACGAGCTTCTGAACTGCAAAGTCAGTTAAAAACACAAGAGCAGGAATTGACAACAATGAGAGAACAGATGACCGAATATCAAGGCCAAGACGAACTAGTAACGGAGGAACGACAACGAGTTACGGAGCTGCAAAGTCACTTAGAAACACAGGAGGAAGAGCTGGCAACAATGAGAGAACAAATGTATGAATATCAAGGTCAAGACAAAATACCAACAGAGGAACAACAACGAATCACTGAGCTGCAAAGTCAGTTAGAAACAAAAGAGCAAGAGCTGACAACAATAAGACAGCAAATAAATGAATATCAAGGTCAAGAAGAACTACTAACGGAGGAACGACAACGAGTTACTGAACTGCAAAGTCAGTTAGAAACAAAAGAGCAAGAAATGACAACAATGAAAGAACAAATGAATGAATATCAAGGCCAAGAAGAACTACTCACGGAGGAAAGACAACGAGTTATTGAACTGCAAAGTCAGTTAGAAACAAAGGAGCAAGAGTTGACAACAATGATAGAGCAAATAAATGAATATCAAGGCCAAGAAGAACTACTCACGGAGGAAAGACAACGAGTTATCAGTGAACTACAAAGACGGCTAGAAACAAAGGAGCAAGAGTTGACAACAATGATAGAGCAAATGAATGAATATCAAAGCGAAGAAGAACTACTCATGGACGAAAGACAACGAGTTATTGAACTGCACAGTCAGCTAGAAACAAACCAGCAAGAGATGACAATAATGAGAAAACAAATGAATGAATATCAAAGACAAGAAGAACTACTAACGGAGGAACGACAACGAGTTACTGAACTGCAAAGTAAGTTAGAAACAAAGGAGCAAGAAATGACAACAATGGGAGAGCAAATGAATGAATATCAAGGCCAAGAAAAACTACTAACGGAGGAACAACAACGAGTTAGTGAACTGCAAAGTCGGTTAGAAACAAAAGAGCAAGAGATGACAATAATGAGAGAGCAAATGAATGAATATCAAGGCCAAGAAGAACTACTAACGAAGGAACGACAACGAATTACTGAACTGCAAAGTCAGTTAGAAACAAACCAGCAAGAGATGACAATAATGAGAGAGCAAATGAATGAATATCAAGGCCAAGAAGAACTACTAACGAAGGAACGACAACGAATTACTGAACTACAAAGTCAGTTAGAAACAAACCAGCAAGAGATGACAATAATGAGAGAACAAATGAATGAATATAAAGACCAAGAAAAACTACTAAGGGAAGAACGACAACACGTTACTGAACTACAAAGTCAGTTAGAAACAAAGAATCAAGAATTGACAACAATGAGAGAACAATTGGATAAACATCAAGGCCAAGGAGAACTACTCAGGGAGATAAGACAACGAGTTACTGAACTGAAAAGTCGGATGGAAAGAAACAAACAAAAAATGACAACAATGAAAGAACAAATGAATGAATCTCAAGACCAAGAAGAATTACTCAGACAACGAGTTATTGAAGTGCAAAGTCAGTTAGAAACAAACCAGCAAAAAATAACAACAATGAAAGAACAAATGAATGAATCTCAAGGCCAAGAAGAATTACTCAGACAACGAGTTATTGAAGTGCAAAGTCAGTTAGAAACAAACCAGCAAGAAATGACAACAATGAGAGAGCAAATGAATGAATATCAAGGCCAAGACGAACTAATAACGGAGGAACGACAACGAGTTACTGAGCTGCAGAGTCTGTTAGAAACAAAGGCGCAAGAGTTGACAACAATGATAAAAGAAATGAATGAATTTCAAAGGCAAGGTGGTCAACAAGTTTCTGAACTGCAGAGTCCATTAGAAACGAAGAAAGAGCAAGAATTGAAAACAATAAGAAAAGAAAGGAATTGTTTCCTAAAACAAGGTGAACGATTTGGAGAGAAACAGCAACGAGATACTAAACTGCAACTGAGGCAGTTGGAAACAAAAGTTGAAGAATTGACAACAATAAGAGAGGAATTAAATGAACATCAAAGACAGTTTGAACGATTAAGAAGGGAAAAACAACAAATTTCCGAACGGCTGCAATGTCCGGTTATAACAAACCAGCAAGAAATAATCACAAATGCAATGAGAACGCAACTGTGTGAATTTGTGAGACAGGAAGATCAACAACCGCAATGTCAGTTAAAAATAGATGAAATGACAACGGAGCAAGAGTACATCAATGAGTATCAAGGCCAAGGAGATCTGCAGGCGATGGAACGACAAGGAGTTACTGAACTGCAAAGTCGGTTAGAAACAAACCAGCAAGAGTTGACAAGAATGAGAGAACAAATGAATGAATATCAAGGCCAAGGAGAACTGCTAAGGGAGGAACGACAGCGAGTTTCTGAACTGCAAAGTCAGTTAGAAAGAAACCAGCAACAGTTGGCAGTAATGAGACTGGAACAAATGAATGAATTTGTAGAACATGAAGCATTATTAAAAGGGCAACAACAACGAGTCACTGATTTGGAAAGTCAGTTAGAATTAAACCAGCAAGAAATGACAACAATGAGAAAGCAAATGAATGAATATCAAGGCCACGAAAAGCTAATAACGGAGGAACGACAACGGGTTACTGAACTGCAAAGTCAGTTAGAAACAAAGCAACAAGAATTGGCAACAATGAGAGAGAATATGAATGGATATCAAGACCAAGAAAAACTACTAACGGAGGAACGACAACAAGTTACTGAACTGCAAAGCCGGTTAGAAACAAAGGAGCAAGAAATGACAGCAATGAGAGAACAATTGACTGATGACAATCAAAGACAAGGAGAACTATTAAGTCAGTTGAAAACAAATCAGGAAGAAATGACCGGAATGAGGAAACAATTGGACGAATATCAAAGACAAATTGAACGATTAAGAAAGAGGCAAGGAGTTATTGAACTGCAAAATCTGTTACGAGAAAATGAGCGAAAAAGAATAACAATGAGAGAGCAATTGAGTGAATTTCAAAAACAAGGAGAACAATTAAGAGAAGAACAACAACGAGTTACTAAACTGTTAAGTCTGTTAAGGACAAATGAGCAAAAAAGGATAGCAATGAGTGAACAAATGAATGAATTTCAAGGCGAAAGAGAACGATTACGAGAGGAACAAGAACTAGTTACTGAACTGCAAAGTCATTTAGAAACAAACCAGCAAGAGATGACTACAATGAGAGAACAAATTAATGAATATCAAGGCCAAGAAAAACGTCTAATGGAGGAGCGACAACGAGTTACTGAACTGCAAAGTCAGATAGAAACAAAGAAGCAAGAGATGACAGCAATGAGAGAACAAATGAATGAATATCAAGGCCAAGAAGAACTTCTAAGGGAGGAACGACAGCGAGTTTCTCAACTGCAAAGTCGGTTAGAAATAAACCGGCAACAGTTGGCAGTAATGAGACTAGAACAACTGAATGAATATGTAGAACATGAAGCACTATTAAGAGGGCAACAACAACGAGTCACTGAGCTGCAAAGTCAGTTAGAAACAAACGAACAAGAAATGAATGAACATCGACAACTACTAAGGGAGGAACGACAACGAGTTACTGAACTGCAAAGTCAGTTAGAAACAAAAGAGCAAGGAATGTCAACAATGAAAGCACAAATGAATGAATATCAAGTACTACTACGAAAGGAACGACAACAAGCTACTGAACTGCAAAGTCGCTTAGTAACAAGAGAGCAAGAGATGACATCAATGAGAGAACAAATGAATGAATATCAAGTATTATTAAGGGAGGAACGACAACGAGTTACTGAATTGCAAAGTCGCTTAGTAACAAGAGAGCAAGAGATGACATCAATGAGAGAACAAATGAATGAATATCAAGTATTACTAACGGAGGAACGACAACGAGTTACTGAATTGCAAAGTCGCTTAGTAACAAGAGAGCAAGAGATGACATCAATGAGAGAACAAATGAATGAATTTGAGGAACGTGAAGTAGCATTAGGAGTGGATCAACAGCGAGTCACTGATTTGGAAAGTCAGTTAGGAACAAACGAACAAGAAATAAATGAACATCGACAACTACTCAGAGAGGAACGACAACGAGTTACTGAACTGCTGAGTCAATTAGAAACAAACCAACAAGAGTTAACAACAACGAGAGAGCAATTGAGTGTAACGCAGGAGCGTGTGATTGAACACAACAGAGCGGGTCAAATCCATAATCCACATGACTGGGTTATTTGTCGGCACGAAATTGTCAAAACTCACGAGCTTGGGCGAGGGGCGTGGGGAGTTGTTTTCAGAGGAAGACTTCATGGCTGTGTTGTCGCCGTAAAAGAAATGCACGAACTCATTTTGTCTGATCGCCACAGACGTTTGTTTGAGCGAGAAGTGAACATCGCTTCGAAATGCCGCCATCCCTGCCTGTTGCAGTTTATTGGAGCAACGATGGATGGGGAAAGACCATTGTTAGTAACGGAGATCATGGATTGCAGTCTAAGAGAAAGGCTGCTTGATGAAGCTTCGCCAGACCTCTCTAGCGAAGAGGTTCGTGTTATTTCACTGGATGTAGCTCGAGCTCTCAATTACCTGCACCAGAAACGGCCGGACCCTATCATCCACCACGACGTCAGCAGTGCTAATGTGTTGCTATGGCGACAGGGTAACCAATGGAGAGCCAAAGTGTCGGATTATGGCACTGCTAATTTTGTCCGTCAGAGCAATATAAGCTACGCAGGCGCTGTAATCTACTGTGCACCAGAGTCCCTTAATGAAGACCCCCGTCAACCAATTAGCTGCAAGGTGAGTACATCAACGCTCTCAAGTCTCGACATAGTTGAATTCATTGTAGAAAGATACCCGTTTTCTATTTTGATATACAGAAGCAAGAGAAAATATTGTCCAATTATTTTCTTTTAATAGAAGAACATCGAACATCGATTTGAACACGAGAAGATAAATGTCATATCTCCAAGCGCCCATTACCAACAATCGGTATTATTATTATACAATATTATTATTATTATTATTATTATTATTATTATTATTTTATAATAAACGACTTCAGTTACGAAGTTTTAAGCAATTTTCCGAAGATTTTTTGAAGATTTCCAAACATTTTCGTTTGAAGGTTCTATGAACGTTTTCGATCATTTCCCGTAAATATTCGACGATTGCCGAAGATTTCCGAGGACGATCCAAAGATGTTTCGATTGTAGACCAACACCTTTTAGGTCTTTTGACAAATATGGTAGCTATCGTAAAGATATTGATATCCTCACCCTTCACAATGAAGATAAAATTGATAGTTTCACATGTGTCGAGATCCTGTATTTCACTAAAGTTTACGTAAGTATAAACCGTATTCGTCGTGATATCGTTACTGTGACGGAATCACTCAAGAAGTCAAGGCAAAAAACAAAAGTTCGATCTGGTGACATTAAGCTTAACTCTTGAGTATAATTTAGGAAAGCGTTTGACGATTTTTACTTTTAAGGCTTTGGTGCAGTTTTTAATGTTTTTAACTGTAGTTTGATTTAGTGCATGATTTGCCTTTTTATGTACATCTTTTTAGTTAGCAGTACCCCGTTGATAACAGTGCTATGGTACTGAAGGGTTATCATGCATAAATATTCGATTATTATTACTATCATTATTATTATTATTACAAGTGAAACCGGAAATAATATATTATAATTAATTTAACATATTCCATAGACTTTTGTCCAGAAAAGAACTTGAACAACGTTTAAATAAAATTCTGCGCCATTCAAGTAAATCCTGCAAATAAACATGTGTACACCACATGGCCTGCTTTTCAAAGGTGCTAATTGTGGTGTTGGGAGGGTTCGTACTAAATATATAGAGTTTGAGGGGGCAGCAATGTAGTGCGAATCGCTTTTCTGATGCAGTCACGCAACGTGCGTCAATAAACTTGACCGAATTATCTTTGCGAGAGACCTATTGTTCTTCTGTTGTCTGCTGAATAATAGACTTGTTGAATCTATTTTCGCCTAGAAATAATAGGGGAACATTTGATTGACAGCAAAATTTGCATCTTCGATCGACGTGTTTCAATGGGCGCAATTCAGTGTAAAGTTGTGTAATACGGCTGATTATTTACTGACTAGTAAAAATGCCCAGCTGTATGTTTATTATGCGACAGAAATATTCTCCTGAAGGCTAAGTTTTTGTAGCTGTTTTTCCTAGTGCACGGTCAGAAGAGTGTAATAACGTGTCATATTTGCACTTGTTTGGTGCATATTTGTAATGTCAAATGCTAGCATGCATGTTGCAAAATAACACCATATACATTGATTTATAATCAGCAGTATTTAAAAAAATACATATTTATTTAAATTTCAATGATAATACATTAAAAAGACTTTCTGACACAGTAATTGATTTGACAAAATGTAGTGGTCATTATTATAAAACTATTGTCACTTTTCTTATTTTCCCTATAGCATTTCACCCACGTGGTCTATCTGCAGCTATGCTAATTTATTTGAACAAAACATAGTGTTTGCATTAGAAAAGAGTTCAATCCCCACAGGATTAGTTTGGGACACCAATATGGCCGCCGTTTTATTGTTTTGGGACACCAACAAGGCCGCCGTGACTCATGTGAAAACACTCTATATCAACCAGTGTACATTCACTTGGAAGATGACAAAGCTTTAGAAAAGAGTAAGAACATTGTCATGATGCTTACACTCTCTATTCTGTATGATCTGGGGATGATCAAACCGTACATGCACATGTATATGTATATAACCAATTCACTAAAAAACAATGTCCTATCCATCAAGTGTTTATTACTTTAATTTACTATTTGTTTTCATGTTTTTAAGAAAGAAAGAAATCCAGTTTGCCAATGTTTCAATGTACATGTACCTCAATAGAACCTTAAATTTTTGCAATAATCACTGGGTGGCCTTTTTCGCAGCACCCAAAAATGGCCACAAACAGAACCTCAGAAAGCTATGTACCCTGGTTGAGACTGACCCTTTAATGATTTAAAGGGAAGGTCAGATAATTACACTACAATGTTTTTTACAAACAGACAGTATTATTATTAATTGAAAATATTTTAGTCATTGTAAAAAATTCCATTTACTGTTTCAGTCGTAAAAAATCCACGTTATGCTTATACAGTACTGAATTTACGAGGGGATGCCTCTTCAACAGTCTGTTGAAATAGAAAACGTTTGCACTAATTGTTTATGTCCATCTTTACTGCACATACAGTTTATGTCACAATGCCACACTACATCATGCAACTCAGCCGTGCACAGAGGAAGAAAACTAACCACATCAACAGATGGTAGCCATTGCATTAACTTTGCTAAATAAGTTGGTGTCACCTCCATTTTTTTGCATTCATTTTCTTTACAATGTTTTTCTTCATTCAAAGGTATAAATAATTTTTATGCAAATTTAAAAAAAAAACATAGCTGTCAAAATCTTGTTGCCATGGAAACATCAAGTCACGTGATAAAAAAATTGTCATGTGAAATTGTTACCAGATAAATTTTAGGAAAAGTCACAAAGTTTGATGGTGTCTGAATACATATTAATAAGTTATGAATGTTCAAAGTTAGCGCAGGCACTTTGTGCCCCCCCCCCCCCAGGCAAAATAGGGTTAATTCATTTATTTATCTGGAGACATTTGATTAGCATAAATACACACTGTGGCTAGTTTAAACACTACCCTGGCCCTGGCATGAGTTACTTATTACCAAGCTGTAGCAAAATTTTTGGCAATTCTCCCCCCCCCCCCCCCCCCCCCCACTTCCCAAGGGCCATAGATATTCAGTTTTCTTACTTTTCCTCATTAAGAACCATCTTCCTAAGAACTCATGGATCAAGACGTTTTGGCTAAATGAAATTGACAAAAATGAATGCAATTACCGTCACTATGCAATGAAAGAGACAATTTCTTGCAAGTTCCGAGCATGTGTAGTCCATATAATAGGCATAGTACATGTGCATTATAACTAAACAATAGTAATAATAAATTCTTAATACTGTGCTGCAGCAGTCGTACAGTATGCACGAAGAGGCCCAAAACATACATGTAAATGTTCAGTATTTACGATGGAAACATAATATAAACATGCATGTAATATACAGTAAACCCACAACCAATTATTCTTATTTACATGGAAACTAGTGTATTAACAATTTTAAATTAACATACCTTAGAAAGATCACACATTTGTAGTGGGTTTACAATGTGGTGTAGACTTTTATGTTCATAATTCATGACAGTACATGTAGAGTATGTGATGTTTCCTGGGAGAAAGAATTTGAAAATATAGCAAGTGAACATCTTGAATTGATTGATAAATTTTTCAGACATAAAAAAAAGGATTAACTGCTGGTATACATGCACCTAGTTCAGCCGAGGGGGGCTGTCACTAAGAGCCAGGGGTCGGGTATTTCCCCTGGCTACTATAAGCGTGACCCCAGCTACTTCCATGTGAAAATAGATTAGGAAAATAGAACCAAAAGAACTCCTCAGCTGTTAGAATCCCCACCTACTAATTGCATTTACCCAGCACTTGAATCGCAGTGACAGCCCTGCTTGCTGTCTGTAATTGTTCTAGTAACATTAAATTTATTATTCTTTCATTTTAAGCAAGGTACTGGGGCTTGTAAAAACAGTTTGCAATTTGATTGCCTTTCTACAGGTAAGCAAAGAACTAATTGTTTGAGTATGCATATTTTTGTCTCACTGATCTGATTGGTTGACAATTGAGGCCTCATGATCTCATGGCCTCATGTGTGTTAACTTGAGAAGCAGAAAGAAGAATAACAGCATATAAGTTTTCAAGACAATGCTTGGCATTCATGGATGGATATAGAACTGTTTGATATTGTGTTCACCACTTATTGCCACATGGGATTTTTGTTCCAGCAAGTTTTGTGTTTATAGCTTTGCATTTCAGTTAACGATGGTGGTTTCGAGTGTCAGCTGCTGAATCTAGTCTTACTTTTTAGACACAATTTTATGTTTCTCTAGAAAAGCACTCAAAACATTTGGGAATCAAATACTGCAATGGGTTAAAGACACCACAAGTTCAAGCTGTGTACAATTAAACCATCCAAGTTTCATTGTCACAGCTTTAATACTGTTGATAGTACATGGGAGAAAAGAGGGAATCCCCTAATGCACAGTCCAGTGAAAGGGCTCTAGGAGCCATGCATCTCATGAATATGAAACAATGTAAGGATAATTTTAGTTGTTCTTGATGTTTTGTAATTTAGCAGTGTCACTGCGGTAATTAACACATCTTATGATGACAGAAATATCCATTGTGTAAAACAAGACAGCTGGATGATCTGAGTAAGAAAGCAATGACAGCAATACAGTGACATTTTCCCTAAATGCTACAAATCCATTTGAAATTCAAAAATTGGTTATAAGTCCAAGAATTGAAGAGTATTTTTGTTTATTAAGTATGGAAGGATCATTCTCAGCTATATTTCAAAGTTGATGCAGAGCTGGCTACTACATTGCATAGCAACAAATGGCTCAGGAATATGATGGGTAATTCATGCTGTGTGTTCAGAAAATAGGCGCTGGCCTAGTCTGTTTATTCTAACACTTTCCTCTTACAGTCATGCATTGTCATGTCTGCATGAAAGGAGGCTCAATAAATAGTGGAGAGACTACAAATATTTTAATTCCCACCAGTGAATGATCAAACCGTACATCAAACCGTACATGTATATAACCAATTCACTAAGAAGAATGTCCTATCCATCAAGTGTTTATTACTTTAATTTACTGTTTGTTTTCATGTTTTTAAGAAAGAAAGAAATCCAGTTTGCCCATGTTTCAATGTTCATGTACCTCAATAGAACCTTAAATTTTTGCACTAATCACTGGGTGGCCTTTTTTTGCAGCACCCAAAAATGCTACAAATCCATTTGAAATCCACAGATTGGTTATAATTTTCCATACTAAGTTTGAAGTCCAAGAATTGAAGAGCAAACAGATTTTAAAATATTTTAAACATTTTTGCATGACTTAAATTTGCACCAAATCATACAAACTCACATGTAACATAAGTTATATAACATCAGCTCACATGTACACTCTGCTATACAAAACTGCATTTGCACTGCACATGTACATGTAACTCACATACATTACATTGTATCTCTTAAGAAATTTAATTATTTCTACCAGCTGCTTCTAAAAACATGGTAGAAAGAACTCTGAGTTATAACACATGCCGCAAGATTGGGCATTATTAAATAAATAAATTGAAGAACAGATTATGGTTCCAAAAATTCCAAGCCCACTCACACCAACATTTCTGAATTCCTAACCCCTATACCCTAACCCAATTCCAAGCCCACTCATCCCCCCACCCCCAGCATTTGTCAGGCATTTTAGAACTTTTCCTTCCCAAGGGTGGGGTATTTACCAAAACAGGTCAGCCTAGGGGTGGGGCATTGTCAAAACAACCTTTTCTTTCAGATTTTAAAAGTTGACTAGTACAATGCTTAGTTTTTTATGATTTTAAATTTCCTGATTGCTCTCAAATGAGCGGGTTTGGAATTGATGGAGCAATTACCTTTATTCAACTTGTTCCTTCTTTGAAATGTAAACCACAACATGTACATGTGACTGTAGTCTACCTTGGGAGAACAAAAATAAACAAAACTTCAAAATAGCAATACAACTTACTGTAGTTGATGACAAATTTAATTCTAGAGTATGATGCAAGATGCAGAACCTCAGGTTTTTGTTTTACTTCCACCTCTAATTTCCACTGTCAAAGATCTACTGTACATGTACATCTTCGCGCTTGAAATACAGTGAAACAGGTGAAAAGAAAGGCAATGAAACATCTTTCTAGCTACACGTCATATTTAAAACCTCTTATAACTTCAAATGTGGACAAAACATGTTGAGAGCGAAGCTTAAAACATTACCGTATACATGTAGCATAATTATGTATTAACTTCGAAAATTACCACGAAAGCTTCTATCGAGCTGATATCAGGGCATAACATGTCAATAATTTTGATAGACTATAAAAATCATATCTAATGTTATCAGTCATTTACTTTAAGGTGAGCTTCTGTAATTGTTAAGTGTGCAGCAACCCGCCACGATTAACTTTAGTTATTTGCGGGTTGCTAATATATTTTGTTTTTTATTTGAAAATAAATTGTTGCTGTTGTTGTTAAATCGATCGTTGTTGGCGAACACGGATAAATGAAGCAGGATCGGCTATGCCAAGACTTTATTTTACTGATTTTACATTTAATTGGAAGCACAAATAAACACAAGCTGAAATGAGAAACTACTCTTTTCTTCCAATAAAGTGATTCATTTTCATGTCAAATCATTTTACGTCTTATCAGTGATTTATGCATCTCAGTTTCATGCTATTTCTTGATCGCCGCCTTCTGTCACACTGTGTCACGCTGCTTCTGTGTCCTGTTCTCATAAAACCTGATTAAACTCCAGTGCTTATCAATTTTAACAGAATTTAACGGCTTTTTGGGGTCCATCAAGCACTGAACAAACCACTGTTTATCTTGGTTTATCATTTGTTAAGGTGATTATTCGATTCTACATTGAATAACAAACCACTTGGTTGCTCAGTTTTTTTTATGTAAGTTTATTGCCGTTAAGCCCCGGCTATTTGTTCTAACATTGTTATATAACATTTTTTGGTTCAACAATGTTAGAACGTGTAGCCGGCATGCTAGATGACGTTTATCTAACATTTTTATTTAGAAGAATGTTTGGATTTCGATCAAACACGGTTTATGCTTCCATAGAAAAGTCATTCAAGCTATTATTAGTTTGGTTAATTTCGTAGCCATGAAAATCTTGTGATTATCGACTTTTATCGACAAATTAAACCTGTCGATTGACAATTATCGACAAATATCAAGTACTGTCGACTTATTGTACCAGTCAATTCCAAGACTGCCCATCCCCCCCCCCCCCCCCCCCCCGGGCATACTCCGGGCATTTGACGAGAGGTTAGCTCCGCATAGTGGGGCATTTGACGTGAAACAAGGCCCGACGGGGCGGGCATTTGACTTCAACAAAAACGTTGGTCAGCGGTCGCAAGGTACGTTTTCGGGTATGTACTTGGTGTATCCCTTATTATTTTGTATTAAAACACTTAGTTTTTATTTCAGTAGAAAAAGAAGATAAAAACAGCAGAATAGGGATTGGAACCCGGGCCGTAT
The DNA here is from genome assembly GCA_022457155.1 of Cladopsammia gracilis. Classification (NCBI taxonomy): domain Eukaryota; kingdom Metazoa; phylum Cnidaria; class Anthozoa; order Scleractinia; family Dendrophylliidae; genus Cladopsammia; species Cladopsammia gracilis. The sequence continues at coordinate 3,289,133 of JAJGOT010000003.1, read as the reverse complement.
GATCTGCTCCATGTACACTATCCACTACACCACCGAGGACTAGCTGCTGGAAAATGTAATTTTTAAGGGATATGAGATAATATGCTGCTAGCCCAGACCATATTTAAGAACTAACCCTTTCGATATATCGAAAGGGTTAGTTCTTAAATATGGTCTGGGCTAGCAGCATATGGAAATACTGGATACTGGAAATATTGGAATCAGTGCTTAAACCTAAATACTAAAATCAGGGCTTCAATCCTAGATACTGTAATCCGACCCTAAATTACACTGCAATATATCTAAATACATTATAATAAGGGATACATGAAGTACCATACGTTATGATCAGGGATACACCAAGTACCTAGGCGTTTTCAATGATCGATTTTGATCGACATTTTACGCCCTGTGATATTTAATTTTTTTCAGCGCTCAGAGTCGCAGACTTTTGCCAATCTGTTTGCAATCAAGCTTAACAAAATAAACGCTTTAATAACAATTTTAAACTAGTTAGATGTGCACAATATCAAATAGAAACTAATAATCAATCGCCCCAAAAGGTCTAAAATAACCCTGAACCCTGTCCAGTTGGACATTAGGTTGAAAGTTAAACTTACTACATGTAATTTAAAACTCAAATCACTTACCTTTTCCAGCTTTTCTTGCCCTTTCCAAGTTTGAGAATCTCCCCGGCACATGCATGACCGGGGAACTACATATACACTCTAAGCAGACTTCTTTGCGCTATATCGTAAGTTAGCCACGAAAAGGACAGTTGTAAAGCAATTTCGCCAGCTTTTTGCCACTAAACAGGACTCTGAATCGACGAAATAAAATAAATTTTCTGTGCTGACGCTACATTAAACGCAAAAATGGCGGAATCCGTTATGGTGAAAACTCGAACCAGTCCTCCCGCTGACCATCTCCTGCAAACCCGAGCAGGGGAGGGGAGGGTGGAGGAATAAAAAAAAATCTAACCCCTGATCGGTATGAAAGAAAAATGCTACAGAAAAACTGCCAACGTCATTGGTAAGAGGTAAGATAAAAACCACTTATGCAGATTTGTTTATAGTTCTAAACTGAAAAGTCGCTGAACAGGATCAGGAAAGGATGGATTTTCAAGGTCTTCCAACGTGTAAAACTTGTTTTCGTCACCTTCATGTTTACTAGAGGAGTAATAATCGCCTTTTTTATACACAAAAATAACACAATTTTAACCTGGGCGGAAAAACGGGGATTTATTTAAGTTAATAAAAATGTTTGATGGTTCCAAAAAGTTCCAAAAATCAGTCAACTTCCGTGCGTTCTGGTCACGTGTTTCATGACGTCATACTGATGACGTTCATAAAGAACTTATTTTTAGACTTATATCTACCAACATACGAAATAATTTAACTTTGCATTTCACCCTTACAAAGATACATGTATACAAAGATACTAGTCCCCAGACCCCTATTTGCTCATGTGTATAGCCCCCTTAATTTTAAAAATCCAGAGTCATAATGGGCATGCGGAAATCTTGCAAGCGAATGCCTTCCTTGCCACGTTGGCTGTATTTGCATTCATCAAAGTATGTTCCTAAAAATCGTTGAAAGGCACTTGGGGGCATAGTCACGTAACTGATGACGTCATAGCACTTAGTCAATTAAAATAGCTATTTGATGGTAGTTGCAAATAGCATGTGGTGTAGTATCCTCATACACTCAAAATTGACAGAGTTATTTGGCATCGAAAATTTTTCTTTTGCAAAGGGTGCTGGGAAGATTTTTATTATAATTATAATATATTATTTAATTATTATTATTATTTTATTGATTTTTATTATATTTATTAAGTGAAAGAGATCCCTGGTTGACAGGAGGGGGGGGAGTGGAAAAGGCAGCTTTAGAGTAAACTAGAAAAAGGGTGTCGAGTTGTTCTTTTATAAGAAATCAACGAAACTGCAAAAACCACGATCTATTGCGTATAAACATTGGATTAATACAAGCAGTGATAAGCAAACAGGCCACTGCAAGGACCGATCAAACAATGTGAAAAGGCATTCTCTCGAAATGCCATTTTTCTATCAAAGCTCTTTCTAGAATGATTAGAGACATACTTAAGATAGGTGAAATTTTACTGAGTCTCATTATGCTTTAGCTACGGCGCACTGATGAGGGCCAAAAAGCCCGAAACAGCTGTCTGCGTCTGCTTTCTGGTTTTGGGCGCTCATCATGTCAGGTTTGGCCAACCGTCGTGCCATTTCGAGAGAATGCCTTTTCACATTGTTTGATCGGTCCTTGCAGTGGTCTGTTTGCTTATCACTGCTTGTATTGATTCAATGATTATGCGCAATAGATCGTTCACGGTATTTGCAGTTTCGTTGATTTCTTCTATAAGGTATTGTTGTTGTATTCTTGCTACACAAAATAAATGCTCATTAAATATTATTTTTTAATTAGGTCGATGTGCACAGTTTTGGCGTTCTTCTTTGTGAAATGAGCATAAGAGAACAACCAGACCCCCAGCAGCGTCAAAGACAAATAGCCCGGATGGAAATCCAAGAATTTCAAAATCTCGCGAGACGTTGTGTAGCTAGAGAACCTTGGGACAGGCCAAATATGGAATTAGTTATTGAAGAGCTGGAAAGGCCATTAGATCGAGTAACTTGCGTGTGACCCGAGCAAGACCGGGAGTAGCCACTGACAAGAAGGTCTTAATGGCTAGTAAATTTTGATATATTAACAAAAATAATAACATTCCAACTTTTTTCAAGCAAGATATTGCATCAAGACAAGGCTCGAGCCATAAATACTAGGATTTCCAGACCGTTTCTCGTCTTTTACGTTTTACTCTCGCCCTGTGCCGTACCTGCTTCATTGCTCCACTCCAGGGCCTGGTTGCATAAAACAACCGTGCAATAAGTGGAGGTTTTATCAAAGCAAGTGTTGAGTAACAAAAGCGTTATTGTCATTACCATCAACATTGGGGAGAACGGACCGAAAGAAGTATTTCGACATTGTCCAAATATTGACTCATATAAACCGTTAGCGGAGCATTGTACAAAGTATCTATCTACGTAGGATGCTGTAACATATATCTTTATTATAATTTTTAAAACATTAAAAACATTCCAACATGCCACGGGAAGGTCTTGCTATGGCGTATCCCGGGGGGGGGGGGGGGGGTCTTCTCTAGATATGCATTTTAAGTGTCAGGCCCAAAAGAATAGGGTTTTTCAACCGTTTTAGTTTATATAAGATAACAATTTGGCGCTGAAAATGGGTATGTTTTGTCTTCTAGTCTGAAAATGAATATAGATTTTTGCCATTTTCGCTTGAAAAAGGAGGGAATTGTAAGGGGTAGTTACTGGCGAAAATGACACATTTTGGTCCAGCAAAACGGGTAAAGTTTTTAAAAGGGGAGCCGAACACCACCACTAAGAATACCACCACTAACTTGTAAGGAGTAGTCGGGCTGGGTATATCTTACTGAATAATCTAAAATGAAACACGTTTCGCCAGTTTCTGCCGATAGCCACTATGACAGCTATGATTTTGTCCAGCCAGTAGCAAACAACAAGAAATACTAAACTGTACAACTTGAAATTAGGTTCAAAGATATTCATTTGATTTGATTGTCAAAATGTTTTTGACTGATGTGGGTTGTTCTGCATAACATTTGGAGTGCCTGATGAAATTGTGTTCGAAAAGTTGCCTAACAATCTATAAAACAAAAAAAAAACAGTCACTGTTATCGTTGACAGTGGTCCCGATCGCTTATGAGATGTTATGACTTCACACCTGATTTCACACAGGGAGGTTGGACTGTAAAATAACTAAAATAAAACTGTTGTATAGCACGTATAGCAGAAGCTGAGATTACTGCGCCTTTCAATAACATGCGGAATTTGAAATTCAAATCTCCACCAACAGTTGCGTTTTACACTGCCGTCAATCATCTTAGCTTACCTCTCAGGAAACAGATGTTCACTTCAATGAGGTCAAAAGGTCACGTCCGTGCATTATGATTGGTACATTTCGATCCACTTTGTTTGTTTCTTTTTTACATGGTCCGTTGGCTTTCGTATTAATTATGATTGACGGCAGGGAATAACGCAACTGTTGGTGGAGATTTGAATTTCAAATTCCACATGTTATTGAAAGGCGCAGTAAGTGAAAGCGAACTGAATTGTGATTTGACGTTAGTTTTATTGATCACCATAACAACTAGGTGCTTTCAGTGAAACTGCCTTGGAAGGGCTGGGGGGGGGGGGTGGGGGGGGGGGGGGGGGGGGGTGAGGTGTTCGGAGGTTATCCGTGCCACTTAAGGACTTTGAATCGAAAATGACCACAGCTGTTAGAGAGTTACTCTGACACCTTTTAATGTACAGTGGAACCTCGATTTAACGAAGTGCCAAGGGACTAAGGAAATTGGTTCGTTATATCGAGGGTTCGTTATATCGAAAACCTCGTTATAACAAATTTGCGGAAAAACAACCAAACTGTTTGTTATATCGAGGTAAAGTTAATAAGTTTTGTAACGGCGTTTCGTAATTCCGGATCTGAACGAATAACGTTTGCCTGTATGAAGCTACAGTACACTGTATATATAACTACGGCACTGGAAAACGGTGCAGGTTATATCTTTGCTCTATGGTACACACTGTTGGTCTCTTCCGCATTCATCTTTTGTCGCGCGTTGACATTTATTCGTTATATCCAAGTATAACGGGGTAGATTTCAGAGATTTTACGTTTGGCCTGCCGAATTGTGTTCGTTATAACGAGGATTTTGTAATATCGAGGTTCTGTTCCATACATTTTACTTGAAATTTTGCCGGGCTGAACAATATCGTTCGTTATATATACTGGGACTTCATTATATAGACACTGTATAGAGGTTCGTTAAATCGAGGTTCCACTGTAGTAGCCAGAAACATTATATGCTGACAAAAACAATTTTTTCGGTACCTCTTGTGGGTAGAAATGAATCTGAGCCACACCCACAAAACGAGTTTCTGGTACCTTTTAGGGGTACCTTCCAAAAATTTCCGATGATCAACCCTGTCAATTTTACATGGGAATTCCACTCAGGAGAAAATAGCAAAGCCCCAGCCTTTCACCGAGATGCATGACGTTACCGTACGTATTTGAGTCGAAATGACATTGAATGTCTGTAAAACGTAATCCAGACGCAAGGGTCATAGAGTGCATGAAATTCGCGGAAACTGAAAGTGTTCCAGGTGTTCCGGTTTTTATTCTTGCCGCGCATTATTCGTTTCTTTCCGCGCTGTTATCCGGGCTAGGCAATCACTACAGCAAACTCTGATCTAGGCCAAGCGATATATTCAGTGAGACGTTTTTGGAGTTGCTGGAAAGAGTCAGTATGGATTCGAATGAGTAATTTGAGCGAGGGAGGCTAAACGCACAAATCCCCTTTCTTAATTCTGTCGGGGACGGACAAACTGCTGCTTTCACTCTGGGAAAGAAAGAAATAGTACTGCAATTTAAGGACATAGTATTACAAAAATATATATATATCGAATGTTTATCGTTAATAGTTACGTACTGCAACACATGTTTGGGTGCAAGAGAGTGCTCAGCTTTGTTTCCTTTCAGAGGCTTTACCTGCTTTCATTTTTAATGCTAAAAAGGAAACCAAGAAAACATTTTGTAGGTAAACAGATAACATAAACACAGGCGCCAAAGGGTCACAAGGTTCATAGAATTCGTGGAATTGGTGAACGTTTTTTTTTTTTCTTTTTTACTACAACTGTCAATTTTTCTCGCGTGATCATTGGCTGTGACATTCCCTGGTAACAGAATCTCCTTTTCCGTTGTTTGTTTTATTTTTGCTAACGCCATAATCTTTACTTTCTTCGCTACTGGAAATTTCCTTTGGATGTAAAAAAGAAACTTGTATCGCTTCTCTAAGAAGCTTTAGAATTGTGACCTTCATCCATCTTCATCTATTGCCGTTGCGTGAATCAATACGTGGGAGCTAAGCAAACTGAAATGTCAATTCAATCATCGAAACAAGTCCAAATGCAAATGACGAAGTAGCTCGGTGACCATCAAGAAGGTTTTAATTTTCACGTCGGTTAACGGTATAAAGCATGTAAAATTTGCACGGAAAAAACTAACTTTTGTTTCTTTAAGGATAACGACTCTACACTATAAACGCAAAGAAGAACGGCAGTGCCGGAGAGACGAGTTGAGGGTGAGTTGATTGATTTTGGAATTGCTTATGTCTGTGCAAATTCACATTGCTCGGTGTAGGTAAGGTGTAAGTTTGCAAAAAGCTACAAGGTGAAATTCGTACTGTAGGGAACCAGAAAACATTTTTAGTTCATCAAATAATTCAGCAGATTAGCCCAGCCACACGACACCTTTGACGGATAGAAAGTGAATCGTTTTGTTTCACATCACTGAGTTACAATTTGCTTGAGTTGGTGCTTTTGCTTGTTCCACGGAAGAACAAGTGATAGTGTACTGATGCATAACATGAAAACCATCTTGAAGAAGCGATCTGAGAAATTGTTTTATTCAACCGGCAAAGCCAGACAGCTCGACCATATCCGATCAATTCAAGCAATCGATGAAATCAATGACCAGAGATTTATTGGAAGCAATCATCGGCTGTTGCCGGAAGTATTTCGCTTTTCCCACTCACACATAAGCCAGAAAATAATAATCAAGGTAGCACTTTTTCTTTGCAATAAACTACACCTATAATCAGTAGTAAGTTTTTACTGTGCATGTGTACAGTAGTTTTGTTTCTACACATGTATAAGTTTTTGTTTCGTTTCGCAACATCTTCAAAGCCCGGCGGACGTTAATTGACCCTTATCGGCACCTCAGGTTATTCGGTTGTAGTTTAGTTTACAATATATTAATCCAGCGTTCTGCTTGAGGAGGTTTTGATCCTCGGAGGCTTGGGGTGAAAAATTTGAAAGTGTCCCTTCTCCTCAAAACAAAAACACTCCAGTTTCCTTCCTAACGACATTGTAACTTACTACATTTGCATGTACTTGTACACCCGATATATGATGGGGAAAGCCCAGGCCTGGTGCAAGCCCTAAGCAGAAGCAAGTATTCAGAAAACATCTTCAATCGCCAGGGTCAACAAAAAACGTCATTTGGCTAGAAAAGCAAATGCGTTTTTGTGTCTTTGCGTAGATAGTGTAGCTAGAAGTCACTAATGACAGCGTGGCCTGAGGTTTGTAAACAAACCTTCGGCAAACTCGACCCCAGGGCCTTCTCCGCTTTGTTCAATTCAAAATGGCGGGTCGGGCGGAGAAGAGCCTGGACAAGGCTGTCAAAATACTCCAAGAATCGTGGCGTATTTTGTCACGTGACACACAATGAAATGGTGTTTTCAGAGGTTATTTCCAGTGATTGGTAGCCGTGTTTGTTTTCTGTTAATGTGAAACCGGTTCAAATGAAAGGAAGGCATGTTTTACGCGACGAAAATTTTTGTGGCACTGTCTTGACCGGAACCAGGGTCTTCTCCGCCCGACCCGCCATTTTGAATTGAACAAAGCGGAGAAGGTCCTGGGGACGAGGTTGAAGGTTCGGTTCCCGGAAGCCTCGACCTAGTCTCTCTCTGTTTTCAACTCGTCGAGAAAGGCGGCTACATGTGAAGAACTAGCAAGCCACTTTTAATGGCGATTCAAAAAGTTTATGTTGAAGGTTGAAGGTATAACTTATATAGTGTGCTAATCTGAATCTTGCGTTAACCTCTGGACTTGTTTACTAATAAATCAGATTGCATACAAAGACAAGGTAACACCAAGAGATTATAATTGGACACTGTCCAATTATAATCTCTTGGTGACATAAAATATGTACATATTAGAGCAGTTTTCAATTGAGTGTCGAAAGCAATTACACAATTGCGTTGGTTTCGCATTGCTACGCTTTGTGATTGGCTAAAAAATCTCGCGCCACTTTCTCGACCAATCAGAAGTAAAACCAAAATCAATCATGACTTGCTCACCCGCGTTTTCCCGCGCTTGGCGCCGCCGACATATAATTGCTTCGAGTTCTGATTGGTTCATTGGATTGTTTACGACTGCTGTGATTGGTCAGAGTAATTACTTTGGTTTTGGTTTTACGACACTCAATTGAAAACTGCTCTAGAACCGTGATTAATTCGAGCGAAATAGTAACTGAAGATTAAGAGATTAGTTTAAGATCCGACTGTGCGTTGTAATTCTGCATGATCGATCTTTTCCGTATCTGTTCACCAGCATTATTGTAAAAGCGTACTTTTGAGATTACTGTTAGCACTTGTTTCGTCATTAGCTTAACCTGTACAGTCAACAAATTTTACCTTGACGGATTGCTCATGATTGCTTTTTGATAATGCGCTGTTTTTGTTTATGGATAATATTCTACCACATGTCAATTTACCGTCATGAACTAACTAACTAAACATCTGGAGAAAAAAATACTTCTAGAAAAACAATTGTTTTGAAGATTTCCACGCGACCGTTTTTAACTTCCGGGATAGTTTAAGTTAAGATACCCTCGTCTCAGAGTTTTGTAGCTGTTAAACTGTCTGTTTAAAACATATGCAGGATGGCACGAAACTCTGGTAAAAATATTGTATTTTTCAGGTGAATATAAGAAAAGCAGACAAAAATAAACGGCAACCTCCCAAGAAGAGGCCTTTGGAAGGAAAATGACAACATCGACAGCGATTTATTGCAAAATTAATAACTAACGAGCAACAAACAAAGTACAATGGGACAGTATTTGACCAAAAACTTGCAAAACAAATAAGTAACAACTCAAAAAGGCGACAAACAACGATTAAGAGAAGTACAACAAGAAGTTACAGTACTAAAAGGTCAGTTAGAAACAAATAAACAAAAAATGTCAACGATGGAAGAACAATTGTGTGAATTTGAAAGAAGATTTAGAGAGGAACAGCAACGAGTCACTGAACTGCAAAGTCAGTTAGAAACAAAAGAGCAAGAATTGGCAACAACGAGAAAAGAAAGAGATATATTTCAAAGGCAAGGTGAACAACAACGAGTTAAAGAACTGCAAAGTCAGTTGGAAACAAATATCCAAATGATGATAACATTGGAAGAACAACTGGTTGAACTTCTGGGAGAGGAAAAACTATTAGGAAAAGGACAACGACAAGTTACTGAATTGCAAAATCAGTTACAAACAAACGAAGAGAAATTGACAACAACGAGAGAAGAAATGAATGAATTTCAAAGACAAGGTGATCAACGAACATCTAAACTGCAAAGTCAGTTAAAAACAAAAGAGCAAAAATTGACAACAATGAGAGTGCAAATGAAAGCAGAATATCAAGGCCAAGAAGAACTACTAACGGAGGAACGACAACAAGTTACTGAACTGTCTGAACTGCAAAGTCAGTTAGAAACAAAGGAGCAAGAGTTGACAACAATGAGAGAACAAATGAATGAATATCAAGAACTACTAAGAAAGGAACGACAACGAGTTGCTGAACTGCAAAGTCAGTTAGAAACAAAGGAGCAAGAGTTGACAACAATGAGAGAACAAATGAATGAATATCAAGAACTACTAAGGGAGGAACGACAACGAGTTACTGAACTGCAAAGTCAGTTAGAAACAAAGGAGCAAGAAATGACAACAATGAGAAAGCAAATGAATGAATATCAAGGCCAAGAAGAATTACTAAGAAAGGAACGACAGCACGTTACTGAACTGCAAAGACAGTTAGCAACAAAGGAGCAAGAATTGACAACAATGAGAGAGCAAATGAATGGATATCAAGGCCAAGAAGAATTACTAAGAAAGGAACAACAGCACGTTACTGAACTGCAAAGTCAGTTAGAAACAAACCAGCAAGAAATAACAACATTGAGAGAACAAATGAATGGATATCAAGAACTGCTCAGGGAGGAACGACAACGAGTTACTGAACTGAAAAGTCAGTTAGAAACAAAGGAGCAAGAGTTGACAACAATGAGAGAACAAATGAATGAATATCAAGGCCAAGAAGAACTACTAACGGAGGAACGACAACGAGTTACTGAACTGCAAAGTCAGTTAGAAACAAAGGAGCAAGAGTTGACAACAATGAGGGAACAAATGAATGGATATCAAGAACTGCTAAGGGAGGAACGACAGCGAGTTACTGAACTGCAAAGTCAGTTAGAAAGAAACCAGCGAGAAATGACAACAACGAGAGAACAAATGAATGGATATCAAGAACTGCTAAGGGAGGAACGACAACGGGATATTGAACTGCAAAGTCAGTTAGAAAGAAACCAGCAAGAGATGGCAACAACGAGAGAACAAATGAATGAGTATCAAGAACTACTAAGAGAAGAACGACAACGAGTTACTGAACTGCAAAGTCAGTTAGAAACAAAGGAGCAAGAAATGACAGCAATGAGAGAACAAATGAATGAATATCAAGAACTACTAAGAGAGGAACGACAACGAGGTTCTGAACTGCAAAGTCAGTTAGAAACAAAGGAGCAAGAAATGACAGCAATGAGAGAACAAATGAATGAATATCAAGAACTACTAAGGGAGGAACGACAACGAGGTACTGAACTGCAAAGTCAGTTAGAAACAAAGGAGCAAGAAATGATAACAATGAGAGAACAAATGAATGAATATCAAGAACTACTAAGGGAGGAACGACAACGAGGTACTGAACTGCAAAGTCAGTTAGAAACAAAGGAGCAAGAAATGACAACAATGAGAGAACAAATGAATGAATATCAAGGGCAAGAAAAAAAGCTACTAACAGAGGAACGACAACAGGTTACTGAACTAGTTACGGAACTGAAAATTCAGTTAGAAACAAAAGAGCAAAAATTGACAGCAATGAGAAAAGAAATGAATAAATTTCAAAGACAAAGCGAACGATTTAGAGAGAAACAGCAACGAGATACTGAACTGCATCTGAGGCAGTTAGAAACAAAAGATCAGGAACTGATAACAATGAGAGAGGAATTGAACAGATATCAAAGAGAGATTGAACGATTAAGAGGGGAAAAACAACAAATTTCCGAACAGCTGCAAAGTCAGGTTAGAACAAACCAGCAAGAAATGATTACAAATGCTATGAGAACACAACTGGGTGAATTTATGAGACAGGAAAAACAACAACTACAAAGTCAAGAAATAAACGAAACGACAACAACGATAGAGCAAATGAATGAATATCAACGCCGAGGAGAACGTCTAAGGGAGGAACGACAACGAGTTGCTGAACTGCAAAGTCAGTTAGAAACACAGGAGGAAGAGATAACAACAATGAGAGAGCAAATAAGTCAGGAACGACGACGAGTTGCTGAACTGCAAAGTCAGTTAGAAACAAACCAACAAGAGTTGACAGCACGGATGGGAGTGGAACACCTGAATGAATTTGTAGTACATCAAATAGAACAACGAGTTATTGAGCTGCAAAGTCAGTTAGAAACAAACGAAATAACGATAAGAGATCAAATGAATGAACTACATGTACTAAGGGATGAACGACAGCGAGTTACTGAACTACTGAGTCAATTAGAAACAAACCAGCAAACATTGACAACAGTGAGAGGACAATTAAGAGAAGCGCAACAAAACACAGCTCCTCGTGACTGGGTCATTACTCGGGATGAAATTCAAATCATGACAGACCAGCAGCTCGGAGAAGGAGCGTGGGGAATTGTTTACCGTGGGAAATTTCATGGCTGTGATGTCGCCGTAAAGGAAATGCACGCAAATATAATGTCTGATCGTAACAGGCACTCGTTTGAGCGAGAAGTGGACATGGCTTCAAGGTGCCGCCATCCTTGCTTGTTGCAATTTATTGGAGCAACAACTGATGAAAGGCCTTTGTTAGTAACAGAGATAATGGAGCGCAGTCTAAGGGAAAGACTGTACAGTGGAAACCATCTGTCCCAACAAGAAATAACTATTATTTCTCTAGATGTAGCCAAAGCGCTTAATTATTTGCACCAGAAACGGCCGGACCCTATCATCCACAACGACGTCAGCAGTGCTAATGTGTTGCTATGGCGACAGAGTAACCAATGGAGAGCCAAAGTGTCGGATTATGGCACCGCTAATTTTGTCCGTCAGAGCAATATAAACTACGCGGGCGCTGTGATCTACTGTGCACCAGAGTGCCTTAATGAAGATCCCCGTCAACGAATAAGCTGCAAGGTGAGTACAACAACAACAACGGCGGGAAGAAAATGTGTCCACTAAGAAAAGGATCGACTGTATTTATGACCACATGTTGTTTCCGATTTATCTATAATTTCGGAGAATTCAGTCGGTGAGAATGTAGAACTCCCACACAAAATAAATGCTTGTTAAATATTGGTTTTCTAACTTAGGTTGATGTGTACAGTTTTGGTGTTCTCCTTTGTGAAATGTGCATCAGACAACAACCAGACCCCCAGCAGCGTCAAAGACAAATAGCCCGGATGGAATTCCAAAGGTTTCAAAATCTCGTGAGACGCTGTGTAGCGAGAGAGCCTTGGGACAGGACAAATATGGAATCAGTTATTGAAGAACTGGAAAGGCTTGAAGTTGAAGAGACTGCTGCGGCCCAAATTCATTACATGCAACTGGAGTGACGCGAGCAAGGCCTGCATGGGAGTAGTGCAGTGACAAGAAGGTCTTACAGCATGGAGTAGCCCTGTGGCTAGCAAAGTTTGACATATTAACAAAACTAATAACATTCCAATTATTTTCATGCTAGGATGGAAATGTCTAATTGTTGCATCAAGAGAGGGCTCGAACCCTAAATAAGATTTCCAGTCCGATTCTCGTCTTTTACGTTTTACTCCCGCCCTGTACCGTATATGCCCCATCGGCTCCACTCCAGGGAACGGTTGCATAAAACAACCGTATGTACGATAAGTGGAAATTTTATCAAAGCAAGTAACTATTGAGTACAAACGAGTGTAATATACACTAAGAGAGCACGCCAGATGAAAATCTTATGGCATGGAGGGATCGGACGCATAAACCTCCACTTATCTTACGATTGTTTTATGCAATTGCACTCAGGACCTTGCTTTTTTATAAACGTTGAGAGCGTTTTTAGGGCGTTTTTGTTTACTCCAAACCTTTACAGATGTTAATAATTAAATTAAATCACATTATATTAGGAAGGAGAGGAGAGGGGCACGTCTAGATAAACTAATATTATTGTGCCCCCTAAAGTTATATAAGTATAAACAAAAAAATTGTAATTTTTTTAGTAAAAAAGTAAAGAAAAACTTATAAAATAGCTTGGTAAATGTCAAAAGAGATGATGTTTCATTTCAGGAGAGGTACATATATATAAAGAACTGGATAAATGGCAGGAAACAGTATACGAGATTCCTGCTGCTTGTACGCTGGATCTGCGAGAATCTGCTTCAACCAAACAACTGAAATGAAGATATACCTATTTCAATAAAGGTTGCTTTGGTCATTGGTAATTGGGCATTGGGAAGCTATTGTTTGGCGGTCACTCAAGCCAAACATTGCATTGTGATCCGTATGCCAAATGCCAATTCCCAATTACCAATGACCAACTGCCAAAGCAACCTTTATTGAATTAGGTGTATAAAAGTATAACTTTAAAGCAGTTAAAGCAAAGCTGAAAATAGCGTATATTTTGTTTAGTACAATATTTCAGCTGGCCAGACCAGCCGATTCTTCAGGAAGAAGATGTTACTAAAATTTACAATGTGTAAAAGGAGTTAAAAGTCGCCATATAGAAAAAATTCGTAATTCAGAAAATCCGTAGGTCAGCACACAGAAAGTCTAAATTTTGAGTCATATGACACTCTAGTAACTGTACATAGTATTTATCAGCGCAGGATGTTGCATTATACTGGTCTCTCTCAGAGCGTTTAATAAAAAATATTCCATCAGGCTATAAGCGGGTTTTACAGTGAAATATCTTCGGGGGAATCTCCTTTAAATATGGAATGTGGATACGTACGGCTTCAAAGGGTGTGGTTTTTGAGCCCCTTTTGGTCTGAAAATGGACATAAAATTTGAATAATTTTTTAGCTTTTAGTGTGTTATTCTAGATAAATATGCTGACAGGAACAACTTTTCAGGTGCCTCTTAGGGGAAAAAAATAATTTGAATCAAGCACACAAAACTGGTTCTTTATAGGGTAAAATTTCGATGACGCGCGTGCAAGGGGAACGCGTAAAAGCGAGAGGTGGCCACCTTTCCCTTCGCGTGTTCCCCTCGCGCTCGCGTCCTCAAAATTTCGCCCCATAAATATAAAGGCGCCTGCTTTGGCTTTGACTAAGGCGTTCCGCTCATCTCCCCCTCCCACCCAGGAGAAAATAGCAAAGGCATTCTGCACGGCTTTCACTGAGATAACGTTACCGAATTCGAGTCGAAATGACATTGGATATCTGTAAAACGTAACCGACTCAAGGGTCAAGGAGTGAAACTGAAAGTGTTCCGGCTTTTATTCTTGCTGCGCTTCATTCGTTTCTTCCTTGCGCTGTTATCAGGGCCAGGCAATCACTACAGGGAACTCTGAAATAGCTTCTACTTCTAAAGGAGGCCAAGCGATATAAAATTCAGTTAGACGTTTTTGGAGCTTTGATGTGGCAAGAGTTATGGTTTGGAATGAATAATTTGAGCGAGAGAAGCTAAAGGCAGAACACCCCTTAATACGGTCGGAGAAGACGAACCGCTGGTTTTAAAAAGAAACTTTACAGAGGACTCCTGATATCGATTCGCTTGCGAGCCTTGTCGCAGGAAAAAAAGGTAAGCTGATTTTGACTTTCCATTGTATCTTTGGAAACGAATTTCTATTTATACCAGAAGAACACTAACTATTTAGGGCGATAAATGCGCCCTCGTGGTCTTGATCATAGATCACTTTAATTTTTGTTTAATCAAGTTTTCGTGCAGGCCAAAAACATCTGGTAAAGTATACACAGTAAACCTGACCTACCTACTCAAGCAATCGTTAAAGCTAACAACCACAGTATTTAGTGAAAGCAGTTACTACTACATGTATTTAAGTTGTTGCCGGAAGTATTTCGCTTTTTCTTGATAAGTAGGCCATGTAGGCTAGCGACATAGACGAACGCTTCGCAACTAATTGTATACTGGCATCAATATTGCGTGCATGAGTTTCTGGCTGGTTTGATTCGATTTATTTCTACACTTGTAGTAGCCGTGTTTCGCTTAGCAATACCACAAATCAGGCTTTATAACTGATACATCATGATCACCGAGCTAGGCGATCCTAGACTGCTCCCCCAGTTTCTCCTCGGCTCGTTCGCTCGCTCCAGCAGTCGCCGAGTTTGTTTTATTTCGTGTGGATTAGCTCGCCCGCTCGACTGACTAAAAGAGTACAGCTATCAGCCTACATAGCTGCTTCCATCAAGACCTACGGTATTGGTAGCATCAGCATACTCGTATATTCGGCTCTTGATAGTTTGATATACTGGTGGACGTGAACGGGTGACTGAGGTCGCTGTGGGATTGCGGAAAATTAGTTCGAAGCTTTTTAGTTCTTTAAAGAACGAGGCATGAGACAATATATTCTATATTTATAATATACTCAACAAAACATACAGTTTCTGATTGGTCAATGACTAATGCATAAATAGATTATAGAATGCAAATTAGGTTATAAAGTGCAATACGAAAGTTGCGCGAAAGTTTAAGGTGAAAGTCGCGCGCAGTGTTCCGTGACGGCCTCACCAAAATTTTGTTGAGAATATTATAAACAAGAAATCATATGAACTACTCGTGCATTTCGTGATTTATGGGCACTCGTGATGTTTTTGAAAGTTCTCAAATTGAACTCGCCGAAGCGGCTCGTGCAATTTTGAGAACTTTCAAAACATCACTCGTGCCCATAAATCACGAAATGCACTCGTGTTCATACGATTTCCTATACTTATTCCATGAGACGCAAATAAGTCAATATAATTTAAAGGGACCAATGAATTAATTTTTCTGAAATCCCGCACCTATGAGGAAGGGGTTCTGTCACCATGAAGTATATACCGAAATGATTTTCCGGTTCCAAGATATAATACTGTTAAGTATGGTAAGCACAGTACCAGATTTTTAGGCCCATACATATGGGGCAAGATAAGCCAGGAACTACGCAGTAAGACCAGTCTTCAGGCATTCAGGAGAGGGGTGCGTGCTCTCAATGTGCTTGGCTTGCTGGACGGTACGTGTGGCTGCTGTGCATGCTCATCTTAGAGTGGTGGGTATGCACAGTGGCTTCTGCTGTCTGGCTTCCTGGTGTATTGGGAGTGTTCTCGTCTGATTATTTGATTGTTTGTTTTGTCTGGTCGTTAGTTTGTCTTTGTTTGTCCCCTGCTTGCTGTTTTTGTTTGTAATAATTTTATATATTTAGGTTATTTTTATAATTGATGATATTTTAAGACTATATTTTTATATATAAATTATATTCTAAGACTGCATTTTTTAATATTTTTAATATTTTTACATATATTTGAATTGTATGCATTTTTAATTGTATTCATTTTTACATATATTTGAATTGTATTCATATTATCTATTTATAGTATCCTTAATTAGCTATATATTAATTATATTCTAAGACTATATTTTTTAATATCTTTTTTACATATACTAGAATTGTATACATATTAATTATTCATAGTGTCCACAATTAGCTTTTAGCTAAATACCTTGACACTTTAATAAAGTTTATGTATGTATGTATGTATGTATGTCAGTGGCGACTGTAAATACTGAGCGTAACGCTCGGAGAGCCTCGCGCGCGAGGATTGGAGACTTTTGCGGTCTAATATTTTTTAAAACTTGCGAACTACGTTTCGAAGTTCGCAATTTGATTTGGTTATTGACAACGTAATAGTGAAGATCGATGCGTAGTTCAGAATTTCTCAATAAACTTCGTAACCTGTCCTTTAAGGGTTATGTGAAACCCAATGCAAGCGCCGGGTGTCTTTTCGTTTCCCGGTTTAAACGTTCTAGGGCGACGGGGAGAGGAGAGGAGCAAGAATTACATTTCCCTCAAAATAGCCTCACCCCTCTTCTCGCGTCGAAAAAAGTTGTTTTCTAAAGCGATTTTAAGGTTACAAATAAAAATGGTCACGTGACAAGGGAATGGACTCAATTTAACTATGGAGAGACTGGGCGCTAACTACCTTTAGTCCCATTCTCTAGAAATTCCTGATGGAGAAAAAAAAACGACTGACAACCACTCCCGATAAGTGGAAATATTTAACGGTCAGATGCCATCAAGAACAAGCCTTCAAACAAAGGACATCAGACAGGGAGCCGGGAAGGAGTGAGTGCGAGCGGCCTCGAACCGTCTTAGAATCAGGATAGGCGTCTATAAGCTTGAAAAATGCGATAGCGTTTAAACTCCTGTTTTATCGGCGGTTAATTGATGTTATCTTCAATTGAGATGACCGATGTATAGTCTGTCGGTTTTATACCGCTCGTTTTCATAACCTGGATAAAAGCCATAATCTTAGCCGAGGAACAGTACACCACTCTGCGCTTTGTCCATGGAAGATTCGCTTCTGCATGGTATTTTTTACTTCACATCGGTTATGCCTAAACAGTTCACAGAAGCTTCAGAGATTCTCGATCTCGCTTTTGGTAGCCTGCGCGCAAACGTCGCCTATTTCCCTAGAGCACGCGCACGCGTACGGTCCCCTGATCTCAGAGAAACAGCAGGATACGTAAATACGATTCGAAACGGCGTTACGCAGACGTCCTTTATCCGCGTGAAGCAAAGAAAATCAGGAGACGTCTGCGTGCAGGCTAGCTTTTGGCTGTATGTTTTATTTAAACAACAACAGATGCACGATTGCACGATATATTTTCTTCCCAGTTACTGGTAT
Source organism: Cladopsammia gracilis (assembly GCA_022457155.1). Taxonomy (NCBI): domain Eukaryota; kingdom Metazoa; phylum Cnidaria; class Anthozoa; order Scleractinia; family Dendrophylliidae; genus Cladopsammia; species Cladopsammia gracilis. The sequence continues at coordinate 3,271,325 of JAJGOT010000003.1, read as the reverse complement.
AAATATTTCTTTTTCAGGTTAATACAAGAAAAGCAAACGGCAACCTCACAAGAAGGGGCCTTTGGAAGGCAAAACGACAACAGCGACAGCGATTTCACTGCAAAGTTAATAACAAACGAGCAACAAACTAAGAACAATGGGACAGTATTTGACCCAAAACGTGCAAACTAATGAGGAAAAACTTCAATCAACAGAATTCAATGAAGTATTAGCAGAGGAACAGCAACATGTCATTGAAGTGCAAACTGAAAGTAGGTTAGAAAGAAACAAAAAAGAAATGACAACAATGAGAGAAGAACTGGATGAATATCAAATACAAGTTAAACAATTAAGAGAGGACCAACAAAGATTCACCGAACTGAAATGCCGGTTAGAAACAAAACAGCATGAATTTAACCCAATGAGAGAACAATTAAGTGAATTTCAAAAACAAACTGACCTATTTAGGCAGGAAAAACAACGAGTTACTGGACTGCAATGTCAGTTAAAATCTAACAAGCAAGAAATGACCACACGAAGAGAACAACTGAAAAAATTTCAAAACCAGGGTGAACGATTAATGGAAAAACAACAGCGAACAAATGAAGAGCAAAAACAGTTACAAAGAAATGAGCGAGAAAAGACAACAAGCACGGAAGAAATTACTGAATTTCAAAGACAAGGAGAACTATTTATAATGGAACAACGAAGAGTTGCTGAATTGCAACGTCAGTTGGAGACAAACAAGCAAAAAATGTCAACAACGGGAAAGCAATTGTATGAATTTCAAGGACGATTTAGAGAGGAAAAGCAACGAGCCACTGAACTGCAAAGTCAGTTAGATACAAAAGAGCAAGAATTGGCAATAATGAGAAAAGAAAGAAATACATTTCAAAGACAAAGTGAACTATTTAAAGAGAAACAACAGCGAGTTACGGAACTGCTAAGTCAGTTGAAAACAAATCTGCAAATGAAGACGACATTGGAAGAACAGCTGGTTGAACTTCTAGGACAGGAAAAACTATTAAGAAATGGACAACGACGAGTTACTGAACAGCAAAATCAGTTAGAAACAAATAAGCAAAAAATGACAATAACGAGAGAACAACTGAAAGAAATTCAAGGCGAAGAAGAACAATTAAGAGAGGAACAACAACGAGTTACTGAACTACAAAGAGAGTTAGAAACAAAAGAGCAAGAATTGGCAACAATGAGAAAACAGTTGAATGAATTTCATGGCCAAGAAGGACCATTAAGGGCGGAACAACAACGAGTTGCTGATCTGCAAAGTCAATTGCAAACAAATGAGCAAGAACTGACAAAAGTGAGAGACGAATTGACTGACGAAAATCAAAGACAAGGTGAACGATTAAAAGAAGAAAAACAACGAGTTGCTGAACTGCAAAGTCAGTTGGAAACAAATGAGCAAGAACTGACAACAATGAGTGAAGAATTGACTGACGAAAATCGAAGACAAGGTGAACGATTAAGAGAAGAACAACAACAAGTGGCTAAACTGCAGAGTCAGTTGAAAATAAATGAGCACGAATTGACAACAATGAGAGAGGAATTGACTGACGAAAACCAAAGACAAGTTGAACGATTAAGAGAAGAACAACAACGAGTTGCTGAACTGCAAAGTCAGTTGAAAATAAATGAGCACGAAATGACAACAATGAGAGAGGAATTGAATGACGAAAACCAAAGACAAGTTGAACGATTAAGAGAAGAACAACAACGAGTGGCTAAACTGCAAAGTCAGTTGAAAATAAATGAGCACGAATTGACAACAATGAGAGAGGAATTGACTGACGAAAACCAAAGACAAGTTGAACGATTAAGAGAAGAACAACAACGAGTTGCTGAACTGCAAAGTCAATTGAAAACAAATCAGCACGAAATGAGAACAACGAAAAAACAATTGAACGACTATAAAAGACAAGGTGAACGATTAAGAGAGAAACAACGAGTTACTGAACTGCAGAGGCAGTTTGAAGAAACAACTGAACAAGCAATGGCCACAATAAGAGAGCGAATGAATGAATATCAAAGACAACCTGACACACTTTTAAGAGAGGAACAACAACGAGTTAGTGAACTGCAAGGTCAGTTAGAAACAAATGAGCAAAAAATGATAATATTGAGACAACAACTGAATAAATTCCAAGGCCAAAGAGAACGATTAGAAGATGAACAACTACGAGTTACTAAACTGCAAAATCAGTTGAGAGTAAACGAGCGAAAAAGGATAACAATGAGAGAGCAATTGAGTGAATTTCAAAACCAAGGAGAACAATTAAGAGAAGAACAACAACGAGTTACTAAACTGTTAAGTCTGTTAAGGACAAATGAGCAAAGAAGGATAACAATGAGAGAACAACTGAATGAATTTCAAGGCGAAAGAGAACGATTAGGAGAGGAACAAAAACTAGTTATTGAACTGCAAAGTCAGTTGAGAACAAATGAACAAAAAATGGCAATTATGAGAGAGCAACTGAGTAAATTTCAAAGACAAGAAGAACGATTAAGAGAAGAACAACAGCGAGTTACTAAACAAAAAAGTCAGTTGACTACAATAAAGAAAAAAATGATAACAATGAGAGAAGAATTTATAGCAATTCAAAGCGAAAACGAAAGGTTTAGAGAAGAACAACAAGAAGTTAAAGTACTAAAAAGTCAGTTAGAAACAAGTAAGCAAAAAATGTCAACAACGAGAGAGCAATTATGTGAATTCCAAACACGATTTAGAGAGAAACAGCAACAAGCCGCTGAACTGCAAAGACAGTTAGAAACAAAGGTGCAAGAATTGACAACAATGAGAAAGGAAATGAATGATTTTAAAAGAAAAGGTGATCAGCGAGTTTTTGAACTGCAAAGTCGGTTAGAAACAAAAGAACAAGAATTGACAACTATGGGAAAAGAAAGGAATACATTTCAAAGAGAACAACTGAATGAAGCATTAAAAAAACAAAAACAAGTCACTGAACTACAAATTCAGTTAGAAGCAACCAAACAACAAATTACAACGATGAGAGAGCAACTGAATGAATATCAAGGTCAAGGAGAACAACTAACGGAGGAACGACAACGGGTTACTGAACTGCAAAGTCAGTTAGCAACAAATGAGCAAGAAATGACAACAATAAGAGAACAAATGAATAAATATCAAGGCCAAGAAAAACTTCTAATGGAGGAGCGACAACGAGTTACTGAACTGCAAAGTCAGATAGAAACAAAGGAGCAAGAGATGACAGCAATGAGAGAACAAATGAATGAATATCAAGGCCAAGAAGAACTACTAAGGGAGGAACGACAGCGAGTTATTGAACTGCAAAGTCAGTTAGAAACAAACCAGCAAGAAATGACAACAATGAGAGAGCAAAAGAATGGATATCAAGAACTACTAAGGGAGGAACGACAACGAGTTACTGAACTGCAAAGTCAGTTAGAAACAAAGGAGCAAGAAATGACAACAATAAGAGAACAAATGAATGGATATCAAGAACTACTAAGAAAAGAACGACAACGAGTTGCTGAACTGCAAAGTCAGTTAGAAATAAAGGTGCAAGAAATGACAACAATGAGAGAACAAATGAATCACTATCAAGGCCAAGAAGAACTACTAAGGGAGGAACGACAACGAGGCACTGAACTGCAAAGTCAGTTAGAAACAAAGGAGCAAGAAATGACAACAATGAGAGAGCAAATGAATGAATATCAAGAACTACTAAGGGAGGAACGACAACGAATTACTGAACTGCAAAGTCAGTTAGAAACAAAGGAGCAAGAAATGACAAGAATGAGAGAGCAAATGAATGGATATCAAGAACATCAAGAACTACTAAGGGAGGAACGACAGCGAGTTACTGAACTTCTGACTCAATTAGAAACAAACCAGCGAGAAATGACAACAATGAGAGAACAATTAAGTGAAACACAGCATCGTGCGATTGAACACAACAGAGCGGGTCAAATCAGCAATCCCCGTGACTGGGTTATTTATCGGCATGAAATTCACAAAAAACAAAAGCTCGGGCGAGGGGCGTGGGGAAAAGTTTTCCAGGGAAAATTTCATGGTTGTGATGTTGCTGTAAAACAAATGCACAAAAAGATTTTGTCTGATTACAACCGGCGTTTGTTTGAACGAGAAGTAGAAATTGCTTCTAAATGCCGCCATCCTTGCCTGTTGCAGTTTATTGGAGCAACTACGGATGGCGAAAGACCATTGCTAGTAACGGAGATCCTGGATTGTAGTTTAAGAACAAGGCTGTATAATGAAGATGAGCCACCTCTCTCTTCAGCAGAAGTTTGTGTTATTTCTGTCGATGTAGCTAAAGCGCTCAATTATCTGCACCAGAAACGCGAACCTATTATTCATCACGACGTCAGCAGTGGTAATGTGTTGCTATGGCGACAGGGTAACCAATGGAGAGCCAAAGTAGCGGATTATGGCACTGCTAATTTTGTTCGTCAGAGCAAGGTAAACTACGCAGGCGCTGCAATCTATTGTGCACCAGAGTCCCTGAATGAAGACCCAGATCAACCAATTAGCTGCAAGGTTAGTGCCTCAGCGGTCTTGACACATATTACTGTATTCACTAGAAAAAGTGCCGCCCCGGATAAGCCCGGTACATGACAGCAAAAATATTAATAAGCGCCGCCCTTGAATAAGCATTGCGCCCTTCAACAAGAAGATGGCGCTTTTTCGAAGCACCTGAGTTCAAGGTCGGTGATTATTCGAAGAATGTCAACTAATGGAGAATAAAGAGAACGTTCGGATCCCGGGTTCGGATTCATGGTTCCTGTATAACTCGCTAGATTGTTTTGCATACAATTTATAGATTATATCATCGTCTATTGTTCAGCAGGTGGCATGAGTAGTTTATTTTTACCTCATTAAGCTCCTCAACATACTCATTGTGATCCGTTTATTAATTTGACGATGATTCACTTGGAACAGTTATGTGGCTAGCGCTGTGATCTACTTCTTTTCAATAAAAGCTCTTTTTGCGCTATATACTGGACAAACGCAGACACGCACATAAATATTGATCGAAAGTAAATGGCCGAAACCTGGTAACATAGACTAGAAAATAAGGACAAGAAAACCTTTTTTAAAGAGAAAACAAATGACGACCGAGACTTCGGCCTCAAAAACGTCTTCAAAATTCTCGCATTTCTTTGTTTTCATCTCGACAGTGTTTGCCCGTAACGATTTTACTTGTAATACCATCGGATAATTTACCGCATTAAGATGACCCAGGTAATATAAAGTAGTCGCTCTGTATTTTGTGCTGCTGAAGTTGAATTTCATGTTTAAATCGTTACCCTTTGATAGCAGTACCTGACTTGTATTACAGCCGTTGTAATACAATAAATTAATATGCATTTAGGCAAAGGTAGATAAAGTCTTCTCGAGCCTAGTGGCTCAAAACTGCCGGAGCTGGGTGGTATGCTAGTCCATCACAAGGTTACGCCCAACCCCCAAGGCATTATGTCGCCAGTATCCATTTATACACTGGTTGCAGACTGACAGTGTAGAGCAAAGTTTCTTGTCTAAGGACAACACGACGGCAGGCAAGCTACTCGTTATATATTGTGTAATTTAGCAAAACTATAGTTGGCGATGGTGACTGATGGCGCCATCAACTTTAAATGGCAGGTATCATTCACGTTTGTGCCTATGTGTGACCAAACCTTATTACATTTCGGACTTAATTACATTTAATATGCACTTGACGCGGTGGTTCCTTATGGGGTGTTATTTTTGTGTCTCGACTGACTAAAACTAAAATAGGATTTACATGACTTGTCACTTAATTATTAGTTTTTTAAATTAGGTTGATGTGTACAGTTTTGGTGTTCTCCTGTGTGAAATGTGCATCAGACAACAACCAGACCCCCAGCAGCGTGAAAATCAAATAGCCCGGATGAGAAACCCCAAGTTTGAAAATCTCGCGAGACGCTGTGTAACTACAGAGCCTTGGGAGAGACCAAATATGGAATCGGTTATTAAAGAACTGGAGAAGCCAGCTTCGTCATGTTCATGAACCCTTGCCGTATGTTCCTTTCCAGGATCTTGTCAAAAACTTTGAAAGCATCAGTGCAATCCTCAGTAGGAAAAAAGATGGCGACTGGTACATTTACCCATAATTCTTAGCGCACAAAAACCTTAACAACGTTCATAAAAATGTAACGAAAAGTTATAAAATCTTCAAACCTAGTCTACACATTGTCCTTAGTACTGGGACAAATACTGCAAAAATTTGGCTTTCTTTGTGCCTTATGTGCTGTGTTAGGTCTGCAAGGTATTGTGGTAGAATGAACAGTCGCCATCTTTTTTCCTACGGTGGATTTGTAGCTGCTCACATTGTACTGTAATTTTTAAAAAGAGACTTTTACATCACTAACAGTCAAAATAATAAAAGAACTATAATTTAATTTCATGCCATTTTTTTACGCAATTTTATAATTCTTGCAAACTAGCTTTAAAACATTTTTTAATACCTTATTGTACGCCATTTTTTCAGTCATAATTCCTGCAAATTGATTTATTTGTAAGTTTTTAATCTTTCTGATAATTATTATTTATAATTTGTGGCTGAAAAACATTTTTATAGAAGCTACAGTAAAATGTATACTTGGTTGAATTTATCTATAGACGGGGAGGCTATGGCGATTTTGAGGGGAGATCGTTACTTTCCCACGATAGTCTTAGCGGAATTGGGTTTCCAAGTTACAAAAAAATAGGAGAATTAAAGGAAGTAGTTGCTTTCAAGAGTTAGGTCAGCGCACATGGAGTCTAAATATTGAGTCATATAAACCTGAAGTGGATTACTGTACAAAGTATCTATCAACGTAGGATGCTGTAACATAAAGCTAATAGCGTTCAAAGCATTAAAAACATTCCAACATGCTACAAGCAGGTCAGCAGGTCTTACAGTGGTATATTCCTGGGGCAATCTACACCCCCCCCCCCCCCCCCCCAAAAAAAAAAAAGTGATATGTAAATATGTACTGCCTTAAAGGGTGTTTTTTTTGGCCGTTTTGGTCTGGAAGTGGCGCAAAGAACTGGACAATTTTGGTATGTACATGGTATGTTTTGCCTTCCCGTCTGAAAATGGGTGGCTATAGGCTTGTGCCATTTTGGTTTGAACTTTGCTTAATCCTATTTGCCCCTCGTGAGGCATAGGGCTTCATTTTGGTTTGAAAAAGAGCGGGTGGGGGCTTCAAGAGGTGAGCCGCACACCACCACCAAGGATCTTGAGGAGTAGACCGGCAGGGTATATCTTATAAAATATCTAAAATGAAACAAATTTCGCCATTTAGCTATGTTGTTGTCTAACCTGCAGCAAACAGCAAGAAATACTAATGACGGTCGGACTGCTCTCAGGTTCAAAGAAATTTATTCGATTTGATTGTCAAAATAATTGTGACTGATCTGGGTTGTTCTTCATCACATTTGAAGTGTCTGATGAAAATGTGTTCCAATACTTGCCTAACAGACTGAGGTAATTAAAAAAAATTATAAAACAGAAAGAGCTATCACTGCTATCGTTTAAGGGTCTTTAAGTGGTCTTGATAGCCCGGCTTTGCGAGGTTTCGACTTGACAGCTGTCTTAGATGAGATATTCACCCGGGGAGGTTTGCTGCATTGGTCTATCGCTCAATGTTGAGCATTTTAGACCGCTCTAAAAGAAATAGAATATTAATAAAAAGGTAGCAAAGTGGAAAATACAAGTTTGAAATGGCGCTTATAAGCGCAAAGTAATAAATGTTAATAAATGTTTGAAATTGCGTTTTTAAATGCAGCCAGTGAGGCAGACAATGCTGTCTTTTTTGGGAGTTGATTCCATTGTAAAATTGTCCTTGGATAGACGGAATACTTTAAAAGTCCCTTGCAGTCAGGTTGGACTGTAAAATAACTAAAATCGTTTTGATTGGTGTTAGATTAAAAAACTAGTAATAACAGAACGTGAGAGCGGCCGAGAGACTTAATTAAGGAAATCGTTCAGATTCTTCTTGTAGTGCTCTTAGATGTAGTATGTATAGCATAGCATGTATGGCGGAAGCTGAGATTGAGTTAAAAGCGGACTGAGATACTGATGAGGAGCTGAATTGTGTAGCAACTAGTGCTTGCAGTGATAGGGCCTGAGGGGGTGAGGGGGGAGGGGGTCGTCGTACCTTTTAGGGGTTAAAATTCTTGGTTTGGTACCACTAAGGGTGTATGAATCGAAAATGACCACAGTCAGAGTTATTGTGATAAAGTTTAGTGTGTTAAGCCAGAAGAAAAATATGCTGACAGGAACACCTCTTTAGGTACCTCCTGATTCATACATTGACGTAATATTTATAAGACCGCCACACCAAGTCTGAGGCATAACACCTAAATTGAGAATTGTATTGAAAAGTTTGTGATATACGGGCATCAATCATGAAGGCTAGCTTTGCTCATTTCATTTTGTATTTTGTCTGAAAAGGACGATTTGTTATTTTTCAGTCTTTTTGCGGCTATAAGTATTTCATTTTCAGTAATTAAGTAATCTAGAGAGCACAACTGTTCCTTTCGACTTTCGTGTTGTTGTAGTTCATTGATGATTGTCTGCTGTGTACGGTTTAAAGGTTTGTTTGAGTGAAGTGAGTGGAAAAAATGAAGCCAGTTTTCCTCCGAGATTGATGGAGAATCATCTTTTTCTTTTCGGGTGTCATCCATTGATTTTAAACACTTCCAAAAGCGTTTCTTATCCGGATTTTCTGTAGTTTCTTCTAATTCGTTAATTTTTGAATTGCAGTATTCAGTTCTTTTTTTGCATAATAACTTTTTATATTCCGTTAGAACAATGTGATATTTCTCTCGCAAATCAACATTTAAGGGATCTCTGTGTTTTTGGTTTGAAAGCTTCCTTGATTCGTGTTTTTTAAAACGGCGTTCTTTATCAAACCATTTTTTGTTTGAAGATGACTTGATTTGCCTATGTTTTTTGTTAGTCTAATCTTTAAACATCGCTTGGCTGTTGTGATTAGCATGTTTTCCACTTTTTGAAGTGTAATGTTGACATCTTGGATCGGGGGGTGTCGTCATCTAGGTATCCCTGTATGAGCATTTGGAGATCTACTGAGCGTAAGATATCTTTGAATTTTGGCGCGGAATCCTATTCCCAGAAAAATTGCCTCGGTAGATGTGATAATGGGTAACTTTCACGTGAGGATTCAAGCTCAGAAATGTTTGTGCCAATATTTAGCCAAGTTATTATTGAACTGTGATCCGATAAAGAGGATGGTTGCTTTACTACAAAGGTCCCGTCCACAGTAATGCGTTTTTGAAAACCTCCGTTTTGGTTCTCCGAAAACGGATAAAAAGATCTGCTTCCACACTAGCGTTTTCACGTCGTTTTTGACCGTCCACGCTAGGGGCTGAAAAACGATGATCCAAAGATGCGTTTTCATCAACAGGCTCTGCTCGGACGTTTTTTCTGTTCAATACGCATGCTCCAATCGCGTCAGCGATAGTACGCTTTACTAGTTGTGACGTAAGCGTTTTCGGAAAGCTCCGTTTTTGCCGTCCAGACTAAATCGATAGACCTGCGTTTACAAAAGTCTCCACTCTGAAAAGCGTTTTCGAAAACCTCCGTTTTCATAGATAAACATGTCCGTTTTTGATCGTTTTAGTGTGGACGATCGGTAAAAACGGACAAAAAAGTATGCGTTTTCAAACGAAAACGCATTAGTGTGGACGGGGCCAAAATTTGCAACATTTAAAAAGGTATCTTGGTCACATATTGCATAATCAATGACACTTATTCCATTTCTTCCGTGAAAGGTGGCCCTACCTAAAGTATCACCGCTAACTCAGTCTTCCGTTTAAAATTTTGAGGTCAGCACTTTTGCAAATATCAAGAAGTCGTTGGATAATACGAAGATTCAGATTGATCATTTGCTATGATGTTGTTCCCGTCATGACTAACACTATCTGAATATTTACCTGTTCTCGAGTTAAAGTCACCCATGACGAGGATTGATCCTTGGGTGCCGATATTTATATACCTGCCAACTTTTTCCGAGTGATAGGCGTGAGAATTTTTTCGAAGGAGTGCCAAGATTTCCGAAGGCGACCCGACCAAATCAGAAGGAAACCCGAACTATTCCGAAGATGTCCGAAATTGTCCGAAGATGTTTCGAAGAATTCGGAAATTTAAATGGACCTCGGACCTCTGTAATTGTAACTTTCAGAACGATAAAAACCTACAAAAAAAGTGCCATATTTTCATGAACGTAACTATATTTTAAATTGGATCATGCGATCAGTTAAGGCTCATAGCTCAAATCTGTAATTAGGCGTGAGAAATTGCTCCATAGGCGTGAGTAGGCGTGAGATCGGAGTTTTGGACTCGCAGGCGTGAGACTCACGCCTAAGGCGTGAGACTTGGCAAATCTATATTTAAGATATCATTTTCAAGTTCTTCAAATAGTTCAGGGTTGAAATATTTTGAATTACACGGTGGAATATAAAGTTTACATGAGTACAGATCTTTCGCTGTTTTGGCATAATGTTTGTCGATTTTGAACCAAAGGAAATTTGAAGATATTTTGACAATTGAAATCCAATCATGAAATATATTTTTATATAGCAAAATAATTCCTCCGGAGTTTCGACCACCGGTTTTCGATATAGTAGCGTCTTGAATTATAGACATATACCCTGCTACCTCAACATCGATCGCGTGCATTTCCAAGTCTCAGTAAGAACTATTAATTGCGCTTCAAAAACTCATTAATAATTCATGAGCATATCAGCCTATCACACGACGCAAATAGATCACGTGTATGAACCTTTATACCTGGTAATCTACGGTCATTATGAAAAGCCTGGTGGCGGCTTTGATTTCAGTCACAGGGGAGTGCGGGGCTGAATGTGCAAACAATGCAATTATCGCTAAATTTTTAATGAGAATGATTTTAAAATGACCACCGTGATCTTTATATAAAGAATACAAATATGGGTAGTAATTATTCAGGATTCTTAGTACAACAAATGGCGACTTTAATATTTTTGTTCAGTACTGTTTTACGATATCTATTCTTCTGCTATTCTATTTGGAATCTTCTCAACAAAATAAACAACCAACAGTTTAACAAGTGAGCCGTTATTTGAATGATACCAGCGCCCTCGTGTAAATTGCCAGGTAAGCGACTGGTTCGGAGATGCAAGCTACTTATTTCTACTTGTTCTCCACCGCTGAAAAAAAAAATTGTCAGACGTTTTATCTACCGTACCTGTCAACTTTGGTATAGCATTTTTCAGTAGATTATCTTTTTCCTCAGAACTGTAAAATCCCAAAACTTTCGACAGGAGCCGGGAAGCAATGGTCACTTCGTCGAAGACGTGGCACATGTGTTGTATGCTAATCAGTCTACTTGTTTTTCTTGTATGCTAATTTCCTCTTTGCACAAAAGCGCAATTGTTTTAATTCCGAAGGGACACGCTTTTGAACGAATGTTTTGAAGCCGTTCAAAAAAACTCGCAGTACATACGTGGAAATTATCAGGTGTAAAAACTCTATTATATCGAAATTAGGCATGCTGAGTTCGCCGTCTTTTATCCTTACAATGATTGGAAGGATAAAAGACGGCGGACTCAGCATGCCTGATTTCGATATAATAGATAAATCTTTGAAAGCTGGGTGGGTGAAACGTCTTTTAGACCCTCAAGCGCAATCTTGGAAGACAATACCGTTTAGCCTTTTAAACAGTGTAGGTGGCCCGTTGTTGTTTAAATGTAATTACTGGTTAAGAACTTTACCTGAGCTCCCTCTCCTACCGCTTTTTTACCGAGACGTTCTCAGTGCTTGGGAGAGCATATGCAAGCACACAGTAAGGACAAAGAACGAAATCGAAAATGAGTTCTTGTGACATAATAATATGCACGCGTATAAATAGTTTTTGTCGCTTTTTTGTAATGCAAGGCAATATGTTTCCGTTACAGTTTCAAAATAACAGTCAGTTGTTTTGGTACGCACGCGTTTCCCTGACATCGGACGCCTCAGCAATTTTGAATTGTTATACGTTAACGGTGTTTTAGTCACCCTGAAGAAGACCACTATATATATATATATATATATATATATATATATATATATATATATATATATATATATATATATATATATATATATATATATATATATATATATATATATACTTGAAGGTGTCCTGCAGTTGTCTGGCAACAATGTGGTACTACTTCATGTAAGCCTATATAGGAGCATGGTAAACAAAGATGGCGGACGGTAAACGGTAAACCATCGAAAGACCTTTTACCAACGTTTTTGGTTGCAAAGAAGTCGCAGTGGAATGGCGAAAAACTTCATACGCAAATCGAGAGTTTCGACTCGCGGTGCACCCTCCCCCGAGCTTCGCGACGTTCTGCGAGACACGTGTTTCTAGTAGTATTAAATGGCTAATACACTTTGCAAAATGTGAAAAAATGTGAATTAAATCGTTTCAAAACAAAAAGAGTACTCATGCAGAACCAATTCACGTGCGCTAATCGTCGATCAAAGTCATCACGAAACCATGCATGCGGCTTCAGGCTCTCACTATGAGGCGCGAAAATGAAAACCGCTGACCAAGGAGTGACTTCCCCGCTTATTCCCCCGGTAGGGGAGGCGAAGACCGTGACTTCCAGCGAATTCCCCGCCTACCGGGGAACCAAAATGGAGTGTATCTGAGTTAAAAGTCCCCGCAATTCCCCGCTAAGTCCCGAATATTTTTGCAAAAGGGTGTATATATATATAAAATTACTTTTGACATTATGCAAATTGAGTATATGAATATATACGTCATCACTTGTAAAAAATGCAATTTACAATATCTAGGACTGATCCACCAGTAACGAGTTCAAGGTCAGATTTCGCAACCATAAATCAGCCATGATCACGAATAAAAACACGTGTGAGGTCGCTATTCATTTTAACAAAGATGACAATGAAATGTCTGACTTTGAATTCGTTATTGTGGAACATATCTTTAATTCAAATAACGAAAATAGTGTTGATGAGCGTTTGTTAACTAGGGAAGCGTTTTGGAGTGCACAGCTTTGCAGCCCTGATGCCACACGGCCTAAACAAAAGATCGGAGTTCAATTCAAAGAATAGAATTAGATATAACTAACTAAAGACCTTTCATGTCGCCTCATTTTATCATTCGGTCTCTTTTTATCTTTTTATCATTTTTATCATTGTAATTTTTAACTGATTTTACTTGTTTACGTTACTTGCTGTTTGCAATTGTCTTGGCATTCAGGAGCTTTATTCGGGGAACCCGTTATTTTCGTGTTGGCTTGTCGTTCAGGTGCCCCTAGCAGGGAATTTATTACTACTATTGTTTAGAGGCCCTGCTTGCCTGTTACTACATTTGCCTTGTGATAATTCGAGGGCCCTAATTTAGGGAGCCTGTCATGTTTTATAATTGCACAACACCATTACATTGTCACTTTTTAGCTTATTTTTAGTTTTTTTTTATGTAACTTGTCAGCTTTACTCTATTACGTAACTTCTCTATAGTTTTAATTGTAACTTTTGTTATGTTAGAAGATTTATTATTATATATTAGGAAATTATTTCGGTAAACATTTTTATTCCAAGTATTCTTGATCCTGTGTATACAGCGAAAGCACTGAAGAAGCCCGAAGGGCGAAACGTCTGCTATTAAACTTCAGGACATGTGAAGAGTTCGCTTCTCGCTTTCGTTTACACAATTTATATATATATATATATATATATATATATATATATATATATATATATATATATATATATAATGTTTCAAAAACATCCTTTGTCTGGATCTTTCTTCCAAAATGTTAATTATATTCTCCAAAATATGGAAATAAAGACAATAAAGTCCTTGCCGATATTTCGTCTTTATTATAAAAGACTTCGTCAGGGCAACTGACTAAGCGTGACCGACCGTTACAAAATATACATCAAGTAGCGTAAGACGCGAGACATGTATAACAACCTTGCACGCGCTAAGCGCGCGCTACAAAATTAAAGCTATGTTATGTGTATATCTAAATTAAAACAAGTCCCTTCGAGGGTTTCTGCTGCAAAAAAAGTCATCGCTATTTAACCCCGAAGGGATAATAGTTCGAAGGCGATAAGCCCACTGGGCCTCTCTTTCCCTAAGCGTTTCCTCCGTAGTGCATTTATCAATTAGCTGAATCCTGATGTTACTTAAACCTTGATGATCAGCCTGATTAAAATGCCTATAGATACAATCATCCTTAATCTTACCATCAGCATTAAGCTTGTTGTGATTTACCAATCTAGACTTATGGTTGTTAAACCTAATTCTAAATTTAGTGATGGTAGATCCTACATATTGCATTTCGCAAACGGTGCATGAAAGAAGATAGACTACATGACTAGAATTACAATCCATGCTAGAATTAATTAGCATTCTAGCATGGATTGTAATTCTAGTTTGTAATTCTAGTCATGTAGTCTATCTTCTTTCATGCACCGTTTGCGAAATGCAATATGTAGGATCTACCATCACTAAATTTAGAATTAGGTTTAACAACCATAAGTCTAGATTGGTAAATCACAACAAGCTTAATGCTGATGGTAAGATTAAGGATGATTGTATCTATAGGCATTTTAATCAGGCTGATCATCAAGGTTTAAGTAACATCAGGATTCAGCTAATTGATAAATGCACTACGGAGGAAACGCTTAGGGAAAGAGAGGCCCAGTGGGCTTATCGCCTTCGAACTATTATCCCTTCGGGGTTAAATAGCGATGACTTTTTTTGCAGCAGAAACCCTCGAAGGGACTTGTTTTAATTTAGATATACACATAACATAGCTTTAATTTTGTACCGCGCGCTTAGCGCGTGCAAGGTTGTTATACATGTCTCGCGTCTTACGCTACTTGATGTATATTTTGTAACGGTCGGTCACGCTTAGTCAGTTGCCCTGACGAAGTCTTTTATAATAAAGACGAAATATCGGCAAGGACTTTATTGTCTTTATTTCCATATTTTGGAGAATATATATATATATATATATATATATATATATATATATATATATATATATATATATATATGTTTATGTATATATCTATATAAAGAAAGAGTCCTGCTGCTTGTACTCAAACAATTAAACTAAACAATTAAACAGCCAAACAATTAAAATAACGATATAAAAGTATAACTTGAAAGCAAAGCTGAAAATTGCGTAAAAAAAACACTATTTGTTGTTTAGTACAATATTTCAGCTTGCCAGACCTGAGCCTTCTTCAGGAAGAAGATGTTACTAAAATTTGCAATGTGATATTCTATGTAAAATATAAAAGGAGAAATTCACAATGTAGAAAAATTTAGTAATTCAGAAAATCAGTTACTAAAACCAAAGAGAGGAAATTAAAGGAAGTAGTCACTTTCATGAGCTAGATCAGCCACAGGGAGTCTAAATATTAACTCATATGAATGTGCAGTGGATCACTGTACAAAGTATCTTTCAGTGAATAGCGTTTAAAACTAAAAAATTAAAAACATTTCAACATGCTACAAACAGGCCTTAAAGTGGAATATCTCCGGAGGAATAGACAAATTCGGCTAACGCATTGTTGTACCCAATTCAAACCTTTTGGGATTAGAACTCTTTGTTCGTCATATTTCCATATGAATGAAGCATTGACATGGAAATGATATGGAAAAATTTTTAAAAAAAAAATCTTATTCCCAGGAGGTTTGAATTGGGTACAACAATACGTTAGCTGAATTTGTCTATCTATATGGTATGTTAAGATATGTAGATACGTACGGCCTCAAAGGGTAGTTTTTTTTTAGCTCTTTTGGTCTAAAAATGGATATACGGAATATGACAATTTTGATGTGATAAGGATAATTTTTATAGAATATGACAACTTTTTTAGCTTGAAGAACTGAGATCCTAAATGAGAAACTAAATTCGATTCGATGTTAGGTTCGTTGCATTTGGGCACTATAGTAGCTAGTGCTTTCAGTGAAACTGCTCCGGGTTACCACCAATATTCAACTGACCGGGTGATCGTTGTACCTTTTAGGGATTAACTAACACCTGTAAGAGTATTTATAGTGTGTTAATACAGCAGTAAATATGCTGACCGAGGAACAACTTTTAATGGCACCTCTTAGGAGCAGAGACATTATTTTGAATCACGTCCACAAACCGGGTTTCTGGTCCCTTACAGGAGTTCAGTTCCTTTCCAAATTTCCGACGATCACTCCCGTCAATTTGACATGGGAGTCCTCCCAACCTACCCCCCCAGCCCCCCCCCCCCCCCCCCCGCATACACACACGGGAGGAAAGAAATAGCAAAGGCATTCTGCACATCCCCAGCATTTCACTGAGATGATAACGTTGCCGAATTCGAGTCGAAAATAAATCGAATATCTGTAAAATGAAATCCAGGACTCAAGGGTCAATGAGTTGAACTGAAAGTGTTCCGGCCTTTATTCTTGCTGCGCTTATCGTTTCAGTTTCTTGCGCTGTTATCAGAGCCAGGCAATCACTACGGGGAACTTTGATCTAGTTTTTCACTTCTCAAGGAGGCCAAGCGAAATAAAATTCAGTAAGACGGTTTTGGAGGTTCTGGCAAAGTAATGGTTTCGCGAATGAGTAATTTGAGCGAGAGAGGCTAAACGCACAACACCCCTTAGTATTCGGTCAAGGAAGACCGAATCTGTTATTTTAAAAAACAGAAACTTCACAGCCGACTCCGGAATATCGATTCACTCGAGAGTCTCATTGCAGAAAAAAGGAAGGTAAGATGTTTTCGACTGTTGATTGTTTCTTCAAAGAGGAATTTCTGTTCATACTGGAGAAGGCGAATTTTGTGTACTGAGCAAGTAATGCGTCCTTTGATCACTTTGATTTTCGTGCAGACCAAAAACCGCCATTCCCTGGTAGTAGGCATTTCTCGATTGTGCTCGTAAAACTGGCACTTTATGCACCTAGCAGTGCTCGTTATTTGTCAAAACAAAGCTCAAATTATGTTTATCATGTTTTCAAACTTATGTTTTTTTAATGCTCAATTCCTCACTCGGAAATTGATTCTCTCCAGTACATCAGTTACTACATCAGAGTGTCCTCAGCTGTGTTCTCTACGCATATATCTACCATGATTTACCAGTATTTGATCCTAGCGATAGCTCTCAAGATATCAGCGCAGCACTTGCAAGTTAGTCGACTGACTGCCTCACTTCCTTCTACGATCGTAGCAGACGCCATACTGTCTAATGCATGCTCCAGATTCCAAATGTAACGCCATTGGAATCTTTTATTCTTTTTGTTTGTCGATTTGAATTGTAACGTTTTTCTTGTATTCATTTTATTCCATGAAGACGTCAATCCGTGTCTGATGAAATATTGGGTAGAATATACCGATAATTTCCAGTACAGTCAGCCTTGACTGTTTAATTATTCCTTACTGGGTCCTTACTATCAGAGCCACCCAAGAGTAGGGAGGGCGGGGGGGGGGGGGGGGTGTATGGAGGGGGGGAGGAGGTAAGGAGCGGGAGGGGAGGGGAGCCGTTACTGTCAGCAGCCATGGAAGGGGTCAGAAAATTTAATTTTGTAAGATAGCTTTCCTTGTGAACTTCTAAGTATATGAACTCTTTAATTGTTTGTCTCAGTTGTAGGTCAGAGCATGAATCCCCGGGGTGCTCTTCGGACTTAATTTTTGATTTTTACCTCTAAGAGGTACCAATTCTAAAACAAAATATTCCTTAAAGTTACCACGATAATTCTTAACGGTGGTCATTTTAGATTTTAGGACACTAAGCGGTACCAATGTACAAATTTTCACCCACTAAAAGGTAAGACGGGCACCCCCGTCATGTTAGTCGGGGCAAAATCAAGGCTACGCTTTTTCTTATAATTCGCAATTAAATGCTATACGTAACGGTAGCAAAATTCCGTGCATAAGTTTCCGGATGATGTTTGATTCGATTTATTTCTACAATTGTAGTATCCGTGTTTTGCTTAACAAAACCTCAATTTCGGCTTTATAACTCATGTAATCTTTCAGCTTGACCTAGGGTATAGGATATATCGGCATACACAGTGATCCTAAGACTCACCCGCTTGAAAATTAAATATACCTGAGACGTGAAGGGATTCGCGTTGCGTTTACTCTCCTTTGCTAATCGCTTACCGATATTCAATTAGACTATAAGACAGTCCGTATTTTTGCGAAGATCCACCGAAGGCAAACCTGAAAGCCGTGAGACGAATGCGAGGGGACCCAAAAGGTCTGGGGCGAGTGTGAATACGTGTACAGGCAGGCCACATAATGACAGAATACAAGCAGCACAATGTTGCTCGCTTTCATATGAAACGATTTGGACATGCACGCGCGGTTCGTGAAGTCTCGTTCAAACTAAAATTTCACCGTGTTACAGATGAAATGAAAAATTGTTCAAACTGAAATCTTAAAGAATATCGACGTGGCTGTCCAACAACGCAAATAACATTCTTAACCATTCAACACAGAGCTTAACCATAGGCATTGTTTTTGTGACAGGGAGACCCCATAAATGCCGGCCATTTTAATAGAAATAAAAGTGAAATCTGCGAAGGACCGCAGAAAATGTTGTTGCTAACGGTATACGAAGGATCTGAGAGAGACATAATCAGCCAAAAAAATGAGCAAACACCATCACGACAAAAACCGATGAAGTAGGATCGCAACCGTGGACAGCTGTTTTGTTGTTATTCGTTGTTATTCAGTTGGGCTTTTCCCAACTGAATCTTATCCTCTCCCAATCCACAAGCTTGTTATTTTCGTTAGTTTTGAATAGTATTCCTTATTTTGTTATCAAAGTAACTTAAACTTGTTATTTTTGCGATTATGTGCAATCCTTGACATTAGTGGTGTTCCGAAACGTACCACCCACAACCCACCCTTAGAGTCTGACCTCCACTTCCTGCTCCTAGCTTGTCCGCCACAGGAATGGTCTGTTTGAATTTTAACTGAGCAACTTGCTCGCAAACTTGTTAAAGTGCCCCTGTGATCAAATTTTATAATTGTTTTTTATTTCATTTTTCGAAAGAAAATATTGTAAGTACTGCCCAGTTCAAACCGTTTTTCAATCTGATCACGGAAAAGCGGTTTTTTTCGACTGTACTTTTCTCATTTTCACGGCCGCCATTATATTTACATGTTCCAGTAGCTTCAAAAGAAGCCAGAGAAAGTGATGTCAAAGACTCACTGGCTTAAAATTGCAGTGTGTGAATACAGCTTATTTAGTATGCGGCACGGGAATTTTAAGCTTTCAGATTGCCAAACTCGTGTTCTGCATACTAAATAAGCTGTATTCACACGCTGCAATTTTAAGCCAGCGAGTCTTTGACGTCACTTTCTCTGGCTTCTTTTGAAACTACTGGAACATGCAAATGTAATGGCGGCCGTGAAAAAACGAGAAAAGTACAGTCATAAAAAACCGCTTTCCCGTGATCAGATTGAAAAACGGTTTGGACTGGTCAGTAATTACAATATTTTCTTTCAAAAAAATGAAATAAAAAAAATTATAAAATTTGATCTCAGGGGCACTTTAAGGATTTTCTCTGTTGGGCTGTCTGTTAAATTTTAAAACGACCAGACTAACGATAATACAGTGAACTGTCCTAAAATACAGTACAAATTTTTTTTTTCAGGTGAATTACAAGGAAAGCACATAACAATAAACCGCAAACTTAAACGAAGAGATATCGGAAGGCAAAATGACAACGTCGTCAACGAAATTCTGAACTGTAAAGTAAACAACAAACGAGAAAAAAATAACAATGGGGCAGAATTCATCCCAGGATGTGCGCACTTCTGATGGGCAAAGACGACGATCAACAAGGAAAAACGACCAGGACGTAAGGCAAAGTATATTGACTTTAACAAAAGAGGAAGAAATAGAGCTGTATGAACAATTTAATACATTCCAAGAACAATTAAGACAGAAAAATATACAAAGTACTGAGCTTCAAAGTGAGTTGCAAACAAAAGAGCAAGAAGTAAAGACCATGAAGGATCGCCTGACTGCATTTCAAACACAAGTTGAAGTTTTGTTGGACGCGAAACAAAACCGAGTTAATGAACTGCAAATTCAGTTAGAAACAAAAGAGCAAGAAATGAGAGAAAGGGAAAGACAAGTTGGACTTTTGTTAGAGGCGGAACAATGCCGAGTACGTGAACTGCAAAGACAGTTACGAACAAACGAGCTAGAAATTATAACGACGAGGGAAAGAGAAAGACAAGTTGGACTTTTGTTAGAGGCAGAACAATGCCGAGTACGTGGACTGCAAAGTCAGTTGGAAACAAAAGAGAAAGAAATGACAAGGATGACAGAACAATTAAAAGAAACACAGCAAGAACTCAAAAATTCACGTGACTGGGTCATGTATCGGAATGAAATTCAAATCACAGATCAGGTGCTCGGGGAAGGGGCGTGGGGAAACGTTTATCGGGGAAAAGTTCATGGCTGTGTTGTCGCTGTAAAAGAAATACACGGAAACATTTTAAGCGATAACAACAGATGTTTGTTTGTGCGAGAAGTGGACATTGCTTCGAAATGCCGCCATCCTTGTCTGTTGCAGTTTATTGGCGCAACAAATGATAACGAAAGGCCATTGTTAGTAACGGAGATCATGGATTGCAGTTTGAGAGCAAGGTTGCAAAACGAACCACCTCTCTCTGTAACAGAAGTGTGTGATATTTCACTGGATGTAGCTCGAGCCCTTAATTATCTGCACCAGAAGCGGCCGCAACCAATCGTCCATAACGACGTCAGCAGTGCCAATGTGTTGTTATGGCGACATGGTGACCAATGGAGAGCCAAATTGGCGGATTATGGCACTGCTAATTTTGTACGTCGGATCAATGTTAGTTACGCAGGAGCTATGATCTATTGTGCTCCTGAAACCTTAAATAACGACCCAGGTCAACCAATTGGCTGCAAGGTTGGTATACATCAGCAGCACATTATCCAGGTCCAATGAAATTAGAGGTTCCTAAGAGGTGCAGGCCTACTGACCGATTTCCATAATGAACTGAACAGCTGGTATATTTTAGTGGATTTCCGCTGAAATTTTAGCCTTTGTAGCGGGCGCCGGTTTATACTAGGGCGCATGCGCAATGGAGCCTGCTATTTCATTGGACCTGTATATCATGCAGCTCTATTGCTTTTAGGTCTAGGGTCTATTGTTAGGCATTGTTGTGTTGTTTGTTCTATTGTTTTCTCAGCAAATCAGAGAAGACCTTGTAAGAGCTGCGTACTGCCGCCGCTTTAGTTATTTATTTATATATTTACATGGTGCCCGGAGTGTACTCAGAGACCATTCCGGTACTTTTTCTAGTCGCCGCATGAAACAATTTCCAGTTCTTATTTCACCCGGCGAGTAAAAAGAAGTCTGCTCTTTTAGACTATAATTTACAAAATGAAAAACAAAAACAAAAAAAAAAAAGAAAGAAATTGTAACGCTTCCCTATGTCTACAAAACGGAGACGTATACATGACCACAGTTTGTTTATCATTTACCCTAAAATTTTAGTGAATTTCTTAAAGTCTAAAAGCGAATACTACAACTTTTAAACCGGACTTGTTTCGGGAGTTCACCTACCATCATCAGTGTGATGGTACGATAATTTACAAAGCTTGAATAACTAAGTAACAGATTGATTTGAACAACAATGATAATTTTAAATTCAAATGTTCAGACTTGTTGGTTTAATGATGGATTTTCCCAATCCATTGATGCCCATGGGAGCTGTCTCAAGTATTTCAAAACAACCATTATTACATATGAAATGACGGTATGACTTTTGTGGGCGGAGTTTGTTTATGAAGCGATATGTTTTTTTAAGGGCTGTTTTCTATAACTCAAAGGGAATTTGTTCGATTTTCCTCAAATTTGGACAGAAGCTAGGCTAACATATGATCAACAAAAACGTGTCGGCGAATTTCTTATTTCCGAAAACTTTTTCGTCAAGAGCCATTTCCGTGCGATCATTCCAATTTTTTTCCTCCCTTTTTCGAAAATATTCTGTAACTTTTCACTGCAATTGAATATGGGAAATCGCCGACACGTTTTTTTAGCGCTTCGTGTCCGGAAACCCGAGAACAAATCAAATTAGCAAAATACAATAATCGCTTTGAGTTATGGCGTTTTAAAGCTGATTCGGACGGCGTTCGAATTTAGACGTCGTAAAAAATTCGACAATTCACTTTATTACCAAATGGTTTGCATATTTAGATAGCCAGCTCTATAAACTTTAATTTGATATCTGGGTTAGGTATATTAAGTGTAATCTTAAGACGCTAGAGCTGTTATACTGGAGACACCCCCGAAGGTACACTGTAACCTTAATTAAGTAATGTTTACTACATGAGCGGGAGTGTTGTATCGGCCTATACAATCACGAGCCGAAGGCGAGTGAATGTATAGTGCCGATACAACACGAACGCGAATGTGGTAAACAACTTGCCAAATTCGCGTTCACATGTAAATTAGATACAACCACTAGTGAGTTGTGTCTTGAATGTAAATTAGATACAACCACTAGTGAGTTGTATTTGGTATACAGACTAATTATGTGATTGGAATGGTTCATTTCTATTTGTTAGTACCCTTATGTAAGGGTTAGACAATGAACGCGAGTGTTCTATGGGATATAGTGCCTCGAGCATAGATAGAAGTCCACGAGGGCGTAGCCCGAGTGGCACTTCTATCTAATGCGAGAGGCGCTATATCCCATAGAACACGAGCGTTCATTGTCTAACCGTCTTAGAAAATGGTCACATCCGCGAAGAAAACATATGTTAGTAGATTGTATTTATGAGCGTATTTTAATTGTGTCATTCACACTTGGGAATCACGTTGTTATTTTGTTTTGGATGTCGCCGTAATGTTGGTAGAATTTTACGAATAACAATGCTTTTCTTTCTTTGGAGCTTTGTTTATTCTTTATTGTTTTGATGACTCATTTGCTCCGGCTATGAGCCAGTATACAGAGCTCGAGGAACTTGAGGCCGTCCTTGCCACTCAAGAGTTACTTGCTTTTGAGAGCGTAGACATATCCGAGTGCTTGGGGGATGATATGAATTCGACAAAAGTGCACGTTTCCAAAAGTCTACGACAGTGAACGAAATTGAGCAAACAGAAAGAGACAGAATTCCAAAGGACGGTGAGACCAGTCTTTCGGTTGTTTCGGTCTGTACCGGAGGATAGATGACGTAAAACAAAAGGAACAAAGAACGACAATAATACAAATGCAAAACAAGACCAAAAATACAATACTTCACAAACAATAGAAGGCAATGAGTACCGGTACACGCAGAAAGACCCAGCCTTTCGTTTAATTTTTCCTAAAAATTGTTAAGTCGAATTTCGTTTTGTTATTTTGGTGATTAATCTCTTGCTTAAGTTATGTAAAGCGAAAACTTCAAATAAAATTGTTATTGTTGTTTTTGTTTAAATTAGCAGCCTGTAATTCATTAGTATGCTCTATATACTCATTAGTATGCTCTATTTTCTCATTAGTATGCTCTATATAGAGCATACTAATTAGGCTTTAAGACAAAGGTAAACAAAAGAATTCATTAGTATGTTCTATATAGAGCTTACTAATGAGTAGTTATTTTACCCCACAATTTCCCTGGGCTTCAAAGCCCCCGCCTCTTTACATAATTTAAGACAGTTTATGGGATATAGAGCACACAAATACTGGGCACTGATTCGCTGAGTGGGTGTGACCATTTTCTAAGCATTATTAAAAAATTTTACAAGCAAATTAATGTAGCTTAATATACCACATCCGCACGGAGCTCCTTAGGGATAGGATCTTTTGAGCTAAATAAACTGCCTATTTTTAAGGGTGCCAAGGCTATCTTGATGTTGAAATTATCATTACAATAGCGTCTGCGAATTTGTCTTAACCCTTTGACGACCGTGACTTTTTACGTTTTTGAGTGATTTTCTGCATATAAACGAGCCATAGGATTTCGTGACTCCATATTTGGGGTTACCATGGAAAGTGCTGCTGTTCTAAAATACTGAAGGCTCGAGTTTACAAGAAACGTCATTCTGACGTAGTGTTTTTGCTTCGTTAACAACAACAACAACAACAATTTATTCAACAAGAAACAACAACAACAATGTATAATTAGTATAATAATGAAAGAGTTGACTGATTTGTTTGCCCTGCAAACTTCGTTAAGCGATACGAACAGATCAAATATGGTTTGTATGCGATTTTTGGAGTTTACAGCCATTTTTTATCTTTAGTAGCTGCCTGATGAGCATCATTAAGCGTGAAGGTAGCTAAGAGTCCACTTTCTCAATGAAGCGAATTAGGTGTTGTACTTCGTTTACAAATTTGGCTCATTCATCGTTGAACTGGAAAAATGGCCGCCACAAAACGAAGCAGCTTTGGGACTCGACTCTGGATGAATTTCTCGACCTACCACGGCATATTTTGGAAGTTGCGACCACTGAAGAACACAACAAGCGTGAAATTTCGGTGGTAGGTCGGAGTGGCTGTGGACTTAGTATAAATATGAAATATGTGGGGGACGAAACGAACCCTGTCAAAAATTCTCGATATTTCCCAGCATGCAGTGCGGTCGTGATGCTGAAAATCGAGGCAAGGCCAGGATGCACTAGAACGAGAGGCTGCAGCTCGGCCCAGCAACGAATAAGAGCAAAAAAAAAATAACTTCTAAGGTAGGACTAGGACTGAATTTTGCTGTGAATGTTGACTTTTGGGTTTGCAACGATGATTTCAATAAAAAAAAACTGAAGACAAAAACGTGATTTTTGTTGTTTTTCTATGACGTTAAAAACGGTCATTTTTGTTCTTCTCCAAATTCAAACGCTGAAATTCTGCGAAAATCGCTGACTTTTTTGTGTTTATTGGGTGTCTCAATTTGAAGGACATTCTAGTTAATGCACACAACTGCAATGTTCGCGCGATTGAGAAAGTTGCAATTTTTTAAAGCAGTGGAGTCTTATCGTTCCATTAGGAACGATTTTGGCCGGGACGTCCTCAAAGGGTTAAGCGCCTTTGTGCTATTTTTGAAAATGGACTTACAAATGGAAGTTTAAAATAACATTCAGTCCCCCTTAGCATTATTTGACTTACCTTTCTCATTGATCTTCCAAACATATTTCTTAACAACCCCCTCAATCAAATAATTAGGAAAACAATTTCTCTTTAAGATGTTAGTGAGGATGACTATGTCCTCATGAAAGACGATCCAAGTTTTGTTGAATTATTGTACACTAGGTTTACAAGGATCTTCATTAGGCCTATTTTGTAAGAGAAATAAGTAAAGCTGAAAAGTAAAGGCAATTCCCAAACCCAGATCAACAAACCATTTTTTTTTTCTCACCACTTTCAGGCCTTGCACCAGTTTTAATATATTATTATTATTATTATTATTATTATTATTATTATCCATTTAGGTCTGAGCTCTGGCTGTTCTCATGCCGACATACATACCAAGGGAGCGAGTCATAATTATTATTATTATTACGCACTACTTACAAAGAAATAAATTAGGTAGAGATAGCTAGAAATACAGAAAATACATTTACATAAGTAGGGAAGAATCAAATTTCGGATTAAATGTCGGTAACTGGAACACGTTTAATCGGCAAAGGAATTTCAACTTACACAAACTGTGGACCAACCAGTTTTCTCTCTTAAATGGTAAACAACCACAGTTTTTCTGTAACAGACGGTGTCGTTTTACTTGAAGCCATGCATCACCTTCGGCACACCGGTAAATTGCTCTAAACGGAAAGCCACTCTCATCCCCAAGTTCAGCGAGAAGAGAGGCCGTTGAGTATTTTTTTCATAAGGTGCTATTGTATTTCTGTACTCCTCTAAACGGAGTTTACTTGAATGCTCATTTTAATCTTGTATTACTTTAATAGGTTGATGTGTACAGTTTTGGTGTTCTCCTCTGTGAAATATGCACCAGGGAACAACCAGACCCCCAGCAGCGACAATGGCAAATGGCTGGAATGAGAAATGGCAAGTTTGAAGACCTCGCGAGGCGCTGTATAATGGAAGAACCTTGGAAAAGGCCAAACATGGAATCCGTTATTGAAGAACTGGAGACGCCCGTTATAGAAGAAAACAAGAGCGGCTAGACGAAGGTTTGCAACGGAGTAACCAAGTAAAACAATCAAAGAGGACTAGTTACATGGAGGCCGACATGGAGTTGTCGAGTGGCCTCAAACTATTGACATACCTTATCAGGGGCGAATCTAGGGGGAGGGTGCAGGGGGTGCGCACCCCCCCCCCCTGAGATGACCTAGTCTGCGTTGTTCGCTTTTAAAATTTGTTTACGTCACCCTTCAGTTACGTCATTCCTTAGAGGTGCACCCCTTCCTAAGAAAAATCCTGCATCCGCCCCTGCTTATTAAGGTTACTGTAAACGACCTTTATTGGTCCCATTTTGCATAATTTTATTTTTTTTTTTAATTTCTGTGAAGATATAACATTAATCTAGAAAATATTGAAATAAGTTTTGCAAAATCATTAAAAGAACTCGAGATATTCTTAAAAAAGAGTTTCAAGAGAATAGATGATAAGTAGCAAAAGGTGCGATAATCTCTTTCCGGAGTGCAGAGCCTTCTTGTACTTTTCCCGCTAAACTTTATCCGCGGGATCTCGCATTACATGCTATGCATATCACTGCACGAAAAATTGGATTTACATGGGTGACAAAACAGTAGTAAAAATGTAGTAAAGACCAAATTTGCACAACGTTGTCCATATTTGCAGCAAATCAAACTTGATATTTGCACTTTATTTGCAAAGAAAGCAAAGATGGTAAATACCGCATTTTCTTTATGTTTGCTCGGCATTGCAAAGATGAGCAAATATGAGATTTGCTTGGGGTAGCAAAGATATAGTAAATTTTGCGCAGATGTATATTTACACCACATCTGCACACAATTTGCACGTGAGCAAAGATGTATGTTTACATTCACTTCACACCCAGTGCAAATTTGGTTCAAATTTAGAGGCCTAAATTTGTACATATTTGCTCAATGTGCAAACTTGAGTAAATTCGTTTTTTCGTCCAGTGTATTTTGTTTACATCGCAATGCGGAGCGCAATTCGCATCGTCATAGGGTATTCTATTGTAGCGTCATAGCGTATTCTCCCCGGCCATTTTCCATGTTTCACACCGTCGTCTACGCTTGTTCCATTTCCTGAAGATTTACAATTTGACTATTAAAGCCAAAGTGGAAATTTTTGGTTAGCAGAATTGTAGAGATCACGAGTGAAAAGAACTGCGGCGAAGAGTAAAAGAATAATCATGATGAATGAATAGCTTACTCGTCTGCATTTACTGATGATACCAGCGCGTGTTTTCGGTGAATTTCTGTTCTTTGAAAACTCTCACTGGCCCTTTTCACTCGTTTGTTTCCACAACAATTTTGCTGCGTTTTCGTTACTTTCCTTCCGCTCATTTGAGTTTGCAGTTGCGCGAAACGTTGCCGTTTTTTCTATGGTTTTTCCTTTTGAATTTTCCCTTTGAATCACTTGACTAATCGGCGGTTAATTGAATTCACATATACTGCTGTGTGACGATGCTTTTCAGGGGGTTCTATGTTTCATTTCATTGGTTGGCGGCACGACCACGATGACAGCCGCTTAAATGAGGTGTGAAAACAGTGAAAATCTTTCGAGGCCAAAAACTCGAGGTTTGTTTTTGCGAGAATGGCCTCTGTTCAAATTAATTAATAGGGTATGTAGATTTGTCAGATTTTAACGAAACTTGGCCAGTTTGTTTGCTGGATATTTATACACCAAAGTGTGTTGGGCTTCCAATTCCAAAAATACTCTTTCGCGTGGCGCCCCAAAGTGTGACGCGCAAAGAACAATTTTCTATTGTCCAACTTCAACGTGGATTTACTCGGGACCAATAAAAATATCGAAAAAGCCTCACACACTTTGTTAGGCCATTAAACTCTCGAGTGACACGGACCAGTTTGTTTTGATATTCGCGCTAACACGGAGACTGGTAATTCAGTGAAGCAAACACCGTCGGTTTTGCGTTTAAGGTTCGCGCACGCTTAATTAGTAATAGTAATTGGACTGAGTGGAGTACAATTTACGAGGGAACATGCGATTAGTTGTTTATAATATAGAGGGCAAAATTATAGGGAAACCTTTCAGACTTTTTAAGGACTCAGACTTGAAACCAACCGAAGTGAAAATACTCCCTCGCAAACTGACAAGAAAAACTTTTCAACTCACTGTGGTTGAATAAATTTCTATTCGGTCAAAGATACATTTCGCTGTTATGTACATCTAGAAAACATATAGACACTTAACGACAAAAACAAAGCAAGTTTTATTTAACCGTACCTGTGTTTTGAAGATTTTTGAAGATTTTGCCGCTTTGATAACAACAACAAATGACGAGAGTTCAAACTTGCTTGCACGTTTGGCGATTTAATTGCTTTCTTTCACGTCTTTTAGCCTTATTCGTTCTCCTGTTAAACATATATTTTCCCTTTCAGCAAAATATGTCAAAGTTCTTTTCTTTAGGTCCGCAGAAATCCGCATTTTTCAATGAAGTGATGGAACTTTAAAACCAGCTTTTGTCGCCATGAATGAATTTCTTCTAGGTCTTCAACGTCGCAAACTGGCCTGCTGGCGCCTAGTTAAATAATCCAAGATTTGACACAAATAATCGCTTCCTGTTTGGCGTAAAATGCTGTAATTCACCTGTGGAATTCCTTTCTTAGGTATCTTCTGATTTCATTCCTTTTTTTATAACAAAATCTCCGGCGAAACTGATGCGAGCGCTCTGTTTGTAAATTTTCTTCAAAATCCCGCCAAGCCAACTGAATGCAACGAGAACGAAGCGCTCAACCAATCACGAGCGAGAAATTTTGATGCTCGACCAATCAGGAGCGAGTAATTTTGCCCTAAATTAAGAAAAAATGCCCTCTTCGTCAGCCAATCAGCATTCAGTAATTTTGCCCTCTATATTATAAAGGGAGTAATCGGGCGAGTAATTTCAAATCGGCCGAGCGCGTAGCGCGATTAGCACGATTACCTCTGAATTGTACGACACGAAGTTCAATTACTAATTAATCGCATCAATAACCAAATTCGAGATTAAGAAGCTATGTTGACTATTTTGTACTAAAAACGTCTTGGATATTTTCTGTCAGTTTGAAAGTGGAAGGAAAACAGCAAAAACGAGCCATTAAAATGCAACTGATTGAAGCGCGCGCAACTTAGGTGTCCAATTACAGCTATCCAATTACAACTTTTTTGTAGTTGGACAGCTGTAATTGGACACCCACTTGACCGCGCGCCGATTACGTGAGAAATAGGCGCGCGGATGACCAATCACAATCGACTGGGACTTGGGGCCACTTATTTACATAAACTGACCTATTTTTGTTTTGTTCGATTTCTGTCAGAAAACTCACTCCATTCGAAATTTTTCAATAGTCGTTCACAGCTAGCCGTTCGAAATTTATGTTTCGTTCACGGCGAGCAGTTCAAAATAATTCTTTAGCCGCTCAAATGAAATTCGATCTGTTAGCAGACCTCGTTGCCTTATAGCACGTGACCAAAATCTGCCTTGAAGAAATTGTTGTTTCTTGTTGCACCTTCTTTCTCGATGTAGTGCGAAGGTTATTTTATTATAAGAAGCATGTTATATCTAGAAGAACTAGTCGTTTGAAGCTGTATTTTTGTAATGGACGATTTTATATAAGTGACGATTTGTCTGCCCGATTAAGACGACCTTTTCTAGAAAATCCTTGATGTAATCGACATCAAGCTATCCACGACTTCAAGATTTCTGCCAGAGTTCCGAATGAAAACAGTAATTTTATGACGTTATAGGACGAAAACAAGCTGCGCACCAAAACGAGGCTACGCCTCTTGCACAGCTAAGAAAATGTGTCCCACGTGGGAGGAAAAGAGGCTGTCGCCTCTTATATATAGCTTTTAGCACCAAAACTCTCACATAAGCTTCTCAGACCTTCCTCGTGCGGGTAGACTGGTGAGGGAGGGTTTTCCCAGTTAAATCGAATTCTATCATATTATTTGCTAAAGAATAGCTGTAAGCGTTCGAAACGTTTTATAGCCATCGCTTTAGAGTAAAAACTCTTACTATAGTCTCTTACTATAGTATAGTCAGAGACTCCTTGTCTTAACTCAATTAGATCACTTAACGTCTGTGTTTTTATTCATTATTATGTGCAATCTGCAAGGCTTTTCAATAGTATAAGGTTTTTGATTTTGTAGATATCTGTATTATTCATGTATAACTTGTTTTGCCCCGCCCCGATTAGCTTTCCAGCTATTTGCAGGGCAAACAAATCATTCATTCAACGCTTCCATTCAGTAGAAATACTTGACTCGCAGAACCTCGCGAAGCTCGGGGGAGGGTGCACCGCGGGTCGAAACTTTGGTGGCGTCTCGATTTGCGTATGAGGCTTTTCGCCATTCCACTTCGTCTTCTTTTAAATCAAATACGTTGGTAATAGGTCCTTTCGATGGTTCGCGTACCGTTTATCGTCCGCCATCTTTGTTTACCATGCTCCTCTTTTGGCTTACATGAAGTAGTACCACTGTCTCACGTTGCACTGTTGCCAGGCAACTGCAGGACATCTTCAACTATATATATATATATATATATATATATATATATATATATATATGTATATATATGAATATAAATATATTTTCGCTCGAATTCGCGCGGCTTAGTCCCGAGGCACGACAAATTTATTAACCTCGCTTCGCGAGGAATTATACTAAGAATACATTGTTGTTGTTGTTTGTTGTTGAATAAATTGTTGTTGTTAAAAAAAGTTATGACTCAAAAAAGTTTGTCATTGACGAGTGCGTCCGAAATAAAAACGGAGCTACCTTAAGTTTTGTTGCTTGTAGTTAGCTTATCATGTTAGTATATTAAGTGTTTTTATTTCACTACTACCACTACAATTTGGACAGATCCATTGGTTGTGGTGTACAGCCTCGCTTCACATTGTCAGGGGTGAGATTGAAAGCAAAAGACTTCCGTTTTTCCTTTTACGATAAAGACAACTGAAAACAAAAACGGTGCACCGAAAGGAATTATTGAAAAAGTTGATTTCTTCGATATTAAGTTCAAGCGAACTGGTAAGGGGTTGTCTGTTGTCATCATCATCATCATCATCATCATGTCTCATCGCGCCAGTAGGCGCATAAGGCCGATTGGGATCATCACCTTATCGTGGTGGAGCAGTTTGTGTGTCTCAATGACCCCTAGAGCTATGTCGGCGGGAGTCTTGAACTCCTGGTAGAGTCACCCATGCCGAACAGGTCAAAGGGTAGAGAGCAGACAAAGGGTGATCGTCTGGCCTTCCAGGTTGGGGGTTGGGCGCAGGGCTAACGACCCTGCCCCGTAAAAAAACTAAATGTTACAGAAACCGGTTGTCTGTTGTGCAAAACCGATTTTATCGATGGTTTACTTTTCAGACTATACAAAGTCCATAGTAAGCCTAGAGGTAAGCGTCGAAACGTCGCGATCTATAAAGTGACTACATCGTGAGACAAACGATAATATATACAATTTATTACTACAGTTAGAAGTTAAAAATCTATTTGTTATATTAACACATGATGAGGTAAATCAATTACACTATATGGGTCGAATATGGGGTCCAGGCCAGTTTCATACTAGTTTGAAATCTATCCGGTATATCTCCAGGGCCTCATCTGGTGGAAACTATTATCAGTCAAAATCAAATTCATATATATATCACACCTTTTCTCTGCGATGTCGCTCTTCAAAGGCGTCAAGCTGGTGAAGCGATCTTCTGCTCGGACGGCGAAAATTGTTAGTTGATGCTTTTTGCCGATTCACAACGAAATTCAACAACTTTCATTACTTTTAAAACTTTCAGGATGCTCCCGCAATGCAATTTCTCATTCCATAACTTGGTGTATAAAGCTAAAAGCGTTCTGGCTGGAGTCCGACTGAAACAGCATCTTAGTAAAAAGTGCTGCGAGAATTCCTCCGCAGTCAATGCCTTAAATATATGCAAGGGAAATTTCCCACAGGAAGTCATGACAATGGACTTTGTGACCCTCGCGTGATGTGCCGCTGAAATTGAAAGGGAAATCGAAAATTATATCGATCTTACGAAAGCCGAAGAGGGATTTCTCATTTCCGATTTCCAACTTCCAACTTCTGCTTTCTTACTTCCGACTTCCAACTTTTAACTTGTCACGCCGGCTATGTCTTGACGTTTCGTATGCTAAGCAACAAACATTTTCAAAATTAACCGTTACGGTGTTTGAAAACTGTTTATATAGTTCAAAATAGGGGTCTGGAAATATAATTTTACCGTGGGACTCCCATATAAAAATAACGGGGGTGCTCGTCTAACTTGATTTTCGATTTTTACCCCTAAGAGGTACCAATTCTGAAACAACACATGTTATATTCGGTCATATTTTTTCGGCTCAATACCCCAAAAGGTACCGCGAAAACTCCAACGGTGGTCATTTACAAATTTTGACCCCAAAAAGGTGCGAGAACTGAGCACCCCGTCATGTTTATATGGGAGTACTCCCCCCCCCCGGGGGGGTAAACATGAATCAAGGCAACGCTTTTACTTCGCAATCTTAACTACGTAACGGTAGCAAAATTCCGTGCATACGATTCTGGATGATGTTTGATTCGATTTATTTCTACACTTGCAGTAGCCGTGTTTTGCCTCAAATTAGGCTTTATAACTCGTATCAGCTTCCAGCTTGACCTATGATACGATATCAGCATGCACATTTGGCTGTAGTTTGGCATGGTCCCAAGACCCACCCTCTTGAAAATTAAATGTTTATACCTGAGACGTGAAGGGATTCGCGTTGCGCATACTCTCGTCTTGCTGATCGCTCACCAAGATATTTAATTAGACTACAAGACAGTGGTCGGTATTTTTGCGAGAATCCACCGAAAGCAAAGCAAAGACGAATGCGAGGGGATCGAAAAGGTCTGGGGTGAGAGTGAATACGAAGCGTGACACTGGGGACAGAGCTGAATTACCCACTGCGCATATTCGTTACGTCACTCGTGAATTACTCACCGACATTTTGAGTCAGTTGCCCGCATTGATGTTGTGTTCAAAGCAGCTTACGCCGAACTCCAGGATATTTCCTTGTTGATTTCGATTTTGTACGGGAAGGGACATAATGACAGGAATAAAAACAGCACGATGTTGCTCACTTTCATATCATGCGATTGGGACATGTACGCACGGTTCGTGAAGTCTCGTTCAAGCTAAAATTTCATCCTGTTACAGATGAAACGAAAAAATTGTTCAAACTGAAATTTTAAAGAATATCGACGTGGTTGTCCAAAAACGCAAACAACATTCTTAACCCATTCAACACAGAGCTTAACCATTGGCATTGTTTTTGTTACAGGGAAACCCCATAAATTCCGGCCATTGGTTGGCTCCAGGTTTCCCGCGCGGTCGCCCGCGATTCGCGCCGCTGACCCCTGAGCGTTATCGAGCTATATCGAAATTGGGTGGGTGAGGCTCACGCGCGAGGATCGGCGCTTCGTACTGAGATTAAGATGGAAAACCGACTGTTTTACTGTCTAATATTTAACGCATATATATCTATGTTTTCGAAAGAAATAATAGGCGAAAAAGGCGTGCCTAAGTAATAATTAGCATTGTTTGACAATGATTGTGACTACGTGACTTGGTCGACTAATGTGGCTTGTTGTCATATACCTAGACAGTGTTCTATTTATATTAGTCCCCTCTACCAACTAGAATTTAGGATCATTGTTATCCCATTTTATTTATAAACACCGTATTTGTTTTACTGACAAACTTCTGCCTTATAAATTTTCACTTTTGGTTAATAGTAGCCCAAAATAGGTAGGGCTAAATTATCTTGAACCGATACCAAACCTTACTAACCCACCGGCATATTCATTTGTCAAGGATCTGGGTCTGGAGACAAGACTATAGTTGTCGTTTTCTAAGGCCGGGTGAAGGTTCTCCATCAAAAACTCTCCTTGGGTCAACGTCCGTCAAATTGTAGACCGTTTTAAGAGTCGTCAAGTAGCCCGAAAAATAAAATTTACAGGCATTCTCATTCTTATTGTAGAAATGCAAACACCAAAAAACAGGTGCCCCCACCGCATCGTCAGCCGAACCCAAACCTTCTTGGGACAGTGGCCCTTCAAGTTCAGTATCCCTCGACTGGTGGATCGACAAATGAAAGGTGTTCTGTGAGATGGGGTAAGGGCGTTCCCCAATTGAACCTTATCCAGTCCCATTCAACTCTTCTCCCAAGCAAAACTCCTACAAATTCTCAAGCTTGTTATTTTCGTTAGATTTGAATAGCATTTCTTATTTTGTTCTCAAAATAACGTAAACTTGTTATTTTTGCGATTGCGTGCAATCCTGGACATAAACGGTGTTCCGAAACGTACCATCTACAACCCAGCCTTAAGGGCCTGACCTCCACTTCCTACTCCTCGGTCCGCTACAGTAATGGTCTGATTTGACTTTTAACAGTGACTTGCTCACAAACTTGTTAAGGATTTTCGCTGTTGGGCTGTCTGATTAATGTTAAAACGACCAGACCAACCACAATACGATGAAATTTCTTTAAAAACACAGTACATATTTTTTTCAGGCAAATTAAAAGAGAAGCACACAAAAATAAACCGCAAATTTAAAAGAAGAGGTATCGAAAGGCAAATGACAACGTCGTCAACGCATTAATGAACTGTAAAGTAAACAACAAACGAATAAAAAATAATTACAATGGGACAGAATTTATCCCAGGATATGCGCACTACTGACGAGCAAAGAATGCGATCGAGAAGGAAAAACGACCAGGACGTGAGGCAAAGTATATTGAATTTAACAAAAGAGGAAGAAATAGGGCTGTATGAACAATTTAATACATTCCAAGAATTTAATACATTCCAAGAAAAATTGAAACAGAAAGATATACAAGCTTCAAAGTAAGTTGCGAACAAAAGAACAAGAAGTAATGACCATGAAGGAACGCCTGACTGTTGAAGTTTTGATAGAGGCGAAACAAAGCCGAGTTAATGAACTGCAAATTCAGTTAGAAACAAAAGAGCACGAATTGAATGGCAGAAGAATGAATGAAGAGGAACAACGACAGCAAGTTATGAAACTGCAAAGTCAGCTACGAACAAACGAGCAAGAAATTATAACCACGAGGGAAAGAGAAAGACAAGTTGGACTTTTGTTAGAGGCGGAACAATGCCGTCAATGCCGAGTACGTGAACTTCAAAGCCGGTGTCAAATCGGAACACACGATCAGAATGACTCATTGATAGTACCAACCGGTAATTTTTTCAAGCTTTGGCAGCTGACTACAACACCCAAATTTGGCTGCATGTGACCGTTTTTTCTGTAGCAAATACAACAATGCCTATTTCCATGCCCTAGAACAACAATAAAAAACACGCACCTTTGTATTCAAATTGTTTGCATAAAAATTAATTTCAAGATCAAAAGTCTAAATTCACAGACAAAATCAATCTCTTTCCTTGGTATTTGCGTGAAAATTTCCTTCTGAATCCATCAGCGTGCTGCGCAACAGCCATTCGATTAGCCAAATCTGTAATCCCTTGTTCACGACCAATTCATGACCGAAAGGTATTCTGGGTAATTTATCCATACCGGCCGCGTAGAACTCCCCCGGTTGCAATTTCATATATTTTTTATAAGTGTCCGAACCACCCAGTCCCACTGGCAAAAATTTGCACCGATTGCATTCTTTACAAGTGAAAACTCGCCCAACATGCCTTGGTGGGTGCTGGAATCCAACCACAGAACGGCCAGAGAGACAACTTAACTCACGCGTCGTTTCGATCACTTTCAGCGCCCAAATCATCGTGAAATCGTCTCTCACCTCTGGTTTCTTTCAGAAGCTCGCCTCTACCCACCATTCTAGCTTCATGATGTCAGTCTGGGGGCTTCTGCAGTTGCAAATGGCTCGAAAAAAGCACTAATTAAGCCAATACTTGCTGAAAACTGAATAAACAACGGCCAAATAGTGACGTCACAATAAGAAACCTTCCCTTCGGTGCTATGAATCAGCGGATGTTTTCATTAGAACTCTTCATATACATTCACAAAATTATACAGATCGCCTTGCTTGCGAAAACTGTTTCAGAAACCTCCAGTAGCTTAGTACTGAAAGGGTTAAAAACATTATCTTGGCTTCGAAGTTGTCGAACTTGGGCCTACTATAAAATCTCGATGCTTTCCATACACGTTCCTCTCAGTTTATACGCTATTGAGTAAAGATGTGAGACGACCCAGGGCGGATTTCCGCCACCACATACTGTTGTATTTATTATTTATAATATGTGTATCCATGCCGGGGCGAAGTGTACAATTCAGTACAATTCAATGTTCAGAGGTCGCTTGGTATTTATGGG
This sequence comes from Cladopsammia gracilis, assembly GCA_022457155.1. NCBI lineage: Eukaryota > Metazoa > Cnidaria > Anthozoa > Scleractinia > Dendrophylliidae > Cladopsammia > Cladopsammia gracilis. The sequence goes on along the minus strand of JAJGOT010000003.1, from coordinate 3,234,824 downwards.
TCACGCAGAAATCGAGTACTCTTAGCAGGTTCGAATGAAAATTCTGCTGAAATTTTTCGTGGAAAAACGGTAAGAATTTCAGACTGCTGGGTATCTAGTACATAACACCAGACGACGCCACGGGGAACATACTTCCGTGACGTCACTCGGTCCCAGTCTTCTAAAACGCGGCGGTGATTTTGAAAACCGAATTTTGGCGGGCCATAAAAAATCGGGGTTAAGCAAAATCAAAATTTTTGCGGCATTTTGATCAGAAAAGTAGTAAATGTTTTTAAGCAAAAAAACGTTTTGGGGTTATATCCACTTTAAATGATCTGCTCTACTAATTTAAAAAAAAAGACTTGATTCAGAAGTCTAAATTTGATGCCACGTGCAAATTTGACAGGTTAAAAGCGATTTGGCAAATAGAAAAGAGAAGAAATATGTGATAAATGAAAATATCGGAAACCTATCAAATTATCCTCATGGGACACGGTGCACGTGACACCACACACCGAGGGCATTACTGAAATTATTAATGAAAATGAATAATAAATTCATTCTAAGAAGGCTTGGTGTAAAATCGGGAGGAGAATGCTATTAATATGATTTTGGTTTTCATTTTTTTTATCTCAAAAACCTGTAAAATGCTCAAAATTGTTGAAACAATGAACGTTTCCCTTTCAAATTTGTATTTCACGCTGCCAGTTATAAAGCTGATAGCTATTATTGTTATAAGTACATTGCATCATAACCAGTTGCAAATTGTTTTTTTTTTTATCGTTTTTGTTGCTGGCAACGCGACATTACATTTTAAATTATAAGGGAATGAAACTACTTTTTTTTATTAAAATTGTAATAGTTTATGTATTGTGAAATATATCCCAATCAAATGTAAAATGAAAAAGTATATTTTAATATATATAAAAATACGTACCGTGTAGCTTATCAACAACTTACTATATGATTATGTGGAATAAGAAGTGAGAAGTATGAAATATGAATTAGATGTTTTTATCGTATTTGAAAATGGGCAATCTTTTATTTACAGAATAACACATTTAGGAAACCCTATGGATAATTGTGTGTCCACCGAATCACTACGAGGTGCGTAAACATGACGATTAATAGCGAATTCTCTAAGTTTCCGGCCTTTCACATTTAGGAAACCCTACGGATAATTGTGTGTCCGTCGAAATTACGAGGTGCGTAAACATGACGGTTAATGGGGATTACGCAAGAAGTAAACCTTGCGGATACATGAGTGATGCGTTTCCGCGACTCCGCAGCGACTGAAAAGTAACGTATACTCTTGTTTCCCGCAACGGATAGTTAAATTTCCGCTTACGGAAATTCACGTTTCCGTTAAGTAACCGTTATCAAAACGGAGACGGAAACGCCTTATTTCACCCTGTGGATCAGTTGATAAAACAATTTTTTTGTAGGTAAACTGAGAACAAAAGCATATGCGCCGAAGGGTCACCTTCAGTTCATGCATGATCGGCAAGAGGACAGACGCATAAAAATTGACGTTGATTTGTTTAATTTTTATGCGCCGTTATCATTACTTTTTTCAAATGAAAATAGCCTTTGTATGTAAAAAAGATTGTGTGTGTTGTAAGGAAGATCTACACTTCTCTAAGCACTGAAGCTAAGGGTTAAGGGTTGCAAGCTTCAGCCAGAGGTTGTCATATTATGTAGCTTCCGGTAAGTCATGATGGCGCCATTTACGGCTGCAATTACCAGAATCCTTGAGTTTTGTAATTTCTCATGTCATTGCTATTGTCATTTAAGCTCAACCAGGCGTACAAAATTTCAATAAGAAAGCATCAAATGAAATGAATTCTGATAGTTGTGGTAAAATAAAGCCATCGTAAACATCGCCTGTTTCTGTTGAGGGTAACAATTCTGGAAGCAGAGTAGCCTTGGTGGTCTGTTGCTTAGTGATTAACACGAAGGATCAGAAGCTTAAAGACCGCAAAACATTTGGACTGAAAAGACCAAGCATTGTTTGTAGAATAAACATTACGCTTGGAAGAACGACATGCGAGAGAGACGAAGGTGAGTTAACTTGACTGAGAATTGTTCTTATTGCATAGGTTAGATGTACATTGCTCGATATCACGGTTTTCATACTTTCCCAAAAAGCTATCCGGTGAAATTCACACTAGAGGAAACCAGACTATCAACTATACAACACGCTGACTTTAGTTCATCAAATAACTGATTCCGGCAAGATGGAAGGTGGATTCGAAATCTTTTTCATGTGCCAGACTTGCTCAGGCACGAACGAGATCTTTCCAGTCAGAGGAAGTGAATTGTTTCGCTTCACGACATCAGTTTACACTCAGCGTGAGTTTTTTGCTTGTTCAAGGGAGAACAAATTAAATTAGAAGTCAATACGCAGCAATGATATTTTAAATCGTTTTGTTTGGCCGTTTGATAACTATTTCAACCCATTAGTTTTTCACTTTCACTGTCGCTTAGCAACTGAAGCAAAACACCAAACATATATCTGAATGCCGGATAATTAACTCGTTCACTCTTGCGAGGATTTTGGGCAAAGTTACATTACATTTCTTCACTTTCTTGTAATATGTTAATTCTGGAACCAGGGAAAAACGGCAAACACAGGCACTTTATGTGCGCTTATACAATGTATTGACATTCTCGAGCATCTCCCTGCTGAGTATCACGTATTAAACCGGTAATGGAGCCCCAATGTTTGTACTTCCAATCGTGAAATTCACATTAATAAGCCCTGAGCTTTTTAAGGACTGGTCACCGTTTTGTCAGGAGGGGTTGATTGGAAAGAATTTACGTTTCAAATGAGTTGAGCTCGTAGTAGGATGACATTTTGCGACTGGAAATTTTCAAAGGCGAATGAATTGTTTTTCAATAATCTCTCTGTATTGAAAACGTGCAACTTGTCGCGCAACAATGTTGCGTTGCACGTTGCAGCCTGATGTTGCGCGTATAGTGTGTGTGCGCTCACGTGACCCTTGAATTACCGTCCGCCATGTTGGAGGACCACTTTGATGGATTTTCCCAGTGGGTAGAATCTAGATTCCATAGCTCAGAAGGAGGTCGGACACCTTATTGAGACTTATATAACGGAGTAACTGGTTAGCTTTCAGTTGAGGTTGGGGGTAGCAGTTTATATAGTTAAATTTAGGACTAAACAACCCGAGAAGCTTGGTGGTACAGTGGTACTATGTAAGTCTAAGCCTAGCTGAGGTCACAGGTTCAATCCTGAGTGGGAATTTTAGATTTTCATTTTATACTTAAAAATTTATTGAAAATACAATTATAAGTGTCGACATTACGTTATATAATTCTCAATAAGTGTCCGACCTCCTTCTGAGCTACAGAAGGTATACTCTACCTTTCCAGTGTTTACCTTTCAGAGAGCGGGCAGCGCAAGCGCTTATAAAATAATTTATACTCGCGTTTCCCTTAACTTTGCGAATTAAAATCGAAAAGGCAGCTAATTTAAAGTGCTCTTTGTTCGTTATGCTAGTTTAAATCCCCAAAACTCTTTTCTTCCGATTCTTAGAGCCGTATTTGTTTCGATCACTTCGATTTGCCGCCCGGTATTTTTAAGACTTGAAAACATTATCACAGAATTCAAAATCAGCCAGACTTATAAAAATCAGTTTTACTTCGACAATTTCCTATAAAATGGAATTATTTTCATTGTCGCGATGCCTACGAGTTAAGATATCAGGCCGACAAATCGTAGAATCTGTCTTGCCGTGAGCGCGTCTGTTTACAGTGGTGATACAATTTGTCGCCGTCGGTTCCTTGCACGCTGCAATTTGTCTCCACGGAATTTTGTTTCGAAGTCGTTTTTGTGGGAAAAATTGCCTTGATCTCCGGGTGCTTACCATTTAGCCAAGAAAACCAGTATTTTCGGTTGGAAAGCAAATGGTACGGTTGATTTTCCAGAAATTTCGCTTAGAACTAGCGAACAAAAAAAAATCAGCGATCACCCTAGCGTGTGAATTGGTCATTTTGTATAATTGTAGGTTGTGGATTCAAGAGTGACAAGTGTCCGAATCTAGCATGTTTTGGTGTTCCCATTAAAAGTTTTAACAAACTAACGAGAACAAACGGAAAGATCGACACTTCAAGGTAGAAAAGGACCATTGCTAGCCTTGCTATGAGCGAGCCACACTCACCTGAATGTCAGTGCTGACACGGAACGGTATCTTCCTTGTTTCTTATAATCCACAACATTAGTTGCCTGGGTTGCGCTAGTGAATCTTTATTATCTACGAATGTATTCTTCAGTGTTAATCATCACATGCCCGCATCAAGGACACTGGAAACAAAGCCGCTAACCATTTGGTTGTAGGCTTGAAGGCTTCTGTAAGCTTTTATTGTGCTTTGGTATAAAAATAGTATCCAGCACAAGGTAAGAAAGTCAATCCATCGATTCGACGCGTCGAATGCTTTCCTCGCTCAAATTTTTGGCTTGGATAAGAAACGGATCGATTCCGATCCTAGAACGTTTTTTAAGACAACTATATTTTCCCTTGCCTTCAAGATTTTAGCCCATTTTTTGACATTTTAAATTATAAGGGAATGAAACTACTTTTTTTATTGAAAATTGTATTAGTTTATGTATTGTGAAATATATCCCAATCAAATGTAAAATGAAAAAGTATATTTTAATATATACACCTATTTCAAAAAAGGTTGCTCTTATGATCCATGATGCGTGATGCATGATCCATGTTTCATAGCCCGCGTTGCATTGTGTAAAGGCCGGTACACACTAGGGGACATGTTGCGGGGACATGAAGCGGGGACAAGCCCCTTCGTGTGCACAGCATACTGGCGCATGTTGCAGGAACAGTACGCAAGCTGGTGCACACAAAGCGAATTGAGGTATAAAAATCACAGAAATCACTAAAGGCGCCTGGAAACTAGCATACGAGCAAAGAAAGATGGCGGACTCTATGGTTAGGAAAAAGAAGCTTCTACTACATTCAATGATATTACTAGATGAAGAAATGTGTAATTATGTTGACCGAAAACGATGGATACGCAACTGGCTGAAAAGAAGAGAAGAAAAAGCAGCCTACTACACATATTTTGTAGCGGGGACAGTTTGCAAGAGCAGTGCACACGATGCGACATCGAAATGGGGGTCATTTTGTACCCGCTTGCATGACGCACGAATTCAAACCAGCTGAATTTCGTGCAACATGTTGCGGGGACAAAATTCTGTCCCCGCAACAGGGATGTCACACGAGGAAAACTGTCGCTGCAACATGTCCCCGCTTCATGTCCCCGCAACATGTCCCCTAGTGTGTGCCGGCCTTAAGAGTCCTTTTGAGCGGCAAGCTCGAAACATAGAGAGGCTAGTTGCTGAGCTTTGCTGAATCTGCTGAGTCTGACGATACTACGTACGCTGGCTGAAGCCTATTCGTTAGAACAGAAACAATGGCTTGTGTTCTGGGGTTGGACGGCAACAGCAGTTGCAAGCGCAAGTCAGAATCGTCAACCCTTAGTGCTGCGACTAGAAAAGTTAAAAGGTTTTGTCCATCAAGTAAGTATTGGGATTTTATTGTATTCTGAATGTTTCTGATAATATTTTTACCGTTGAATTATTTCCAATTGTTTATCATTTGTTTGTGTTTTTGTTTTCCGCGTTTATGTCAGGAAGACAATGAAGACGGGAAAAAAAGTAGCATTCACGGACGTGCTAGAGAGAGTGGTTGAGAAAAATTCACAACTCGTTTTGAAGGCCCGATGCTCACATTCCCACTTGCTGGCGGAAGCAAAGTTTTCGTTAAGTTTGCATATTATATCTACAGCCGAATTTATTGTGTCGCGACTCGTGGTGTCAAATAATTGAGTATTTTCGTCCAAGATAAATCGTTTGAATTTACGGAAATATTTGTATTAACTTTAGAGATAATATGCACAGAAAATCGAGAGCGGAATTGACAGTTTATAAATTGTCATGGTTCAGGGTTCTGCAACATCGATTCATTGTATAATCAGCCTTTCTCGAGGCTGAAAATGACGCTGCCAAACCTTCGGCACCATGCGTTTATGCTTCTACGCTGCGAGAAATTAGAAAGTTCTGCTTATATCGCCTCACAGTCCACTTTTGACACCCCTAGAAAGAAACACGTCTCCTCCGAAAGCTGCAAAAAAAAAATGCCTGAACCGAATAAACCTCCACCGGAGGTCTTCAGAATAGGTATTTATATGAAGTTGCAACGGTGAAGCACATGCTCCCATAACACACCGCGGGCTATGAAACATGTATCATGCATCACGCATCATGGATCACAATAGCAACCTTTTTTGAAATAGGTGTATAAAAATACGTACCGTGTAGCTTATCAACAACTTACTATATGATTATGTGGAATAAGAAGTGAGAAGTATGAAATATGAATTAGATGTTTTTATCGTATTTGAAAATGGGCAATCTTTTATTTACAGAATAACACATTTAGGAAACCCTATGGATAATTGTGTGTCCACCGAATCACTACGAGGTGCGTAAACATGACGATTAATAGCGAATTCTCTAAGTTTCCGGCCTTTCACATTTAGGAAACCCTACGGATAATTGTGTGTCCGTCGAAATTACGAGGTGCGTAAACATGACGGTTAATGGGGATTACGCAAGAAGTAAACCTTGCGGATACATGAGTGATGCGTTTCCGCGACTCCGCAGCGACTGAAAAGTAACGTATACTCTTGTTTCCCGCAACGGATAGTTAAATTTCCGCTTACGGAAATTCACGTTTCCGTTAAGTAACCGTTATCAAAACGGAGACGGAAACGCCTTATTTCACCCTGTGGATCAGTTGATAAAACAATTTTTTTGTAGGTAAACTGAGAACAAAAGCATATGCGCCGAAGGGTCACCTTCAGTTCATGCATGATCGGCAAGAGGACAGACGCATAAAAATTGACGTTGATTTGTTTAATTTTTATGCGCCGTTATCATTACTTTTTTCAAATGAAAATAGCCTTTGTATGTAAAAAAGATTGTGTGTGTTGTAAGGAAGATCTACACTTCTCTAAGCACTGAAGCTAAGGGTTAAGGGTTGCAAGCTTCAGCCAGAGGTTGTCATATTATGTAGCTTCCGGTAAGTCATGATGGCGCCATTTACGGCTGCAATTACCAGAATCCTTGAGTTTTGTAATTTCTCATGTCATTGCTATTGTCATTTAAGCTCAACCAGGCGTACAAAATTTCAATAAGAAAGCATCAAATGAAATGAATTCTGATAGTTGTGGTAAAATAAAGCCATCGTAAACATCGCCTGTTTCTGTTGAGGGTAACAATTCTAGGAGCAGAGTAGCCTTGGTGGTCTGTTGCTTAGTTATTAACACGAAGGATCAGAAGCATAAAGACCGCAAAACATTTGGTCCGAAAAGACCAAGCATTGTTTGAAGAATAAACATTACGCTTGGAAGAACGACATGCGAGAGAGACGAAGGTGAGTTAACTTGACTGAGAATTGTTCTTATTGCATAGGTTAGATGTACATTGCTCGATATCACGGTTTTCATACTTTCCCAAAAAGCTATCCGGTGAAATTCACACTAGAGGAAACCAGACTATCAACTATACAACACGCTGAGTTCATCAAATAACTGATTCTGGCAAGATGGAAGGTGGATTCGAAATCTTTTTCATGTGCCAGACTTGCTCAGGCACGTACGAGATCTTTCCAGTCAGAGGAAGTGAATTGTTTCGCTTCACGACATCAGTTTACACTCAGCGTGAGTTTTTTGCTTGTTCAAGGGAGAACAAATTAAATTAGAAGTCAATACGCAGCAATGATATTTTAAATCGTTTTGTTTGGCCGTTTGATAACTATTTCAACCCATTAGTTTTTCACTTTCACTGTCGCTTAGCAACTGAAGCAAAACACCAAACATATATCTGAATGCCGGATAATTAACTCGTTCACTCTTGCGAGGATTTTGGGCAAAGTTACATTACATTTCTTCACTTTCTTGTAATATGTTAATTCTGGAACCAGGGAAAAACGGCAAACACAGGCACTTTATGTGCGCTTATACAATGTATTGACATTCTCGAGCATCTCCCTGCTGAGTATCACGTATTAAACCGGTAATGAAGCCCCAATGTTTGTACTTCCAATCGTGAAATTCACATTAATAAGCCCTGAGCTTTTTAAGGACTGGTCACCGTTTTGTCAGGAGGGGTTGATTGGAAAGAATTTACGTTTCAAATGAGTTGAGCTCGTAGTAGGATGACATTTTGCGACTGGAAATTTTCAAAGGCGAATGAATTGTTTTTCAATAATCTCTCTGTATTGAAAACGTGCAACTTGTCGCGCAACAATGTTGCGTTGCACGTTGCAGCCTGATGTTGCGCGTATAGTGTGTGTGCGCTCACGTGACCCTTGAATTACCGTCCGCCATGTTGGAGGACCACTTTGATGGATTTTCCCAGTGGGTAGAATCTAGATTCCATAGCTCAGAAGGAGGTCGGACACCTTATTGAGACTTATATAACGGAGTAACTGGTTAGCTTTCAGTTGAGGTTGGGGGTAGCAGTTTATATAGTTAAATTTAGGACTAAACTACCCGAGAAGCTTGGTGGTACAGTGGTACTATGTAAGTCTAAGCCTAGCTGAGGTCACAGGTTCAATCCTGAGTGGGAATTTTAGATTTTCATTTTATACTTAAAAATTTATTGAAAATACAATTATAAGTGTCGACATTACGTTATATAATTCTCAATAAGTGTCCGACCTCCTTCTGAGCTACAGAAGGTATACTCTACCTTTCCAGTGTTTACCTTTCAGAGAGCGGGCAGCGCAAGCGCTTATAAAATAATTTATACTCGCGTTTCCCTTAACTTTGCGAATTAAAATCGAAAAGGCAGCTAATTTAAAGTGCTCTTTGTTCGTTATGCTAGTTTAAATCCCCAAAACTCTTTTCTTCCGATTCTTAGAGCCGTATTTGTTTCGATCACTTCGATTTGCCGCCCGGTATTTTTAAGACTTGAAAACATTATCACAGAATTCAAAATCAGCCAGACTTATAAAAATCAGTTTTACTTCGACAATTTCCTATAAAATGGAATTATTTTCATTGTCGCGATGCCTACGAGTTAAGATATCAGGCCGACAAATCGTAGAATCTGTCTTGCCGTGAGCGCGTCTGTTTACAGTGGTGATACAATTTGTCGCCGTCGGTTCCTTGCACGCTGCAATTTGTCTCCACGGAATTTTGTTTCGAAGTCGTTTTTGTGGGAAAAATTGCCTTGATCTCCGGGTGCTTACCATTTAGCCAAGAAAACCAGTATTTTCGGTTGGAAAGCAAATGGTACGGTTGATTTTCCAGAAATTTCGCTTAGAACTAGCGAACAAAAAAAAATCAGCGATCACCCTAGCGTGTGAATTGGTCATTTTGTATAATTGTAGGTTGTGGATTCAAGAGTGACAAGTGTCCGAATCTAGCATGTTTTGGTGTTCCCATTAAAAGTTTTAACAAACTAACGAGAACAAACGGAAAGATCGACACTTCAAGGTAGAAAAGGACCATTGCTAGCCTTGCTATGAGCGAGCCACACTCACCTGAATGTCAGTGCTGACACGGAACGGTATCTTCCTTGTTTCTTATAATCCACAACATTAGTTGCCTGGGTTGCGCTAGTGAATCTTTATTATCTACGAATGTATTCTTCAGTGTTAATCATCACATGCCCGCATCAAGGACACTGGAAACAAAGCCGCTAACCATTTGGTTGTAGGCTTGAAGGCTTCTGTAAGCTTTTATTGTGCTTTGGTATAAAAATAGTATCCAGCACAAGGTAAGAAAGTCAATCCATCGATTCGACGCGTCGAATGCTTTCCTCGCTCAAATTTTTGGCTTGGATAAGAAACGGATCGATTCCGATCCTAGAACGTTTTTTAAGACAACTATATTTTCCCTTGCCTTCAAGATTTTAGCCATTTTTTGACATTTTAAATTATAAGGGAATGAAACTACTTTTTTTTATTGAAAATTGTATTAGTTTATGTATTGTGAAATATATCCCAATCAAATGTAAAATGAAAAAGTATATTTTAATATATACACCTATTTCAAAAAAGGTTGCTCTTATGATCCATGATGCGTGATGCATGATCCATGTTTCATAGCCCGCGTTGCATTGTGTAAAGGCCGGTACACACTAGGGGACATGTTGCGGGGACATGAAGCGGGGACAAGCCCCTTCGTGTGCACAGCATACTGGCGCATGTTGCAGGAACAGTACGCAAGCTGGTGCACACAAAGCGAATTGAGGTATAAAAATCACAGAAATCACTAAAGGCGCCTGGAAACTAGCATACGAGCAAAGAAAGATGGCGGACTCTATGGTTAGGAAAAAGAAGCTTCTACTACATTCAATGATATTACTAGATGAAGAAATGTGTAATTATGTTGACCGAAAACGATGGATACGCAACTGGCTGAAAAGAAGAGAAGAAAAAGCAGCCTACTACACATATTTTGTAGCGGGGACAGTTTGCAAGAGCAGTGCACACGATGCGACATCGAAATGGGGGTCATTTTGTACCCGCTTGCATGACGCACGAATTCAAACCAGCTGAATTTCGTGCAACATGTTGCGGGGACAAAATTCTGTCCCCGCAACAGGGATGTCACACGAGGAAAACTGTCGCTGCAACATGTCCCCGCTTCATGTCCCCGCAACATGTCCCCTAGTGTGTGCCGGCCTTAAGAGTCCTTTTGAGCGGCAAGCTCGAAACATAGAGAGGCTAGTTGCTGAGCTTTGCTGAATCTGCTGAGTCTGACGATACTACGTACGCTGGCTGAAGCCTATTCGTTAGAACAGAAACAATGGCTTGTGTTCTGGGGTTGGACGGCAACAGCAGTTGCAAGCGCAAGTCAGAATCGTCAACCCTTAGTGCTGCGACTAGAAAAGTTAAAAGGTTTTGTCCATCAAGTAAGTATTGGGATTTTATTGTATTCTGAATGTTTCTGATAATATTTTTACCGTTGAATTATTTCCAATTGTTTATCATTTGTTTGTGTTTTTGTTTTCCGCGTTTATGTCAGGAAGACAATGAAGACGGGAAAAAAAGTAGCATTCGCGGACGTGCTAGAGAGAGTGGTTGAGAAAAATTCACAACTCGTTTTGAAGGCCCGATGCTCACATTCCCACTTGCTGGCGGAAGCAAAGTTTTCGTTAAGTTTGCATATTATATCTACAGCCGAATTTATTGTGTCGCGACTCGTGGTGTCAAATAATTGAGTATTTTCGTCCAAGATAAATCGTTTGAATTTACGGAAATATTTGTATTAACTTTAGAGATAATATGCACAGAAAATCGAGAGCGGAATTGACAGTTTATAAATTGTCATGGTTCAGGGTTTTGCAACATCGATTCATTGTATAATCAGCCTTTCTCGAGGCTGAAAATGACGCTGCCAAACCTTCGGCACCATGCGTTTATGCTTCTACGCTGCGAGAAATTAGAAAGTTCTGCTTATATCGCCTCACAGTCCACTTTTGACACCCCTAGAAAGAAACACGTCTCCTCCGAAAGCTGCAAAAAAAAAATGCCTGAACCGAATAAACCTCCACCGGAGGTCTTCAGAATAGGTATTTATATGAAGTTGCAACGGCGAGGCACATGCTCCCATAACGCACCGCGGGCTATGAAACATGTATCATGCATCACGCATCATGGATCACAATAGCAACCTTTTTTGAAATAGGTGTATAAAAATACGTACCGTGTAGCTTATCAACAACTTACTATATGATTATGTGGAATAAGAAGTGAGAAGTATGAAATATGAATTAGATGTTTTTATCGTATTTGAAAATGGGCAATCTTTTATTTACAGAATAACACATTTAGGAAACCCTATGGATAATTGTGTGTCCACCGAATCACTACGAGGTGCGTAAACATGACGATTAATAGCGAATTCTCTAAGTTTCCGGCCTTTCACATTTAGGAAACCCTACGGATAATTGTGTGTCCGTCGAAATTACGAGGTGCGTAAACATGACGGTTAATGGGGATTACGCAAGAAGTAAACCTTGCGGATACATGAGTGATGCGTTTCCGCGACTCCGCAGCGACTGAAAAGTAACGTATACTCTTGTTTCCCGCAACGGATAGTTAAATTTCCGCTTACGGAAATTCACGTTTCCGTTAAGTAACCGTTATCAAAACGGAGACGGAAACGCCTTATTTCACCCTGTGGATCAGTTGATAAAACAATTTTTTTGTAGGTAAACTGAGAACAAAAGCATATGCGCCGAAGGGTCACCTTCAGTTCATGCATGATCGGTAAGAGGACAGACGCATAAAAATTGACGTTGATTTGTTTAATTTTTATGCGCCGTTATCATTACTTTTTTCAAATGAAAATAGCCTTTGTATGTAAAAAAGATTGTGTGTGTTGTAAGGAAGATCTACACTTCTCTAAGCACTGAAGCTAAGGGTTAAGGGTTGCAAGCTTCAGCCAGAGGTTGTCATATTATGTAGCTTCCGGTAAGTCATGATGGCGCCATTTACGGCTGCAATTACCAGAATCCTTGAGTTTTGTAATTTCTCATGTCATTGCTATTGTCATTTAAGCTCAACCAGGCGTACAAAATTTCAATAAGAAAGCATCAAATGAAATGAATTCTGATAGTTGTGGTAAAATAAAGCCATCGTAAACATCGCCTGTTTCTGTTGAGGGTAACAATTCTAGGAGCAGAGTAGCCTTGGTGGTCTGTTGCTTAGTTATTAACACGAAGGATCAGAAGCATAAAGACCGCAAAACATTTGGTCCGAAAAGACCAAGCATTGTTTGAAGAATAAACATTACGCTTGGAAGAACGACATGCGAGAGAGACGAAGGTGAGTTAACTTGACTGAGAATTGTTCTTATTGCATAGGTTAGATGTACATTGCTCGATATCACGGTTTTCCCTTCATACTTTCCCAAAAAGCTATCCGGTGAAATTCACACTAGAGGAAACCAGACTATCAACTATACAACACGCTGAGTTCATCAAATAACTGATTCTGGCAAGATGGAAGGTGGATTCGAAATCTTTTTCATGTGCCAGACTTGCTCAGGCACGAACGAGATCTTTCCAGTCAGAGGAAGTGAATTGTTTCGCTTCACGACATCAGTTTACACTCAGCGTGAGTTTTTTGCTTGTTCAAGGGAGAACAAATTAAATTAGAAGTCAATACGCAGCAATGATATTTTAAATCGTTTTGTTTGGCCGTTTGATAACTATTTCAACCCATTAGTTTTTCACTTTCACTGTCGCTTAGCAACTGAAGCAAAACACCAAACATATATCTGAATGCCGGATAATTAACTCGTTCACTCTTGCGAGGATTTTGGGCAAAGTTACATTACATTTCTTCACTTTCTTGTAATATGTTACAGTGCGACGCGCCTTACCGTAGCCACCCAACAAACTTTTTTACAAGTTAACCAATCAGAGAGCGCGAATTTGTTTTGACGAGCACGCCTCCTTGCAAAGCGTATCGCATTTCGTAGAACGCTCTTCAATTGTTGGCGAAGATGAGCGAACTTTACAACTGGCTTAAAAACCTTCCAGGAGAATTGCACCTGGAAAGGTGCAGCGCAGAATTCGAAAACCGTGGTTTTAAAACTTTAAGCTCGCTGAAGTACCTTCGGCCAGGCGATATCGATGCGTTCTTTCCGTCTCCAGAAAAACTACTTCTGGCGGAAAGCGTATTTTGGAATGCGGGCTGTCGTCGACACGGAAAACAAGAGAATACCACTCAAGCCAATAGAACTTTTCCAGAGGTTCAACAGTTATGGCGGTACATGTGCAAACCCCAGTACTAGTACTGGTGGTTCTTCCAACAACTTCCCAACGTTTTTGCCGTTTCCGCCGGCGAATGTTTTAATACCGCCAACAACGGCAGCTCGCAACTTCGCGTCCTCAAGCGCTTGCGGACAGAATAAACCACTGGATAAAAAGGCAACAGAAATGAAGGAAAATTTACTTGTTCTTGAAGTGCAAATTACCAGTGCTTCTGGTGAATTACAGAAACTCAAAGTTCAGCAGGAAGAATTGACTCCTTTAGCCGCCGTTCGTGGCCGGATTTGTAATCGGTGTCATCGAAGTGGTCACACGAAAGCCAGCTGTAAAGCGAGACCCTGTGAAAGTAGCAACAACTGTAAGATCCGAGAGAAACACCCCGATCGCGAGTTAAAAAATCAAATATCATCTCTGCAAGCGGAACTCAAAGACCTACAGAAGCAGCAGGAAAAGCGAAAAGAGCGAACTAGAAAACTTCTTGGCGGCGAGGAAAAAATCAACATCGGGTTTTTTCGCTGTTATGCGGCCCAGATTGCGTATGCAGAACTTGCCCAAATACACCGACCGCTTGAAGCTCGACAAAGATCTACTAGTGTTGCAACGAGCATTGAAGAATGAAATCCCGCAATGGAAACCTGAAGAGGGTGATTGGCAGTTGCCTATGATAATTGAACATCGCTAAAGTTGCCGCGTATTTGCCTTCCCAGGGATACTTTGTTAGTAGCCCTTCAGTAGAGAGTCAAGCAGTCAAGTCGAGCTCGGCTGGAGCTTATGGTTTTCTTTGATTACTTTATTGTAATATCCGTGACCTGAACTTTGCTCATTAATTCAAACTAGTAACATTGTTTTGTTGGTAGGCATCGGTCAGACTCTAAATTGTGAACTATGGCCTGGATGGGGGTGCAAGAATTGTACAGCATGTTTGTAATTTTCCGTACACGAGGCCTGTTGCATAAGCACTGTTTATCTTGCAACATCTTAGGCTAGGTACACATTTTTATTGGCCAGAAGTATTTACTGGGTCATGGCTGTAATTTTACTGCAGCTAGGAATATAACTTGTATACTGTAGTTTTAGTCTCAAGCCAATATTGCTCGATAGCATTTACATCAGATCGTAGCACAAGCAACATCGGTTTTTAGCATCTATGTTTTTTCCCTCCCATCCCGCCCTGGGAGTAGTTTTCTATTGACCTTTTACATGACAGCCGGGTATTTGTGTATAGTTTCATTGTTTACATTTTGTATGATTTAGTATTAATATCGTTCTAACCTCGTCAACTGTCATTCAGGAGTAGTTTTATATTATTATTTTTGTTACAATTATTTGTTGTACCTAATATTTAAGGAAGAAAATATTAATTAGTATATTATTAATAAAGGCTGTCTTGCATCCCACATCCTGGCTGGCTTATTGTGTTGCATAATTTAGGACATTCTTGTTGTTGTTGAGTTTATGAAGAATCAGATGTAACTGAATTAGTGATGAAAATGATCACACACTTCTTGGCCGGCCGCCTTGTTTGAACTGTTTTGTCCGAAGTAATTATAACGTTCTGTCGCGTGTTGCCATTTTACATTCAAAATATGTTTTCAGGTTTTGGAGTTGTTGGAATAATAATATTTAGAGATGCGACGCTCTTGTGAGAAATGTTCGTTGTACTTTTGTTCACTAAACAAACGTGGGATACAAGCTTTTTGGCCGGTAGTGTACAAGAAACACAACTGAACAGCTGGCACAGGATGTACATGTATAAAGCTTATGCCAGGAACCATGCTTGATTTCTACTTGAAATTGTGTGTTTGTAATTCGATAGCTGTTGTAGGTTTTAGTTACATCAAGCTATATCAGTGTGGTTCTCAATTAAAAATAACAATTGTCTATTTCCATATCTATTATACAGAATATGTTGTGTACTTATTTCGCATGTATCTTTTTTGTACAAATGAATCTTGAACTATTTTGGAAAAAGTAAATTTTCACCAGACACATTTTTTTTCGTTCCGGAACTTTGACAACTTTGTGACTTTGTATATTTCAGATTCAACCTGTTTGTTGACAGCTGTTCATAGACTACGTACTTGGTTGGAATTTTCTCACGGTATGCCATGTCGCATATTTACCACCAAAAAAACATTTGTAAACGACTTACGTTATTATGAACGACCATAAACCAGCCTTGTTGTTATCTGAATTTTGTGGCTGTTTTCATTTTGGCGAAATATTTTCTCCCATAAAGTTTTCCTTGTAACTTTGACAAGCAAAAATTACAGTCACGCGAGGTGTATTTGTCACGGTGTTCGCTGTTCAAGCATGCAAGCATGGCACGAAACGTTTCTCTCAATTGTACTTATTCGTTACTACACATGTAAAAAGATATTCTTCTAGCATTTGCATTTTTTTCCCGCCTCTCTGTAGGCCTCCATCGGGCGAATTGTTTTGGCGCGATGCGGCTTCGGTCGTTCACGATGCAAACACTTGATCAAATAGCAAGCGTAGCGCTGATTGCGTGTTCCAAGTGATATGGACACAAATAATAACGTTCGCAAGTCTTTCCTTTTATCAAGCTTAACTTTTTTTAGTTCTTCTATTCTCTCTATTGATCGTACCGTTCTAAAGCCGGTTACCTTTTGTTTTTATACTTGAGAGTCTACTCAGTAAAATTTACAACAACACTCAAACATAATTTTTATTTTCAGCTTACATGTAATTTTATCTTTTTAGGAAACGTTCAGCTTCGTATAAACCGACACAACTGCGGATATGTGTAAAGCCGTAAAGTAGATTAGCAGTGTCCTGTCGTAAATATTATAACTTTGTTTACGAATACGCTACGACAAGTTTCGTTTTGATCGTGTTCAACTTTGCAAGGAGGCGTGCCCGTCAAAGAAATTCGCGCTCTCTGATTGGTTAACTTTGTAAAAAAGTTTGTTGGGTGGCTACGGTAAGGCGCGTCGCACTGTAATTCTGGAACCAGGGAAAAACGGCAAACACAGGCACTTTATGTGCGCTTATACAATGTATTGACATTCTCGAGCATCTCCCTGCTGAGTATCACGTATTAAACCGGTAATGGAGCCCCAATGTTTGTACTTCCAATCGTGAAATTCACATTAATAAGCCCTGAGCTTTTTAAGGACTGGTCACCGTTTTGTCAGGAGGGGTTGATTGGAAAGAATTTACGTTTCAAATGAGTTGAGCTCGTAGTAGGATGACATTTTGCGACTGGAAATTTTCAAAGGCGAATGAATTGTTTTTCAATAATCTCTCTGTATTGAAAATGTGCAACTTGTCGCGCAACAATGTTGCGTTGCACGTTGCAGCCTGATGTTGCGCGTATAGTGTGTGTGCGCTCACGTGACCCTTGAATTACCGTCCGCCATGTTGGAGGACCACTTTGATGGATTTTCCCAGTGGGTAGAATCTAGATTCCATAGCTCAGAAGGAGGTCGGACACCTTATTGAGACTTATATAACGGAGTAACTGGTTAGCTTTCAGTTGAGGTTGGGGGTAGCAGTTTATATAGTTAAATTTAGGACTAAACAACCCGAGAAGCTTGGTGGTACAGTGGTACTATGTAAGTCTAAGCCTAGCTGAGGTCACAGGTTCAATCCTGAGTGGGAATTTTAGATTTTCATTTTATACTTAAAAATTTATTGAAAATACAATTATAAGTGTCGACATTACGTTATATAATTCTCAATAAGTGTCCGACCTCCTTCTGAGCTACAGAAGGTATACTCTACCTTTCCAGTGTTTACCTTTCAGAGAGCGGGCAGCGCAAGCGCTTATAAAATAATTTATACTCGCGTTTCCCTTAACTTTGCGAATTAAAATCGAAAAGGCAGCTAATTTAAAGTGCTCTTTTGTTCGTTATGCTAGTTTAAATCCCCAAAACTCTTTTCTTCCGATTCTTAGAGCCGTATTTGTTTCGATCACTTCGATTTGCCGCCCGGTATTTTTAAGACTTGAAAACATTATCACAGAATTCAAAATCAGCCAGACTTATAAAAATCAGTTTTACTTCGACAATTTCCTATAAAATGGAATTATTTTCATTGTCGCGATGCCTACGAGTTAAGATATCAGGCCGACAAATCGTAGAATCTGTCTTGCCGTGAGCGCGTCTGTTTACAGTGGTGATACAATTTGTCGCCGTCGGTTCCTTGCACGCTGCAATTTGTCTCCACGGAATTTTGTTTCGAAGTCGTTTTTGTGGGAAAAATTGCCTTGATCTCCGGGTGCTTACCATTTAGCCAAGAAAACCAGTATTTTCGGTTGGAAAGCAAATGGTACGGTTGATTTTCCAGAAATTTCGCTTAGAACTAGCGAACAAAAAAAAATCAGCGATCACCCTAGCGTGTGAATTGGTCATTTTGTATAATTGTAGGTTGTGGATTCAAGAGTGACAAGTGTCCGAATCTAGCATGTTTTGGTGTTCCCATTAAAAGTTTTAACAAACTAACGAGAACAAACGGAAAGATCGACACTTCAAGGTAGAAAAGGACCATTGCTAGCCTTGCTATGAGCGAGCCACACTCACCTGAATGTCAGTGCTGACACGGAACGGTATCTTCCTTGTTTCTTATAATCCACAACATTAGTTGCCTGGGTTGCGCTAGTGAATCTTTATTATCTACGAATGTATTCTTCAGTGTTAATCATCACATGCCCGCATCAAGGACACTGGAAACAAAGCCGCTAACCATTTGGTTGTAGGCTTGAAGGCTTCTGTAAGCTTTTATTGTGCTTTGGTATAAAAATAGTATCCAGCACAAGGTAAGAAAGTCAATCCATCGATTCGACGCGTCGAATGCTTTCCTCGCTCAAATTTTTGGCTTGGATAAGAAACGGATCGATTCCGATCCTAGAACGTTTTTTAAGACAACTATATTTTCCTTTGCCTTCAAGATTTTAGCCATTTTTTGACAGCATCGGAGGCTCGATTTCTGTTGTTTCAGTCACCATTTTGATTACGTCAGTCCTCCAACATGGCCGCCGGTAAGTTTGTGACGTCATCCGCGCACACACTATATAGACGTCGCTTCTACTTTCTACTACTAGAAGCCATAAATGTTTTTCAGTCTTTCGGTAAGTTATGGAATAATCAGTTGATTTGCAAAATTTATGCATTTTTCTAAAATTACCACCTACGCGCGCAACAAATTTTCAAGTTGCAGAAATTAGACTGTCGCTTCTACTTTCAGCAACTGCTTGCGCTCTACTTGCTGTAAACCGCAAAAATAAATCCCCTTCAGAATAAAAACAGTTTCTATCAGTCGCAAAAATTATACCACAGAAAATTCAAAGATCGCTAATTCGCAAAGTTCAACTCCCATAAAAATTTCATGTCGTACAGGATAAACGACTTCGCGAATTGGTGACACCTGTGGCTTCGTTACTGACGTTGCTTAGCAACACGACATAACCAGGTAGGTATGCTTCAAATCAAATACGAAAACTAATAAAGCAAGGCTGACTGTACAACTGGGATTATAATATTCTTTCCAATATTTCGTCAGGCACGGCCTGACTTCTTCAGGGAATAAAATGACTACAAGAAAAGCGTTACAATATAAATCGCCAAGAAACAAAAGGATAAAAGAGTACAATGGAAAGACGTTACATTTAAAAATATAAGATGAAACGTTACAATTCAAATATAAGAGAAACAAAAGAATATAAAATCTCTGTGTTCAAGACTTCCAGCGGGTAGCCGACAAAACATGAGGTACCCTAGGCCATGGGTAGGCCATGGGGTAGGCCATGGCCTACTGGTGGTTAATTTCTTTAAAAAAAATCCTAAAAAATAAATAAATAATTCCTCTTGAATACTGTAAAATCTCTGTGTTGTCTGCTCCAGCCTTGTACCACTTCATACAGCTTAAAGACAGGGAGTTTGTATTAAATGGAGGGGTAGACTATTAAAAGGTGCGGGTTTTTTTTTTTTTTTGGGGGGGGGGGGGGGTGAGAGTGGGGAATCCAAATCGTGATTCTTGAAAGCAAAAACAGATTTTTCACTAAATTCCTAAGTGATAATGCATCGAGAAAATCCAAATCCGAACGCAACGGCTACTTCAGATAAGATCTTAATCCTGACGATTCATGCCGGAGAAAGGATTCGAAAAAAAGGTACTACCACAGGGAACCCAAACGCTGTATTACCTTTAACATAATCATTTGATAATAATGTTATATTGAGTCGTTTTGGAAGCGATTTGAATCAGAGCGAAGACGGTTGACCTTGCACGTTTCAAATGAATTATCGTGTCTGCCGCTTTGTAAATACGACGCGCCTATTACGTCTCAAGTTTCCATGCATTATTATCAACTGAAGTTTCCATTTATACCATAACTATTTATATTAACTATCATTGGGGAGAATCTCGGGTTTCAATTTACGCACCTTTTTATAGTCAACCCCACCAACCAGGGCTCGAGACTAGCCAAAGTCTAGTAAAAATTCAGTTTTGACTACGATTTTGGCTCAGATCAATCGTAATTCAAGTAAATTGAGAGAACAGAAACTAGCACATAGACTGTAAACGGCATCATATTATTTAATGCTATAAAGAACGATTTTCCTTTTCTGTTACGAAAGCAACGAAGGAAAGAATCAAACTGTTTTGCGCTGTTGATGCGTGAAATCAAGCGGAACTTCCAGGCATCACATACACGTTTTTCCAAAAAGAAAGTATCTTTCTTGTTTGAGAGTTTGAATTATTTTGAAATTAATTTGGTTTTTATATTTACAAATTCAAAATAAGTTAAGACGGAGTAAAATATATTCAATTTGGTCGAAAAAAGGAAACCAATAGCAGTACTAAATGTCTCGGAGATTTTTTTTCCTCCTTTAACTGTCGCTGTAACAACCCCCCTCCCCCTTACCACCCCCCGTACAAGTCTGGATAGTGAAAAATTATTTTGGCTTGTGAAATCAAACCTGTCACTAGCCACTAGGCTAATAAGCTAAAAAGTTAGTCACAAACCCTGCAAACTCTGTCTTTTAGTTGTATGAAGTGGTACAAGGCTGAAACTCTTAAACACAGAGATATTATGGTATTCAAGAGGAATTATTATTTTTTTTTAGGAATTCTTTAAAAAAACAAGAGGCTGCAAGCAGCCTATACTCATGCGCATGCGTAAGAAAGTTTTATGATACAGTGTATATATATATATATATATATATATATATATAAACGTGATAAGAAGATGTCCGACATGGAGAAGAGTTTATCCTTTCATTCAGTCATCGTTCCTGCAAACCACGTTGTTTACTATTGAATGTTTTGTAAATGAAGGCTGTACCACAATGAAGCCAGTGATTCTTCTACGTCTTATATATACCTAACGGAACATTAGTTGTGTAAGTATGGTTGTAGGAGACGTTGTCGTGACGCTTCAGTAACGCTGTTTTACCGGAAGTGAAAGTAGCCGGAAGTCACTAAACAGGAAGTGTAAATGGCAAAGCTATGAACCGGAAGAGCACAATGTAAAATATGCGTGCATAAATTTGCATGCAAAATCGTGACACACACAAAAAAAGAAATATAAGAAGAAAAACCGAGGCCATTTTATAACTCATGCCGCTACGCGCATGAGTAACAAGAGGCTGGAAGCAGCCTATACTTATGCGCATGCGTAAGAAAGTTTTATGATACAGTGTATATATATATATATATATATATATCTACCTGGATTTTTTAAAACGATATCGCTCCAAGTAAGCGTTTGTGAGCGTTCTTGGCCTTGTTTTTAATATAAAGGTATAAAATATAATAGATTGTTGCTAGTCATTTTTTTCGCTCGCTATTGCTCCCTTTTCCTCTTCTCTCTCTTCTCTGTCATTTTCGGGCTGATCGGGCTCATAAAAACCCTTGTTTGGGCTAGTTGCAGTGAAATTGCGTAAATTTTCGTTGAACACGTTTTGAAAAATTCAGGTATATATTTCAAGCAAATGCTGTGGAGTGTTCCAGAAAGCGCTGACTTTGGCCGGAGATTGCTTTTTGGTACTTTTCCTGATCATTGTCGGCAATTCATTAACCGTTTTACTCTTTTCCCTTGATTTATCGTTCGCCGGCGAACGATGAATTGGCATGCTCATTATTAGAAGGGAAAGCCCTCAATCGACTTGACATAAACACTATCCATCTATTAGCATATGGTCATTTCTTAGAAGCTACTAGTTGAAAGATGCTGTTTTAACTGTGTTAAATTTTCTTTAGTTTAGCTGTGCCCTGAATGTATCTGAAAGCGACCAAATTAGAGTAAAAAAATGTGACATTTCTATGTGCACCTCAGAAGTAAGAAATTCAATGTAAACAAGACAACTTTTCACAAAGATATAAAATAAATTGTACTGGCCACAAAAGGCAAAAATCTCATTAAGGTTAACAGTCTCGTATACGCCAAACATGTTTCTAAAAGAACTAAAATAATGACAATAAAGCTGGTTTAAGGCATTTTGCTAGCATTATATTGAGACAGGGGCCACAAATATTTGGATTTGTGTCACACATGCATATTAATATCTGACTGAATTTGATAAAGCATGGCTCTAGAAATTTCAAGTACGTTTTAACAATTTCACACTTAAGACGAATGAAAAGCATTTAAAAGAATCTAGTTAGGCTTAAAATGACATCCTAATTGCTGGTAGTTCACGACAAGTTGCTCTCGGCAAAAGTGACAAAGCTTTGCAATGAATTCGAAATTAACAGCCAAAGCACAAATATGTCTTATTAACCTTTTAGAAGGTCAAACGATAAGGTTTATAGCAAACGTTCGCCGCAGATAAATGTAGAACCCAGAATGGGCTATTTAAGGCACTATTGCTTTAACTAAACACAGAAGAAGCTGTTTTATGCCTTGCACGGAATATACTAAACAGATGGATCGACATACCTGACACTTCAGCTGATCAGCATTTGTCAACAACTTGACCAAGCCGGAAATCACACAATAAAATTCCTTTGCAGAAGTCAAAAGGCTTCCGGGGAACTACCCATAGTTTTTCCATGATTCTCACAAGCCAAATATCATCAAATAACTCGAAAAAACTCACGTTCTTGGCAAGTAAACATCCACAAACATTTGTCTTCGCAGTTATTTTATTCGAGTTCCCGGATGTAGACTCGCATTTGACAGGGGAACACATTCTCTTGCCTTCAAAACAAATTTTTACTAAGTCTTTCGCCGGGTCAAAATTCACCAACAATTCGGCTGCTGTCTAATAGATATGACCCCTAGAAGCTCCTTTTTGAGGCAAAAGACTTGTTACCGCCAACAACAAAGCGCACAATATCCCCAGTAACCTTTTCGTCTCGGCCCGAGATCAAAAGTGGAACCCGTTTAGCCTCAAAAGAGACGAAATACAGTAAGATATAAGGACGATGACAGACTGTGCCAATCGCCAGCTTTCTTTCCCTCACGGGACTTAATGATGTCCTCAGGAAAACTTTGTTCAAGGCGGCCAAAAGGAAATCTACAGAAAATAACCGACAAAGTAAGCCACTGATTTCTAGCGCGCGCACTGGCTTCGAAACGTTTGATTCTGTCATAGTAGAGAATCATGGGAAGTAACGACAATCTTTGCACTTGGAGGGAAAGGGAGGGGCTGGGGGGGGGGTCGTTTGTTGGTTTTAAGATAATTTCAAGCTGTGGAGTGTTCCAGAAAGTGCCGACTTTGGCTGAAAATGGCTTTTTGGCACTTTTTCCAATCATTGTCGTCAATCTATCGAGATATCTACCTGGATTTTTTAAAACGATATCGCTCCAAGTAAGCGTTTGTGAGCGTTCTTGGCCTTGTTTTTAATATAAAGGTATAAAATATAATAGATTGTTGCTAGTCATTTTTTTCGCTCGCTATTGCTCCCCTTTCCTCTTCTCTCTCTTCTCTGTCATTTTCGGGCTGATCGGGCTCATAAAAACCCTTGTTTGGGCTAGTTGCAGTGAAATTGCGTAAATTTTCGTTGAACACGTTTTGAAAAATTCAGGTATATATATATATATATATATATATATATATATATATATATATATATATATATATATATAAACATGATAAGAAGATGTCCGACATGGAGAAGAGTTTATCCTTTCATTGTCATCGTTCCTGCAAACCACGTTGTTTACTATTGAATGTTTTGTAAATGAAGGCTGTACCACAATGAAGCCAGTGACTCTTCTACGTCTTATATATACCTAACGTGAACATTACTTGTGTAATTAGGGTTGTAGGAGACGCTGTCGTGACGCTTCAGTAACGCTGTTTTACCGGAAGTGAAAGTAGCCGGAAGTCACTAAACAGGAAGTGTAAATGGCAAAGCTATGAACCGGAAGAGCTCAATTTAAAATATGCGTGCATAAATTTGCATGCAAAACCGTGACACAAAAAGAAAAATAAGAAAAACCGAGGCCATTTTATAACTCATGCCGCTACGCGCATGAGTAATTAAAAAAAAAAAACAGAGCCCATTTTATAACTCATGCCGCTACGCGCATGAGTAAAAAGAAAAACGGAGCCCATTTTATAACTCATGCCGCTACGCGCATGAGTAATAACAAGAAAAATGGAGCCGAAACCTTACTTCATGTCGCTTCGCGCATGAGTAATGAGCAAAATCTATTGTTCTTGCTCATTTGCATTAGATTCGGCACATGTGAAGTTCGATGTTTGAACCGGGCCTTACATCTTTCTACATCATCCATCACTTCTGAAGATGTATGTTGAAGCATACGAAACGTCAAGTCATTAATCAAAGTTTTTTACAACATGCGTTGTTTTGTCATGTTTATAACAGCAGTGTGTATTTTATTTTTGTCAAGTCATGTTAAGTGTTCCCCAAGTTCCCTTCGTTGAAAGATAAACAAACATGGAAGTCACTGATAACATACCAGGTAATTCGTCCATGATATTCCTCTATTAGCTTGGCAAACAAGCAGGAAAACTGGATCGGAACTCGTCCAACAATCCTTTCATCAGACAGTGCTATTACAGCAAACCTGTCGTAGATGTTGTCTTCCTCCCTCTTCATTTCAAGGACACTCCCAGGGGTTAGATTTTGCGGACCAACATGCTGACCTTTCAGTACAGACTGGAAGCAAATAACTGCTTTGGCCGACATTTTGCGACGATAGTAGGTCTAGCTGCCAAACTAGAGTCATTTTTGAACCTAGGTTCGGTGTCTTTGAGCGGATATTTGGTACTCCTGGGTAGCGCTGCGGTGTAAATAAGCCGCCCAATTTCCCATGATTTATTACCTGCGATTTATTACTACGCTTCTTTCTTAATGCAATTAACTGAAATTATAAAAACACTGATTTTGTTGTTTACTTTGCTTCATTTATGGCGTTGCTATAGCGAGACAAGAGGGTTGCACACCGCTACTTTAGTGGCAACTTCCTCTTCTTCTTTGAACCGCGCTGAAGCTTAACATCGATAAAAATACCAAATTATTTCCGTTATTGTTCTTGTTCTTTTAGTATCAGCTTGTTGATATTTGCATTGCATATCCACGATTGAATGACTCAATAACACCATAGATCAAAGTGCCCTCTGGGCTATCTCCTGTAAGTTTTTCCCATCATGCAATGCTGTCATATTATGTCCGAATGTTGTTTTTGATGTTGCAATTGGACATTTAGGTTATAGTGCGTGGTTTCTTGAGGTCAATTTCTCTTTTGACAATTTTGTTTGTTAATTGGTAATGGTTATGCAGTCCTCTTGTCTTGTGTCTGGAACAAATTTCAGTACTTTCAACTCGTCTGAATTTTCACCTGGTTTATTATCAAGAGCTACACACAAACATTGTGTTACTGTTGCCTTCCCTAAACCCGCGCCACTACTTAAAAAGTGTCAATTGCTTCTTGTCGTTTTTAACAGAAAGTAACATATGGTAAAAAAACTCCATTTGTTCTCTGTTCAAAGAATGAACAAGTTCTTTTTTCCCATACGATTAATTACCAGCTTTTCATTACCATTTGCTGTGGACTGAAAAAATTCCAGCATTACTTAAAAGATTGTTCCCTTGGTGATTGTTATCTAAACATGGGTTAAAACAACCAAACAGTTCACTGTATTGTGTTTCTTCACTTATATCCTGCTCATCGTTATGTTGAGCAGACGGAGTTACAGTATCTAACTGATCACGTTCCTTATTTTCAGGATCTCCCATGGCTTTTTCTTAAGAGTTCTCCTTTCTTTCCTTTCGAATATAACATGTTTTAGTTGCTGAAATCTTATTTTTACATGGGATAAGCATCAAGAGCTCTCTGCAATTAATCTTCAGCATCCTTTTTATCTCGTTAATGCGCATGCGCATTAAGCGAGATTTCGGATTTGAGTACAAAAAAAAGGGACAAAAGTTGTTAACAAAATTTTGTGGACTTTTGTCTGGGGGGGGGGGGGGTTTCTTCTTCGTTCTTTATAGAAGCTATATTAGGGCATTGAGGATATGGTTGGTTAAACCGGTTAGGATTTCAAGAAGGGCGTCACATACTGCCACTAAAATTTTTGGGGAGCACCCCCGGACCTATTGTTAATTTCCCTAGGGTATTGGGATGTCAGAACTTGTCATGAACTTGTCATATTTCACATTACGTTACCGCAAAGGTATTAGTCGTTCTTAAATTTCAATATCTCACGTTACCTATCAGTTTCAATCATTTGTCGTAAAGCCATTATAGCTGTTTTAAAAGGGTAAAAATAGGTCAAATGCGTTTTCTTGGGAAACGTAGTTTGAGAATTTCACGGTGTATTTTACTAATGGAGACGTTTTAAGAAAGTTAAATGGGACAGGAAAGTTTGTGTTAATGAGAGGCATGGCAGAGCAAAATAGCATGAACTTTACGTTTTTTTCTATTCATTGCTATTACGGTTTGATTGTGCAATAGTATGGTAAAGACGTCATAGTTTTGTTGATTTTTTGGCTTATAATGATGACGGTTGAATGGAATTGCGGCAAGCGTTCAATGGCGAAAATTTTTACGTCTTTTGCGTACTGTTGCATAATGAAACTGTAATAGCAATGATTAATTGTTTTAAAATAGCCATAGGGAACCCACGCGTTTATCAAGAATGATCATAGAATAAAGTTACAAATGGACTTACGTGATGTAGTGTATCATTCCAAATGTGCCGTTACAGTTGTGCTGTTGAATAACCGGTGTTGAATAACTGAAATCAGTTTCTGCCGGGATTTTTAGCAGCTACAACGGTCCGATCAAATCCGTCGAAACGATCGTGTCTGTAATTTTTTGAATGGTCTCGCGAGAAAATTGACAAGGGACGAAACTCATTTGAGGACAAATTTCCTCCGAAGCTGTTCCGCCTCTTAACCGTCGGAATTAGGCCGTAAACCACACTGAGTAGCATTTGAAAGGTTGAAGTTGATGTCAGACCGTTTATTTTCTGTGGAAAACACGTTATTCACTAGTGAAATAAACAAAAATCTTTAGCTCCTTTATCGTAGCATCAATGACTTAACTTGAGTGGACCGGAAGTTGGCCTACACGGTGTGGCGTTGTGTTTATCAATCAATATCTTTTGTTCAAGTGACGTTTTCCACGCGCTAAATACATGCCAGAACATTTGTCGCGCTATGTTCCTGGTTGTCTCTCGTGCAATTTATTTTCTTTCGCGGGGTTTCCTTTTCCTTCTTGGTGCACGCACTGCGTTCAAATATTCGATTTTAAATCGTCTATAACAGAATATCCAAGTTAGAGTTTGCCATTGTTTTTGAAATGTGACCACAAATACATCCTCGGGAGTAAAAATGTAAGTGGAATTTTTCAATATCTTGTCTTACCTGTCGCGTTTCAAATCTATCAAATGCAGGCATTATCTCAAAGATTTTTTGTGTTATCACAGGGTCCTAAATCTGTGCCAACAGAACGCTTCGCGTGAATCTCGCGAATGTTAACAGACTCTTGTGATATGACCTTTAAAGGCTCCCTGGAGCTTTCCAGTACCTCGCGCATTGCGTGGGCGA
Organism: Cladopsammia gracilis; assembly: GCA_022457155.1. Taxonomy (NCBI): domain Eukaryota; kingdom Metazoa; phylum Cnidaria; class Anthozoa; order Scleractinia; family Dendrophylliidae; genus Cladopsammia; species Cladopsammia gracilis. Next base: position 3,207,019 of record JAJGOT010000003.1, on the reverse strand, counting down.
CGTGGTCCAGTCAAGTTCAGTCACTGATATGTCGATACAAGCTCTGGAGTTGCGACCCTTGTCACTCTCTCTCTCTCTCTCTCTCTCTCTCTCTCTCTCTCTCTCTCTCTCTCTCTCTCTCTCTCTCTCTCTCTCTCTCTCTCTCTCTCTCTCTCTCTCTCTCTCTCTCTCTCTCTCTTAACCGTTAAAAATTTAAACTCTTAATTTAATTTATAACAAACGGTTACGTGATATGCGCTGACAAGTTAAAATTTAATAACAGACGGTGAAATGCGAGACCATTCAAAAAATTACAGACACAATTTGATCGGACCGTTGTAGCTGATAAAAATCCCGGAAGAAACTGATTTCAGTTATTCAACACCGGTTATTCAACAGCACAAAAGTAACGGCACATTTGGAATGAAACACTACATCACGTAAGTCCATTTGTAACTTTATTCTATGATCATTCTTGATAAACGCGTGGGTTCCCTATGTGTATAGTTTGAGTGGCAAGTAAGAGAGAGAAAACGTTCTTGGCGTATAAAGTCTATAAAAAGAAGACGAATATCTACTTAAATCGCACTTGATCTTCATTTAAACAAACATACGCAATTTGTTATTATTCAAACTACCACACAATATCCTCCCAATTTTCAAACTCCTTAATATATCCAACACAACTACCCGCTTTTTGTCACGTCAAACAATACTAAAAAACCAACATTTTTTTGCCACCCTTAAACACGCAAATTTTATGTCGTTGTTGTCATACTTTGTTCTCATAAATTGTGTATAACTAGTGTATCCAAAAGATAGTAATTGCTGCGGTAAATTTGTTGTAACGATGCTGTTTTATCGTCTCGCCGGTATTGAGAGGAAAGCAAAGCAAATGTAACCGGGATGAATCGACGAAAATTCCAGCTAAGAAGACTAATTTTGTTTTGTAATTCACGCATCAAGTTCCTGCAATGTCTGTAGAATATTGTTGAGTAAAGGACGCGTTCACCACGAGGAAGGTGTGAAAATTTAGGTTAATTACTGTGTGTTCGCGTCTCCCAAGCTCAGCTCAGGTTCCGAGTCCCCAAGCGCTCAGCTCAGCTCAGTCTCATCGACCCCTGTCGGAGTGATTTCAAAATAAATTTGTCTTTTATTCCGTACAATCTTCGAAAATCTTTGCCATTCAACGGTCCTATCACCATGCCTCGCAGTCCGCGCTCAACTCGTAGTAGTCTTCGACACTGATTCGACACTTCAGTTCCGATTTCGACTGGGACATGTTGGATCAAAATACTGTATTACAAATCTCGCAGCCAACACTGAGCGAGGCTATTGTTCGTGGCGCAGTGCATTCTGGCCCAAAATGTGTTCGTGGCGCAGTGAATTCTGGTAAAAAGCGATCAAATCGAGATTTTTCCTAGCTTATATTTTTTTCTCATATATTTCTCTTAAATCCTGATTATGTTGCTGCTCACTCGCTACGCTCGTTCCGCAGCAATTAACTCTAATATTCCAATGAACTAAAAAACAACAAGAAATATGAAATAAAATCGAGTACTTGTATGTAGAGTCGCACAAAACCACGCAAAGCGACCACAACCGACATCAATTTGCCGAACATTTTTGACAGAAAATCGTTGACAAGTCATCAAAATTTAAAACCCCAAACATGCATTACATCCTTTTAACTCTAGTTAGCACGTCATTAACTCTTCTCATCTCGGATTACTAACCACAAAAGAGCCACTGTATTAAACTCGCCAAAACCTTATTGAATCAAAATACAATTTTTCTATACTCGACACATCTTACACAATACAGAATACTAAACGCGTTTTCAAAATATTACTCTCTAAAGTAACAACTCTAGAAATCGAATTAACACCTCTTGAATAAAGACAGACCGCCTAAAAACTGATAAGATGTAACTATTTTAAATCAATAAACACACACGGAACGACCAGTAATCTCTTAAAATACCAATTCATCTTCATTTAAACACAAATGCCCGATTTATTATTTATCAAATCACCATAGAATATCTTTACAATTTCCAAGTGCTAAATAAATCTTACAGAACTACCGGTTTTTATCTCCTGTAAGTTAATGTTTAACTTACAGGAGTTTATGTGGGCCAACATGCATTCTTTATGCATTTTTGTTAGCAAAAAATGCGTTAGATACTATTAATAGACTTTTTAGTGAATTTGTGGGGACATTCCTAGTGCATATTTGTTAGCAGATTTGTGTTAGATATTATCAATAAGAAAACAAGAGTCGAGTTGCATATTTTTTGAAAGTGGTTTAGGGAGGGGATGTTTGTGGTTTGACAAAAGGATATATTTATAGGTTGATGATTTTTTTGAAAGGGATTTAGCGAGCGCAGGTTTGTGGCGTGATGAAGCGATATATTCATAGCTTGATTTAGTTAACTGAGATTTTAGAGAACGTTGGAAGAGGGCAATTTATTTGGCGATATTTTATTTTGTAGAGGTCTGAGAAGTATTGAGAAAGGGAAGGGTTTTAAAAGAGTTTGTGAATTGGGTTTGAAAAGCTCTGAAAGCTTTAATGTAAAATGTGAGGGGCATGAAAATGTCTATGTTTTTTAAGTTAATTTATGTATATCTGTTCAATTTTGGGTTTATCTCGGTATAAAAACCTGTGACTTTTTGCTTTGTAGTTTACAGTATGTGCATTTTGAATTAACCTTTTAAGCGCCAGTAGTGATCAGTACCAAATTTCTCCTTGTAGTATCAATGTACTATTAAGTTCAGAGGTGATAAGAATTACGATGATCACCCAAGATGAGTTCTCTTGATCTTGAACAATTTCTCCTGATTTGTCTTATACGAAATGTATGGGGACCAGTAAGGAGAATTTGTGTTTTGAGTTGAATTAAATATTGATAGTAAAATACTCACGAGTCACTCACAGACAGTCGAGTCCGCGCCAGAAATCACTGGCCTGAATGAACGAAAGTTCTGGCGCTCTCAGCTTAGACATTCTTGAGACATTCTTTTAACCTTAAACCGCTTATCTCAATAAAGGTCAATAAACACGTCGATTTTAATTAAATGCGCGAATTCCTATAGAGTGTGTGCGCTCAGGTGACCCTTGAGCCATGTTGGAGGTTTTCCCTGTGTTTACCTTCTAGATAGCGGGCAGTGCGAGCGCTTTTGAAATCATAACTCGCGTTTTCTTTAACGTTGTGCTTTTTTGTCATTTGTGCTAATTTAAATCCCAAAAATCCTTTTCTTTCGATAATTAGGGCCGTATTTGTTTCGATCAATTCGATTTGCCGGCCCGATTTTTTTAAACCTTGAAAACATGGTCACTTTTATAGCTGCATACTGGTTTGAGAGAGTAAAGGACTATACAAAACAACAGTGTTATTACTGAATGTAAATATTCATTGTGAAATTTGGACGAAATGTTTCGTAATGAAAACAGCGTCTGCGATGAAACTGGCCCTTGCAGTGAAACAGATTCGATGAGCGACGTAGCCTCCTACGCAGCCGTGACGTCTTAAGGGCTTGTCACGTCTACAAAGGACGTCTGCGTAGGAGGCTATGAGCGACGTGAACCGCTGTTAGTTGTTAGTATATGTTATGGTGATGCTCTGTACTGTTCCTGACAGTATTTATAAATGTCTCGCTTATATTAAGAAATGCAAACCAAATAAATGTAAATAATCATCAGTCAATATACATGTATTGCTATTTTAATGTGAAACTTTGTGAGAAGTTGCATAATATGAGGATTATAACTTGGTAAAGTGGTTGATCTTAATGTAGAAAAATGAGGAAATTTAGAAGCATATTTCCATACCTGTAGGAAATCAGGGTTTTTATGTAGCAGTGATTAAAGAGTATTTGGATGGTATATGTACTTGAATGAAAACAAATTTTATGAAATTCTTATGTAAAGGTCAAGGGCCCGGCTGCATAACTAAGTGAGATTTTCTGCAACCATTCTCGGCATGCGTTTCGGAGGATTTTCTTGCGCGTTATCATGGATAACTCGACCGAAGGCGCATTAACGAGTACACTTTATCTATATATATACTAGTATAAGAATATTTTTATGAGAAGAATATTGAGACTGAGCTTGGCGAATATACCCAAGGCTGAGATTTTGTTAAGTACATTTTTTGCGTGCTGATGGAAAATAAATACAACAAGAGGCTCCTAGCAGCCTATACTCATGCGCATGCGTAAGTAGGCTGTACCACAATGAAGGGAATGATTCTTCTAAGACTTATATATACCAAACATGAACATTGCTAATGTAAGTAGGGTTGTAGGAGACGCTGTCGTGACACTTGAGTAACGCTCTTTTACCGGAAGTGAGAGTAGCCGGAAGTCACTAAACAGGAAGTGTAGTGGAAAAGCTATGAACCGGAAGTGTACAATTTAAAATATGCGTGCATAAATTTGCATGCAAAATCGTGACACAAAAAATAAAAATAATAATAATAATAATAATAAAAATAACAAGAAAAACGGAGCCGAAACCTTACCTCATGCCGCTACGCGCATGAGTAATAAAATCACATAATATTTTAAATGAACTTTAATATACCATTGAAAAGTATGGTAAAATCTTCTTTCGTTTTTCTAACAACGCTTAGCGCTCGTCTGAAACGCATAAAAAAATAAAGCCTGTTCTGCAGGCTAGCCATTCGACTCTACAACAACCGCCAGTCTCAGTATCCTACTGCAACTACCAATTTGCCTTACCGCACTTACGAAGTAATTATAGTTAGAAATAAACAGTGTGCCGCAATCACGAATTGTTGCGGTAATCGCGGAATGTTGTACACTGTTCTATCTGTGCTCTTCGCTACGAATTTCTACGCGCACCAACGACCTCACAGCTAGAGGTCTACTTCAATATATATATATATTTATAGCAACAAAAGGGATTTCAAGCGATACAATTTTACATGAAATTGTTGAAAAATCGAAACACGTTCTTACAATGTCTTATGTAGTAAACAGTCCTATCACAAGTGGCCCTTACGAACCACATGAGACCGCGAATCCTGTCAGTTCTGAAATAGCCAGCAGTGACCTGTTTGAACCAAGATTATTAAATTATATAATGAGATACCATGAAACTTCACCTTCAAAACCATTGATTTCATTCATTAAACTTACAAAAACTGTTTATTAAAACTTTGATAGCAAATCTTAGAACAATATCTATAGTTCTTCGATTTCCCGCGCGACTATTTTTCGCAATAAGCCGTGCAAGAACTCATTTGCATTTGGTTCGGCACATGTGAAGTTCGACGTTTGAACCGGGCCTTACACGATCTATAATAAAACTAAACAAAATCATAAAGAAATCGAATGTTATTTAGAAAAATAGAAATGATAAGATAAGCAAACAAAGGAACACCGTGATGCAGCCGTCTATATTTTTAATACCTGAAAACAGCAATAACGGTCAACAACAGCGAGCAAAACCATGCGCGCATAAGTTACGAGGAAGAATTGTTGGATCCAAACAGGAAAAAAATCGCAGCCAACCGTTATTTCACTTGCCGTATTACAGAGACCGATGAACTGTGTAGAGATCGACGCGGATCGACAGCCTTCATAAACAGACCCTGAAATGTCCGTGGATGATTTTCCAGGCTCCATTTCACTTGCTATCTCATAAAAATCGGTCAATTCTCAACTTTTTCCGCCCATTGAAAAGCGTAAAGTTGCTTTTATGCGCTGCATATATGAAAGCGTCCTTCTCCGATCGGCAGCAAGTGAGGCCAAAGTAGATACCAGTTCCCACCCGTGAATCTACCCCTGAAAAACACAAATGAATCTTCGGGGGGGCTAATGGGATCTCCAAGCATGAGAAAAAATCTCGAGTTTTTCCGCTAGGAAATAGCACAGGACACCCAACACACGATAGAGGACATTCAACACGAAATTAGGATCGCATTCGCAGACGAACGCAATTACCATGTACGTTTTTATATACGAAAGCTTTCAATTTCTCTAACTTTTCTCTCTGAAATACCGGACATGACAAAATCTAAAATTATCTGTCGACAGTGAATAAACAGTCACACTAGGCCGAGCTATTTTACTTTTGTCTTTACAACATTTTAATTTTCAGGATCCAACCTTTATAGCAGACAGTTGCGCCGAAAACGCCGCCTACCTACGGCGGTCTGCCAGCATGTCCCCCACGAAATTTTCAAACTAGAACACTCAAAAACGCCATTTCCGTTTTTATAATTAAAAATACTTTACCTAGCACACTTTTCAAAAAGTTCATAATCGTGGCGGCAAATCGCCCTAGTCCCCCTCATCACAGGTAGGGGACAAGAACTGCATGACAGTCTTTTGCTACCCAGTCCCATAGCAGTGACAGCGACTCACACTTCAAAACCCAGTACCAGTTCCTATTTATTTTTTTAGCAAGACAAGTGACTGAGTACAATATCGCAAGTGTAGAAAACTGATCCTTTCTCATTACACGATCTTCACTGCCATTCCATCACCCACATGCTCTGTCAAAATTACTACCTATTCCATTGAAAACCAATTACTAGAACTGCGCCCATAGCAAACGTGACCGAAAAATGACCACGTGTTCACCATTTTCCCGCCATTTTCACGTCAGCGAGAAACCTCCCCAGTTCTCTCAAAATTACTACCTATGCCATTAAAACCAATTACTATAACTGCGCACATAGCAAACGTCAACGAAAAATGACCATGCGATCACCATTTTCCTGCCATTTTCACATCAAAATAAATAAAACAACAGACTGATACTTACCACAAACAAACACAAACAAAAAAAAAATCACCCTACCATTTCATTTGTCTTCATGGTTTGTTGTAAAACCAGAGAAACAAGACATCCTAGAACTGACATTCTAGTCCATTCATCAAGAGTGAGTCTATTAATCAAGATCACTAGAAAGCTAGCGAGAACACACAAAAAAAAACTCAATCACAGAATTCATATCAACATAATGACCACCCTTTACCCAAACACCAACTGACATTACCACACGACCCACACCATCACTCTCCGACACTTCTGCGTTTTCGTCTTGAAAAAGTGGAGCACTAATAAGAGCAGATACAAAAAACTTGTTAGCAAAGGGACACAACTTCTCCTCCTTTTGCAAAAAAAAAAAAAAGAATAATAATAATAATAATAATTAAAAGTAAACAGAAATGGCTACTAAAATAAAACTACGCCCATTTCGTGAACATAAATTTCTATTGGCTGATTTGCATCATGTGATGTTTTCATGTACGTATTTTAAGAAGACTTATTCTAAAGGTGCGCTACAACAGCATCTTTACAAAATAAAAAAAAACAAGAACAATTGAAAAAGTTAGGTGCCTTTGATAGATAAATATAGTCAAGAAGACAACCCCACCTAATTCCTTTGACAACAAACATTCTTTTTTTTAATAACCTTGCATTATAACGCATTAACGAGATGGCTTTAAGAGCCCTTTGATTATTAAACATAACTAAATGAATGATTTAGCTTTCATTCTGCGAAAAAGTTTCATTCCTCCTTTCAAGTAAAATTCTTTACAGCTTTGTTCTCTGTTTTCATTATTGGGATCATCATCAATCTTATCGTCAAAATCTGTTTCAGGTGGAAATCTAGTTCTTGTAAACTTACTCAGTGTTCATCCCCTCATCTTAACTTTTGTTTTCATGTCACTGTTAACAAAATACCAGATATATTAAAACCATCGATAGGAAAAATCTAAGGACTATCCGTACCACAATTATCTCTTTAAGCAGAGACTAAATTGGGCACGAATCTTCTGACCAAAATGAACCAAAATGAGGCCTAAAAAAGTAAAAACAAAAATGAACTAAAACTCCGAACCTCACTGAAATCTAACTGTTTGACACTGGTTTGTTTGACCTGGAAAATGAACCTGATGATAGTATTGCAAAACTCTGCTTAATCTTTTCTAATGATATAGCTCAAGAAAAAAAAACAGGTTTGTTTAGTAAGATTGATTCTTTCTGTACAAACTTCAATATTGAGACGACTGCGATAAACTTAAGCATCCCATCTTTTTTCTTGTCAAAGGCAAAACAGAATATTTTTACACGTCTAAAAAATCACCAACTCAATCTAATTAATGTAAATAAAAACTAGTGTATCCAAAAGATAGTAATTGCTGCGGTAAATTTGTTGTAACAATGCTGTTTTATCGTCTCGCTGGTATTACAGAATGTTCTCTTTCGTTTTTTGAGGCGAAGCAAAGCAAATGTAACCGGGATGAATCGACGAAAATTCCAGCTAATAAGACTAATTTTGGTTTGTAATTCACGCATCAATTTCCTGCAATGTCTGTAGAATATTGTTGAGTAAAGGACGCGTTCACCACGAGGAAGGTGTGAAAATTTACGTTAATTACTGTGTGTTCGCGTCTCCCAAGCTCAGCTCAGGTTTCGCGTCCCCAAGCGCTCAGCTCACCTCAGTCTCATCGACCCCTGTCGGAGTGATTTCAAAATAAATTTGTCTTTTATTCCGTACAATCTTCGAAAATCTTTGCCATTCAACGGTCCTATCACCATGCCTCGCAGTCCCCGCTCAACTCGTAGTAGTCTTCGACACTTCAGTTCCGATTTCGACTGAGACATGTTGGACCAAAATACTGTATTACAAATTTCGCAGCGAACACTGAGCTTGAAGCAGCAAGCGAGGCTATTGTTCGTGGCGCAGTGCATTCTAGCCCAAAATGTGTTCGTGGCGCAGTGAATTCTGGTAAAAAGCGATCAAGTCGAGATTTTTCCTAGCTTATATTTTTTTCTCATATATTTCTCTTAAATCCTGATTATGTTGCTGCTCACTCGCTACGCTCGTTCCGCAGCAATAAATAAATTTTATTCGATCTTTAAAAGTGAAACGAAATACTCCGATTTAATTAACCATATCCTGAACATAGAAAAATTACTTCTAAATTCAGGATAGGAAATCATACCTTAAGAATTGAAAATGGTCGAATTGCAATCCCTAAAACTCCTGAACACCTTTAGTTAGAATTTGCACCCACTGTATACTTAATTCAGTTGAAGTTTATTTCACTGTATGCACTGTATGTTATATGATGAGCTACGAAATACCTTTTTGACAAAATTATTAAACAAAATAGATTTGGATTATTTCTGATCGCTTTTACAAGCACTTATTGAAAAGTTCTATATTTGTTTGTCAACCTACAAGGAAATTGAAAGCACTAGTTCGTTAAAACCTATTGTTGTTTAATTTAGTCAGCTTCTATAACTTGCAAATGGGGTGAATTAACCGAGGACATTTTTAACTAAAGGGACACTGTCCCGACAGAAATATCGTGTTTTCATGATTATGGCCAGGAGCTTGCTTTAGCTTGCTTTATCATCCGAAAATAGGAAGAAAAAATACCCAAAAGTGATGAACGCAGAAAAATATGAATTAAAAAGACAAAATAACGACAAAATTCCACCAGAATCGAATCGAAACTTTGAATATTTCTTTTCTCCAAACTACTGCTTCTGTTTTTCTCCTTGAGAATCTTTTAATCCAATTTAGTTGTATATTTGGTGACATTTGGCGATATAACATGGAAATTAACAAACACGTTATTTCAACAAAACTTCATTGTAAACGTACAGCATACGATCGCATACAACCATTCTCAGTGAGCAATGTCAGCTTACCTCAAACTCTCTTTTCCCTTTCTTAAAACGTAGTGCTATAACAAAAATAATACCAAATGTCCTGAAGCAACCAGTTTGACAAACCAGACTGGACAAACATTAAACGCATCGTAAAGGATATTAGCCAAGCGCGCTTGATCTAGCGTGCCAAATATCTACGTTACACTTTTTGACGCTCGATACAATGAAATATATGCTGCAACATGTTCCCAAAAAAACATAGAATTCATAATCGTACGCCTTAAAAATCATCGCTGTGAAAAAGAGATATTAAACAGTAGGAATGTTACCTAACTGAAAAAAAAATTTGTCAGGCCACAAACGTGCGCTCGCTAAACAGCTTTAAAAACATATGCTTCGAATCGTGTGTTCTGACATATGATGATAGGATCTAACAAAAATGCGAGAAATTTTGCTAAAACATTATGCAATAAAAAATGCAACAAGAATGTCCCCACAGATTCACTAAAAAGTCTATTAATAGTATCTAACGCATTTTTTGGCTAACAAAAATGCATAAAGAATGCATGTTAGCCCACACAAACTCCTGTAAGTTAATGGTACATCGTGTCAAAAATACATCGTGTCAATCTCTAACTTGTAGAAATTGACAAAAATAGTTTCCGATAAAAATCGATGATAATCGATAACAATCGATAAAGCAATCCTTATCGATTTCCAATCGAACTCACAAATTTTTTTTCTTTATCGATTCCTATCGAGTGGTATCGGAAATCGAAGATTGATATCGATTGCTATTGATTGTTATCGATTATCAGTTTATCGATTAACTACTCGAAACTACGCCTGGCGTACGCGGACTTCGATTTGCTATTCGTTCGGGAGTCCAAAACTTTCGTCAATTTTCGATGTTATTCTTCACTTTTATCGATCCACAATATTAAATGTTCGTTTAGTTTTCCGAAGCGCTTCTGGTTAGCGATGTTGATTTGGCTCAGGCTAATTTGCCGAGTCTCTGTATACTACGCGAGCGACTCATTTTGCGACACTTTTCGTCTTTCTTTGACACGTCAAAGAAAACTCCCGTAAGGTCAACTTCGATTTGCTATTCGTACGGGAGTCCAAAAACCTTTTGACAATTTTCGATGTTATTCTTCACTTTTGTTGATCCACAATGAAGATCACCTTTTGCCATACGTGAGTGATTCTTTTCGGTTCTTTTTGTTATTACAGTATATGTTTAACAAGAGGCTGCATGCAGCCTATACTCATGCGCATGCGTACGAAAGTTTTATGATATATTTTAAACATGATAAGAAGATGTCCGATGTGAAGAAGAGTTACTCCTTTCATTCAGTCATCGTTCCTGCAAACTGCGTTCTTTACTATTGAATGTTTTGTAAATGAAGGCTGTACCACAATGAAGCCAATGATTGTTCTACGTCTTATATATACCTAACGTGAACATTAGTAATGTAAGTAGGGTTGTAGGAGATGCTGTCGTGACACTTCAGTAACGCTGTTTTACCGGAAGTGGGAGTAGCCGGAAGTCACTAAACAGGAAGTCTATGAACCGGAAGTGCCAATTTAAAATATGCGTGCATAAATTTGCATGCAAAATCGTGACACCAAATAAAAAAATAAAATAATAATCATAATAAAAAAAGAAAAACAGAGCCCATTTTATAACTCATGCCGCTACGCGCATGAGTAATAAACTACCGGTAGGCCATGGCCTACCCCATGGCCTACCCCATGGCCTACCCCACGTTTTGTCCCTACCCTATTTCCAAAGTGTTCATTCAAATTAAATGCAATCCTCACGCAAAGGTCATCTCTGATGTAGAGTGCAAATTCGCGGAAGCCGCAAGTATCTCGTCTCTTAATTGTGTTGTTAGCACGGCGAACATACACTATGGAGGAATTCTGAGATAATTTTTGGCTTCTCAAGGAAGATGTAAGGGACACAAGCTTCAGTCAAACGTTTTTTGGAATGTACTATTTGAGAGAGGTAGTATTTCAATATCCGGGAAGCTAATTGCTAAATGAACCACTGCTTTTGAACAAACCTTCGCCGGAGGACTCAGAAACCATCATCGGAAATTTCTCAAACCACGACAGCAGGTCTGAATCCGCATCTCACAACGTTGTAGAGAACAGAAGGTGAGCTTATTACCTTTTAAAGATCTTTAGCGTGTTTTCAGATCTTCGTCGATAAGCTTATCTTTGCTGGTTTTCTTCATTGTTTTCTTTATTTGTGTCGTTAAATATTTCATCTGGCCAATAAAAATTCATTTTCGCTTTGGTAGCTTTCGTCTGGGTCCATATTGAACGAGAAAACTCAATAATACGAGGGCTAATAAGCTTAAAACAACGGAGTCTTAATCATGCTACGACGCAACCCGTGCGGAATCGTTGAGTGAGCGGGCAAGATTCGTAAATTTCCGCCCGCTCCCGGAACAAATCATATTGCAGAATTCGCAGAATTCCGCCCGCTCGCGCTCTGAGAAAAAAATAAATTATGTTATTTTTATTGTTAATAGATGTACTCCTCCCTCTCTCTCAAACTCACAAATTCCAGTCTTTAAATTCCAATCCTCAACAATCACCATCTTTTAAGAAGCACAGTCCAAGTAATGAGCGGGCAGATGCCACTCGACATTGGAGCTAGTAAAAAGCGGAAAAGTCCACTTTACATAACTACGCCAAGCACACTGTGATCATGAAAGAGAGAGCAATGTTGATTTTACAAGCTGTGTATGGTTTCAGCAAAATAGTCTTTTTAGTCCGTGGGCCAGTAGACGAAACCCTCCCCCCCCCCCCCCCCCCGCCCTTCGGGGAATTTTTGGGACATAGACCATTTTGAAGCATAGCCCGAGGGTGTTTCAAATCAGGTTGTTCGCAGTTCTCAAGTGGAGGCGTTCGGCCGTACGGCCGCATTCTTTATCTGAGGCAAAAACTACAGGGTACCCAAGTCGTTAATTTTGAAAATTACTCTTAAAGCCCCTAGAAAAGGGATATAAAACTCTAAAATGCGTTTACTAGCTCAATATGTTATAGTGGAGATGCACACACACCAAAGTCTCGCATATAAGTACCCACAGGGCATTTCAACACAAAGTGTGCAAAGAAATGTAAAGCCCGAATAATGTAAATTCTATTTTTTTAAATTGTTGTTGCTAGAGGCTATATCAGATATAGAAAATGACAGCAATGTGTGTACTGAGCCTAGAGCGATTATTAATTGAATTAACCTTGAGCGATTATGAATAAAAATGTTTTAATTTTCCCACAATCCATTTATGTATTGTTCCCATCCCATCCCAAGATTCTCTGCGTTTCATTTTTCACATCTGGCATCTTGAATGAATTGTAACCAAAGTACTGACGGTAAGTGTTCTGTTATCTGGTTATCCGACGATCCGTGCTATATTTTTTAGCCCGATCCGTCGATCCGACGTTATTTTCGTTTAAATTCGGATCCGTATTACTTTAAAACTTCCCGCAATATAAATATACTACACACGGGTATATATATATATTTGTTTTATTTTTCGATGGTGAAACTGAAAAATTAGTTGACAAAATACCAACAAACCGTTCAAGGCCGACCGAAAATTAATGATCCGATCCACAACCGAACTTTTAAACAGACCCAGTCCGGAATCCGGGCCAAAATTTTCGGCTGATCCGCGATCCACGGTAATTTTCAAATCCGCGAATCCACTTGATTTATCGCTAATGCTACAAGGCTATCTTTGCTTGCGAAGAGGATGTGGTTTGTCTTACAAGTATCAATTGCCGAGAAACAGTGGCTAACAAGATATTGGAGCTTCGTTTGACACAAGAAGAAGCAGACACCAAGATAATTCTGCATGTTCTTCACATCGCACAACAGACGCCCGACTCCATCATAGTCAGATCCCCAGACGCGGATGTATTCGTTCTCCTTCTTAGCACCGCACCGAGCCTAGCAAAGAGTGTTCTGTTTGACACAGGTGTTGGTGACAAGAGACAGCTGATAGATGTGAAGGCAGCAGCATGTGATCTTGGTGATCTTGGATGTGTCAAGCGCTTGTGACACCACTAGTGCCTTCGTCCAGAATGGCAAGCAAAAGCCTTTTAAACTCCTTCAGAAGCACACCTCCTTCATACCGACATTCCAAGACCTTGGCAAGTATCCGGACCCCTATGAAGAGACATTGGAACGTCTAGAAAGCTTCACTAGCCTCGTGTATGGTGGGAGACTAAATGATATAAATTCGCTGAGGCATGCTAAATTCCAGGAATGGCTGACCTTGAAGCCTGGTGGAAAGCTGTTATCGAGCTACAGTGGAGTGGATATGAGCTTGCTTCCACCGTGTCGTGATACACTCACTGTGCACATTAAAGCTTGGTTCCCACTAGCGACGTAAGCGACGTAAGCGGAATCGTAAGCGGAATCGGAATCGCAAGAACCTTGCGATCCAGTGGAAATCAAAACGACGGAAGCGACGGAAGCAGAAGCGGAAGACTCGTTTTTGCCTCGCTTTCATGTTGTAAACATTCAAGATGGCGGAAGACGATGCCCTTCTCCTTTTGCTGCTGTTTATTATAATTCGACGTAGAACAAGAAGAAGGCGCGTAAATCTACAAGGAAACAGAAAAAGGAAATGTTGGGTGCGTGAAATATATTCCCGCCGAAAACAAAAGGGTGAATATGCGAACCTAGTGCAAGAACTTCAGTCATCTGATAGGGAACTCTTCTTTCGGTAGGTTAATATTGTCAATGTACTGTTTTGCCATTTCTTGCATGTTACATGTACTGTTATGGTTATGGTATTCAAAATAATAAGGAATATGTTATTTTATAAACTCGTTGGATGTCGAAAAGCATGGACATATCGTTCGGGAAATGCTTTGTGTGCATAGTAATTTAATTGTTTAGATACGACTTCGGTCTGTTCGGTTTGGTGCATCAGCTCTGCTTGTTTTATGACATCGGACATTCAGGTAGTTAATCTCTTATCGTTTCGTTTTCTCCCTCGTTAAATTGCTTTTACTTATTGCTCTGATTTTTCTCGTATAATGAAAGGTCAGTAAAATAATAAAATAAAGAAACAATGCTCGAAATAACGGTCTTTAAACTATTTTACAACAAATGTAAACTTTGCAACCTGTGGAAAATATGAGGACTGAGCACAATTAACCAAAAGCTGTTTTATAAATAAATAAGCATGCATGTAGTTTGTTTTTTACACAAAAACATCACAGTTTTGATTTCACAGAAATGATTTGGTATCAGGCAAAACATCTTGTCTCATGTAACATTCTGCAAAAAAATACTAGGATAATCTGCAAAAACCTAAATGAAAATGAAATGTAATTTTACTTTTAATTCCACGTAATAGATGTTATTTTAATTTAGTTATAGATTAAGAATTAACCTGTAGGTCATGTTAGAATACTAAATTGCACTATATAGGTTTGTGCACAAGCAACACTCAAATTATCCCCCCCCCCCCCCCCCCCCCTTTCTCCCCGGGAACTGTTTTATCTACGTGATTTAATTTTTGAGCTTGGAGTTGATATGTTAAGGTATTGATAAATTATTAATACTGAATACAATAACAATTATATGAACTCTGCATACATAGGTACACACGTATGACTCCAGAAAGATTTCAGCATCTTTTATCTCTGGTTGGACCACTAATTAAGAAGAAAGATACCAGGATGAGAAATGCAATTAGTCCTGCTGAAAGACTGACACTTACCTTGCGATATCTAGCAAGTGGAGATGATCAGCAATCACTAAGTTTCTCATATAGAATTGGTAAGGCAACTGTCAGCAAGATCATAGGTGAAACACTCAGTGCAATTTGGATTGCATTAAAGGATTTATATTTACGACCACCTGAAAAACAATCTGATTGGTTGAACATTGCCAGTGAATTTGAAACTACCTGGAATCTACCTCATTGTGTAGGAGCACTTGATGGTAAACACATCGCATTGCAGTGCCCCAGAAAAACTGGTTCTTTGTATTATAATTATAAAGGATTTTTTAGCATCGTACTTATGGCAGTCTGTGATGCAAACTACAATTTCACTTTAGTTGACATTGGGCAATATGGCAGTAACAATGACAGTGGTGTTTTGGCCAATTCAGATATGGGCAAAGCATTTGAAGATGGCACAATCAATTTTCCTGCCTCGGAATATCTTCCAGGTTGCAATCTCCCTTCACTGCCATACTTTATTGTAGGAGATGAGATATTCCCCTTAAAACCTTGGCTTATGCGCCCCTACCCTGGAAGAAATATTTCAGAAGAGAAGAGCATATTCAATTACAGGTTGTCAAGAGCAAGAAGAGTGATCGAGAACTGCTTTGGAATTTTGGTTGCTAGGTGGAGAATTTTTCGAAGCCCTATTTTAGCAAACGTTGAAACAGTTGAGAAGATTACTCAAGCTGCCATCTGTTTACATAATTATTTGAGACAGACAGAGTGTGCCATGTACTGCCCTACAGGCTTTGTGGACAGTTTTGATAGCTCTGGTAACATCCTACCAGGGGAGTGGCGAAGTATAATTTTGTCATGCACTGATGGTAATGCAAGTGCAATTCAAGATTTACCTCGGCCAAGGGGGTCAAGATATGCAAATTCTTCACATGAAATTAGGGAGTCTTTACTGTCATATCTCAATTCTGATCAAGGAGCCGTCTCTTGGCAGTGGGACTATGTGCGGAGTAGGGGCCCTATAAAGTAACTGTTAATTCCCAATGTCAACATATAAATTCATCTCGCATAACCCCATACATTTCTTGTAATTTTAGTGGGAAAAAGGTATCTTTACAATTTGTGATGTTTGGTGATCGACCATTCCCTTTATTCTCATGACTTGACATTGTAAAATTAATTAAGACATGGGAAAGAGAAATAATCAATAATCACTATTTTATTGTGGTTCAGAAACTGAGGGCTGTGAACTTATAAAGATAACGTATTCATATTGAACAATAAGAAATTAATAATTTAATTAATGTATTGAGACACAGTGTACTCTGTGTGGACTCTTATTTACTCAGTGTGGACTCTTATTTACCACGATTTACGTCATCACATGGTCAAAATTTGTTGCTGACTCACTTGGCTGCACCTCGTGAGTCCACAACATTATTTTTGACCATGTGATGACGTTAATCATGGTAAATAAGATTCCACACCACGGAAAACCGATGGAAATTTGCTAATTAGAGATTTATCTATTGGATAGTGCTATCCATCTTTTGAACAACTGGGGCCAGGAGGGTTCTGCGCTTCTCTGCCACCCAAATTTTGTCCATTATCTTTCGGTTGCATGTACTTATTCAGGGGTGTAGCTACCTGTATGCACGTGCGTACCTGAAAAAGTCTAAAAAAGGAGAAAGATTTGGGACTTGAGGGAGGAGGTAGGTGGAGTGTTTCGAAATTGATTGTGCGTACCTCTGAAAAAAATCCTGGCTACACCCCTGTTATTGACTAAGTGGGAGGGCTGGGTGGGAAAATATTTGGCTTGAGGTCATGGCTTATGGACCAAGCGCAGAGAGCCAAATATTTTCCCACTTGGTGCGACCTAACTTAGTCAATAAGTATTTTATCATACACCCAATTTGGAGACAAAATTACTTGAAATCTTAATGTGCAAGTCTGTTCACTTTTGTAGTAGGACCATACGGCTTTTTCCGGCCCCGCTGGAACAAATGCATACAGCTCTCATGCAGGACTTTCATCAATGGTTTTGCAAAGAAAAGGTTAGCAGGGCCGTACGGGTCATTAAGTACAATAGGCAATAAGGTTGGGAAATGGCTCTTTGATACTCAAAAAGAGTTTATTATGGTGAAACCAGTCACAAGTTTTGATTTCCGACAAGTATATAAAAACTTTACAATAGTTACCTTCAAAGAAATGAGCAAACAAAATAAGTGGTCCTTGCTCTGTACATTAATACATGTTGTAAAAAAGGCAATGAAAAGCAAGTAATTTTTTAAGTAAGTTTTAAAAGTTCAATTGCTTTTAATAAATACATGCAAAGTTCAAAGTTCAATTTTTCAAGTTAATTTTTGTTAAGTTCGTCCAGAAATCCCATCTGTGACTGATTGTTTTGAGTGTGATAAAAGAAATGGCCAGGTCTGTAGACAGGCTGGTCTTCATTACAAATTCTCAGATTCAGATTTCTGCCAATGTTGCCACTATTTTCTTGGGAGCTGTGCAGCTGTTGAGAATCTGAATGGCGAGGATAGTTCCACGATATTTGCTGTGTATTGTGAGGTACAGGGTTTGTAGTCTGTGGCACAGGTCCAGAGGCAGTGGTGAATGACGATAACACTTCTTGGTACAGAATATTGGACACTTGCATCTGAACCATTACTTTTCGCTCAGGTGTTAACTGGCGGAGCAGTGATGCCACTTGTGCACCAAAAATATCATCTTCATCTTTAGAGATTGCACTACTTTTCCTTTGCCCAAGGGCTGCACCAATGGACTGCAACACTTCCACTTCAGCATTTGAAACCTCTGTGTTCATTTTTTTTTTGGCTTTTGGTGTGGAATGTAGCATGGCCTTTTTTACTGGTCTAAAGTTATTAGCTGATTGATTATCACTTACATGTGAAGAAGTCATGCTTGTTTCTGCTTTCTCGGGTGTGTTGATATCTTCATTTGAAGTGTCATCATCACATGATGGGTCATCAACTTCAGATTCTGATTCAACTGCAATAATTAGATTGCTTGATGTTTTTCTTGGCTTATAATATGGGTCTAACCATACCAAGAATGGGAACATGTCATCCACTTCCTCCTTCACCTTTGACACACTTTCACTACTACTTCCACTCACTTTTGCATTCTGTATTTTTTTCCTGTCTCGGCTATACCTGGTTCTTAGATTTGTAAATAACAACTTGGCCTCATCCCCTGAAATATTTACAAAAGAGAACATATTGTGAGGAAGTTGTACCAGGAAAGTTCAAAAAGTTCGTCCTATACCGTTATAAAATAGGCGTCTTGGTTTTAGTCATGGGTAACAAGTGTTTGAAAGAGTTATTTTCTCTTTACATTGGATTTAAATTCAATGTGTCCGAGCTATAATTATGTGTTTTAGCTTTATTTTTAAGCCTTAACTCACTCAAGAGACTAACAACTAATCGAGTTTTCTAGGTGGATAAAATTATATTAACCCTAATTCGTTTATCCCAAGATTATAAACAGAAGCAAGGACAAAAATTAACAGTTAATTTCCCTGATTCAATAATTTTATAAACCAAGGGATCGATAACAGGGATAAAGTGCTTCAAGGAACCGGGGTCAGGTCAACGAAAGGAGAAAGCCTCTTTAATGCCGTTTCAAAGGGGTTATAAAGGGTTTTAAACAACAAAAGATAGTTTCACGGTTTTGTTAAAATCCAGTGTGTTGTTGATATGTTTTCGGATGGAGTTTCGGCATATTTTTGCAATTTTCCCCTATTATAATACATACCGGATTGAAGACCAATTTCGGCCGCCACGTCCTGCCAGGCTAAACGTTTTTTCACTTTGTCTTTGAAGTCCTTTAACGACTTGTCGTAAAGTATTGGGTATTTTCTTACTGCCTCTGACAATCTTTCATCAGCGGAGGCCGCCATATTTCTTGCTCTGGAACTGGACTGTGGGGACTGGGAATGAGTTTTGTGACTGGTTAATTCTTCCGATTCCGCTTACGCTTCCGATTACTTGTTTCCACTAGATCGCAAGCGACGGAAGCAGAAGCGGAATCGGAAGAAATAGGAAACCTTCTGATCCTTCCGATTCCGATTCCGTCGCGCTTCCGATTACGATTGCGACTCCGTTTTTTGATTTCCACTAGAACGGAAGACTCCTTACGACTCCGACTCCGACTCCGCTTCCGATTACGTCGCTAGTGGGAACCAGCCCTAAGAGGTGTAAGTACCAGGCCTACATTTGGAGAAATGCTCACCAGGCAGCTCCTCATCTACCCCCTGCACAAGGCCGTGGTTGGGAAGTGAACGATGTCGACACACTAGAAATTAAGTGGACGGAGGGCAATATGATGCCTCAAGAGCTTGTAGATATCATAGTTGACACTCATCTACATGAGACGATGAAGATGACGAAGAGATTCCTGAGCTGGACAATATTGTGGACTTGATTTTTGATGCAGTATAGAAACGGCGCACGGGTGTGTATTCATGACAAATGCATCTATTCGCAGTATTAGAATACTCAAAGCTTTTGGTAGGGGTTTTTAAGAAAATCAAAGCAATACCGTATTTTTTTTTTTGTTTCGCTTCAGACAAAGAATACTGCAAATATCAGTGTCCGGACACCAAGCAGGGGAAGATGATGACGATTAATAGATTCCCGAGTTGGAAAGTATAGTGTGTGAAATTATTTCATTCCGCATTGGATCCCAAAAAATTACCAGTCAATAGACATAGAAGCTTCATAGGTTTTCATAAAAATTGTGAAATACGAAGCCGGCGCTTTTTGTACTTTTTGGGGTGCTCGAGCGGGTTTTGGAGTACGCGTGTCTCGTGCTCCACGCTCGTTGCTCGCGCACCCCAAACCCCTCAGGAGTACCCCCAAAAGCGCCTGTTGTGCAGGCTACCGGGAGTCTTTGGCTTTAACTGTCACTTAGCAAGTGAAAGGAAACCATAACCTTGAGTGTCATTTGATGATCCAAGAAACGAGATTGCCACAATGAAATGAATTTATTTTCGACGCAATGCGAATATATAAGAAATTTTAGAAAATAGATAATTTTTTAAGACCAAGTAAAACATCTAAAAAAGTTATTTTCCGTGAAAAGAGATTAAAAGCATATAAATAAAGCTAAATAAATGATCCGAGTGCCAAGTAACTGCCTTGAGTATACTTATATAGAAGTTGGAGCAAATTCCAAAGGGCGCTTATTTTCTCTCGTAACTACCCTTCTGTAGTGTTTTCCTAAGTCTTGAAAACTCTATTTGAAGACCGCAGAATTGCCATAAAAAGTGCACAGCAGAGGAAGGGAAAGACTGAAGAAGTGACATTTTGCAAATTTGCCACCGTCTGCGAAAACGCGTTTATTCATTTCGCGTATTCATAAGTTAATATAATAAACACGTCATTAGTCTCGTTTTCTCGGTCCGTACCGTAAGTTACGGCTCCTCGTTTTAAATTTATCCCTCGATTAATGGCCTGCTCGCGTAGCGAACTCGGCTAATGAGATGTATTTTGTACCATCTCAATGAGGAGGAAATAAAAATATATTGCCTCCTGTGTTTTAAACGAACGTAGTTTCGCGACTCGTTATCACCGCCCACTTCGCGGATCGCAAATAAAAACAGTACACTCCTCAGCGTTTTGTTGTGAAAGATTAAGAGCAGATCCGTGTAAGAATCAAACAAAATCGCAAATCTTCGGCAAAGCTGAAAAAAATCAACTTCGCTCTTCTTTTGCATATAGATAGTCTATAGTAAGTATATATGAATGCCATGTAGCTTTTTCCTTGAACAAGAGGCTCCTAGCAGCCTATACTCATGCGCATGCGTAAGTAGGCTGTACCACAATGAAGGGAATGATTCTTCTAAGACATATATACCAAACATGAACATTGCTAATGTTAGTAGGGTTGTAGGAGACGCTGTCGTGACACTTGAGTAACGCTCTTTTACCGGAAGTGAGAGTAGCCGGAAGTCACTAAACAGGAAGTGTAGTGGAAAAGCTATGAACCGGAAGTGTACAATTTAAAATATGCGTGCATAAATTTGCATGCAAAATCGTGACACAAAAAATAAAAATAATAATAATAATAATAATAAAAATAACAAGAAAAACGGAGCCGAAACCTTACCTCATGCCGCTACGCGCATGAGTAATTATCTATTTGTTTCCGAGAAAAACGAAGAAAGTCGTTATCAACTCAGGGCACAATTTGGCGATCCCAAACACATGCCAACTGAGTTGAATAAAGTCATGATTCACTCGACTCGCGTACCAAAGCCACTGCGCTAGAAAAAGCTGTCATAGTTCCAATTTGTTGTATAATCTGTCATAGTCTATTAAAACACCATGATTTCATAAAAAAATAGATTAATCTAAGTATTCAAGGGAAGTCAAAAGCTTATGGCTCTCCCGTGCTCCGTAAAACGGTAGGCGAAAACAACGATGATTTTGAGCATGTGCCTTTGTTAAGAATGACAATACTAGAGTTGACTATCTTTCAAAATATGTAAAGTTTAGTTTGGGGAACTGAATTTGGGATTTTTAAGAAATTGTTGAAAATCGTGAATCACGCCATCTTATGTATGCGTGACCAACAACAAAAATTGGCAATTAAACTCTGACGCCAAACAACAATGGAAATATACAAACCGTAACTTGGATATGACATTCTTGAATGTCCAAAGTGTTTTGTTCATTTGCCTTCTGTTCAGTTTATCATGAACAGTGACTGATCAGTGAAGTCCGTAGCCACGATCAAAAACGCTGTAATTTTCGCTGAATTCTTCGTAGCTTACTTTGCACTTTCGTACTCTTTGTACTGTTCATACAATTTTTCCCCAGATTTCAGGCGGAAACTATAAAAGGCTGACAATAAGCGAACTACATGCAGTTCAAGTAGGTGTTCCCAGTTTTCCATCCTTGCATAATGCACCTGCCAATGGTTTCCCCCGGGCCCCCGGGCCCCCGGGCCCCCGTGGGGGGATATCGGGCATACCGTACCCACGGGGTTTGACATTAAATTGCCTACCCTGGGTTGGGAATTTAACAAGTTTGTGTTGCCCCAGGGTCGGAAAGATTGTCAACATTGGGTTGATGGGGACAGTAGAAGTACCATAAACAACGTAAAATCCACCATCGAACCCGACATTTTGGCGCGTTCGGTGACGTGGGCATTCACAGGATTGAGAAGGTGAGTGAAGAGTTATTTACCATATTTCTCCAATCTTTTATGTTTAAAAACTTTACTTCTTTTTTTTCGCCCGCTGGCGTTAAGTGAAGTAATTTGGATGTGATTAGAACCGTGTAAAAAATGCCAGTCTCTTACTTTTGACGATTTCAATAAGATTCTTTTAATTACGTTGTTTGGGTATTTTACAGAATTTCCTTAGGGTGGGGGAATTTGAATGGATATATTTGCCCCAGGGTGACAAAACTGACCAAACTTTAAAGGAAAAATGTCAAACCACGTGGGTATGCCCGATACCCTACACCCCCCCCCCCCCCCCCCCCGGGAAACCATTGACAGGTGCATAATCGTGAACATTTTGAGACTATATGCAAATTAGGTCTCAAATTTGCATATCAGGCTGAGCAAGCGTTCGTGACAGTCACGGTTGGTACACAGGGTGGATATTAAGGTATTCTCAGTGGCCAGAATTCCATATTTTTTCTTGAAGTTTGACGATTGTTGTTCGGAAGTCCAATTAATACAGTTCAAAGCAGGAAAGATATATCGTGGGTTTTAAAATACAGTATTAACAGAAAACCAATATTTATTACATGGGTGGGGTTGGGTTGGGGTGGATGTTGTCGGCCTGGATTTCACATGTTAAGCTGCACAAATAATCTTTCAAACGAAAACGCAGGTACGAAGATTAAGAAATTTTGATCCATTTACTTGCCAATGTTTTAATTTTTAGAGTTTTATAAAGTCTTCTACTTCCGCTTCTGGTATCTGACTGGACTGCTACAGTAAAACAACAACAAAGACATGCAGGCCAGCCCTAGTTTCATTTCTACAGTGCGACAATCAACAATGCTTCAGTTGTGAGAGGAACATTCCTCCTTCATTGTCCAGAAATATTTCGGTTAATCTTCTCTTTAGCCGATACATACATGACTCGCGCTATCCGCTCATCACGTCTTGCTCTGGTTTTACCTTTTACTGTTTTTCAAGGGAAGGTCGGGCCAATAAGAAATCAATTCCTGCGAAAAATTGCAGACGAAAAAAAATAAACACAATAAAATGAAGTTAAAAACACATTAAAAACTAGCGGAAGAGAACAATGCACAGCACGTTTATGCACAGCATTAAAAAATATAATCGATTAATTTATTAATTAATTAATGCTAATATGATGAAAAGAAAAGAAACTGATGTGATATTTTTTTGAGTGTATGTAGGAGTGCTATAAGGCATTTAACTCTAAAACACCTTTATGGACTACTGGTCCTAGAAAGAAAATTAGGAAACCATGGAACAAAGAATCTGCGGCGTTCTGAATTCTTAGGGGTTTTTACAACAACAACAAACAACAACAAATTTATTTCAAACCTTCCAATTACAACAGTACCTCCCATCTATCATACATACATAATTTCATTATTTCACTTTAAGGTGGTTCGATACAGTTTTCTGGAGACCGTACCAACATTTTTCAATCGGCTTTTAAGCGGTCTTGTCCAAGCCAGATCAACGTGAAATTTTCACCACTAACTGGTTTTGAATTGAAGTTTGGCAAGATATATTTTCTGGTAAAATCGATATTACCATGACAACGATAAACAAGAAACTTAGAAATCAGTAAAAGTGAAATTTAGCGCGTTTAAGATTTCGCATTGAAAATCCCACATAGGCATCTTAAAATATGGTATATGGCATATACATTTTGCAAGAATAAAAAAATTCTGTATGTTTGAATTAAAATAAATCGCAATAACATTTCAAACCTTATTATTTGTGTACTGGTATTAAATTGATCGAGAGATTAACACTGGTTTTGTGAAATTACTTAATGATAATGTCAAAAAGTAGCTTGATGTTATGTTTGTAAACCTTGAAAGTTTTGTTTACTTTCTCTTTTGCGATCGTGAGAACTACCTTTTTTCCTAACATCGCATCATGTGCAATTTTTGGGTAATTTTCGATTTTAATGGCTTTTGCAAAAATCTGAGAAACGGCTCGATGGATTTTTTTAAAACATTCACTGTGCATGCTTACCGATGTGCAAAATATTATCTGAAAGTTTCATTGCCATTGATTCACTGGAACGCCTTTAAATTTAAAGACGAAGACGACGTACGAACCGGCCGAAAAAATGGCGTTACAATTTACTTTTTTTAAGTTAGGGGTGGACCATTAGAAATCCTGGGAGGGGGGTCAAAAATTTTTCAGTGTATGAATTTTTTTTTCGGCCTGAGTTTCCTGCAGGATTTTTTTTTGAGAGAGGTGCAAGCCTGCAGGTTTTTTTTTTTTTTGAGATCTTCTTTATAAATGCGTGCAAGCCCCAAATTTTTTTTATACTAATGGCCCAATCCATTTTTGGTATTAAACGCTGGAGAGTAGATTTAAGTCAGACTGTCGAACCTTTGCATAAAAAATGGGGAGAAGGAGTGGTCGAGCGCCGAAGGCGCAAGCCGCTAGGGGGGTTTGGGGGCATGCCCCACCAGAAAATTTTGAAATCTTGATGCTCTGAAACTCCATTTCTAGTGTTCTGAGGCAACAATTTCTGTCAAAAATGTTTGGCAAATTGATGTGGCTTCTCGTCGCTTTGCGTCTCTTTGTGTGGCTCCACATACAAGTACTCGATTTCATTTTATTTTTCTTGCTGTTTCTATAGTTTATCTGGATATCAGAGTTGAGTATACGCAATTTCGTCTTTTTGTATAGTAAGTATTATGATAATTTGACGAAAATGACAGAATTTCATTTTCAAGCAAAATTGGGGTAATCTCGAGGAAATCAGGACGGTTGGACAATCTGTAATGTATTTAAAAAATACTTGTGTGTAGTAGAGCAGGTTACATATTTCATGTTTACAGTGTTTTCAAATATGTACATAAACAAGGTTTTGGTTATATTAAGATATTGGTACATGTACCAGATAGACCTTTGAGGCAGGTAATTTTTGACAGCATTTGAGTCAACCTGAAGTTGCTTTTTGATGAATTTTACTACCAGAGAGCATGTCATACTCTCATATGTTCCAGTTTAAAATAAATAAATAAATATATGTATATATAGCCAGTTAGCTTGCAGGATTTTATTTTTTAATGGTCAACTGCTTGCAGGAATTTTTTTTGAGACAATTTTCCTTTGCAGGATTTTTTTTTTTGGTAATTGTCACCCCCCCTCCCAAGATTTCTAATGGTCCGCCCCTTATTCTCAGTAATAATTTCAAATCAATGCGCACTACATTCTTCCGTGATTGAAACATTGCAATGTACGCTCTTTTATGCAAATTTCTTTGCATCTGTTTTCTGTTGCGTTCAAAACGCCTGCTGTAAAAGCGTTTTCAAAACGCAAAAGGGCATTTATTGCTCAAAATAATCCTAAAAAGAGACTTAAGGGAATCTGGAAAGTAGCAAGGAGAGTAATAAGGTACAATCATGCTCGAATATAGATAATAATAGATGCACAACAGATCACAACGAAAGTATAAATCACGGAGGAATGCAGTGCGCATTGATTTGAAATCATTAGGGGCGGACCATTAGAAATCTTGGGAGGGGGGGTGACAATTACCAAAAAAAAAATCCTGCAAAGGAAAATTGTCTCAAAAAAAATTCCTGCAAGCAGTTGACCATAAAAAAATAAAATCCTGCAAGCTTACCGGCTATATATACATATATGATATTTATTTATTTATTTATTTATTTATTTATTTATTTTAAACTGCCTCAAAGGTCTATCTGGTACATATACCGATATCTTAATTTAGTATACATGTATACTGAAACAGTGGATAGCATTGTTGGCGCGCTCGGATTGGCTACTGAAACTCGGAATATTCACCTCCCAGCAATTTGCGCGCGAAAAATTGTAATCGTTAATTGACAGGAATAAATGAGTTAAAAAGCATCATTTTCGTTATATTATGTCACTGTTTCAGTATATATATCCACCACTACCCGGCACCTCCACTTCGGTGAATAGTTGTTAAATAACCAAAACCTTGTTTATGTACATATTTGAAAACACTGTAAACATCATCAAATATGTAACCTGCTCTACAAATTGTCCAACCGTCCCGATTTCGTCGAGATTACCCCGATTTTTGCTTGAAAATCCCGAATCCCGACCAATATGTGATCGGGATAGGAAAAATCCCGATTTTGATATTCGGTTCTGTCATTTTCGTCAAATTCTCGTAATACTTACTATACAAAAAGACGAAATTGCGTATACTTAACTCTGATATCCAGATAAACTAAAGAAACAGCAAGAAATATAAAATGAAATCGAGTACTTGTATGTGGAGCCACACAAAGAGACGCAAAGCGACGAAAAGCCACATCAATTCGCCAAACATTTTTGACAGAAATTGTTGTCTCAGAACACTAGAAATGGAGTTTCAGAGCATCAAGATTTCAAAATTTTTTGGTGGGTCATGCCCCCACACCCCCCTAGCGGCTCGCGCCTTCGGCGCTCGACCACTCCATCTCAATTCTTATTTCTCCACATATTTTATGCAACGGTTCGACAGTCTGACTTCAATCTACTCTCCAGCGTTTTATACAAAAAATGAATTGGGCCAAGTATAAAAAAAATTGGAGCTTGCACGCATTTATAAAGAAAATCTGAGAAAAAAAAAACCTGCAGGCTTGCACCTCCCCAAAAAAAAAATCCTGCAGGAAACTCAGGCCGAAAAAAAATTCATACACTGAAAATTTTTTGACCCCCCTCCCAGGATTTCTAATGGTCCACCCCTTATTAAGCATAACTTAAAAAAGTAAATTTGTAACGCCATTTTTTCGGCCGGTTCGTACGTCGTTTTCATCTTTAAATTTAAAAGCGTTCCAGTGAATCAATGGCAATGAAACTTTCAGATAATATTTTGCATATCGGTAAGCATGCACAGTGAATGTTTTAAAAAAATCCATCGAGCCGTTTCTCAGATTTTAGCAAAAGCCATTAAAATCGAAAATTACCCAAAAATTGCACATGAAGTGATGTTAGGAAAAAAGGTAGTTCTCAAGATCGCAAAAGAGAAAGTAAGCAAAACTTTCAAAGTTTACAAACATAACATCAAGCTACTTTTTGACATTATCATTAAGTAATTTCACAAAACCAGTGTTAATCTCTCGATCAATTTAATACCAGTACACAAATAGTACGGTTTGAAATGTTATTGCGATTTATTTTAGTTCAAACATACAGTATTTTTTTATTCTTGCAAAATATATATGCCATGTACCATATTTTAAGATGCCTATGTGGGATTTTCAATGCGAAATCTTAAACGCGCTAAATTTCACTTTTTAATTTACTGATTTCTAAGTTTCTTGTTTATCGTTGTCATGGTAATATCGATTTTACCAGAAAATATATCTTGCCAAACTTCAATTCAAAACCCGTTAGTGGTGAAAATTTCACGTTGATCTGACTTGGAGAAGGCCGCTTAAAAGCCGATTGAAAAATGTTGGTATGGTCTCCAGAAAACTGTATCGAACCACCTTAAGCGAGCGCTACGTCGCTTCTACAATATATGATAGTCCAAAACACCCTCCGGTGTCTTATGTTTCAGATGAACAGCTTCATTTGTGCACTTTCTGATGAGGTGACGATTGTTGTTGTCGGTGTGCCATTTACAACCCTTTGCAATGTCAATATGGGGCTGCTTCCTTCGCTTTTATAATGTAATATTTGATACGAGAATGAGAAACAAAATTTCTGGAGTATTGTAACAGGAAATGATGAAAGTTTGGACTTTTCCACACTAAGTTCGCAGATCTATGTTATATGTGTTGTACATGATTGGATGGGCGTTCTGGATTAAAACGTTAGTCACAACTTTCTCATCTGTTGAGGTGGGTTTCATTTTCCAAACTGTCGGTTCCTTCTTCGTCTTTATCTACCAGCATATTTTCTTCTTTGCAGCTAGGCGGACGAAATAGCCGACGATCTGTTGCGGAGTTAGAAATTCGACGCTTTTACATCGTCGCGTACCACTAGCATCCTTGGCTGTGCGCATAGCTTTGGGAAAACCTGCGGGATCTGCTTTTTGCCCATACCACTCTCCGATCTGGAATTTGGCGTTCAAGTAGTTCTTCCGTTTCACAGAAAACCGAGTACTTCGGATACGAGAACATTTCAGGGCCCATGCATCCCATTGGGAGAGATGGAGCAGAAAACGTTTGGGAAAGTTCTGCTTTCTCTAGTTCAGGTACTGCAGTCGCACCGTGTTCTAGCCTTGAAGCACACCCCACTGTACATAGCGCGAGCATTACGCGTTTCTATAAAAAGACATGAAACATATGACAAAAAAACGCAATTTTGGCCACTTAGAATACCTTATCCACCCATGTACCAACCGTGACTGTCACGACCGTTTGCTCAGCCTGATATGCAAATTTGAGACGTAATTAGTCGTGCCCTTGGCTACAAGCCAAGCGCACGATTTATAAATTCGGTTGCAAAATAGTAAAAAGTGGTTATTTTCAAGTGGTTTATGGCCTGAGGCGAAGTGTTAGTGACGTCATATCAGTTGATATAGCAACTTCAAGCTCATGGATGATTGGATTTATTTACAACATAAGAAAAAGGAAAATGACGAAACGAAACATCAAGAAAAAGGAACTTACGTCATTGCCGGGTTTGGCGAGAGTTCCATTCGATAACGATTTCGTTTTCGTTCTTTTCGAGCAACAGATAAATGGAAGTAATAATACATATATAGATAGGCTGAGCCTAACAGCGTCGCTCTCTGAACAGAAAGCCGATGATAAACTTAACTGAGGTGAAAGGTCGGAAGCACAAGAATTAAGACTGACGACCAGGCTATTGTTCAATTTTAGCCCATTTTAGCAATTCTCAAAAACAGAATTACGCGACCGTCTGCACAGTACATTTAGACCGTACAAAAGTTCACAAAAACAACTTTTCTCCGTCTAGAATAACTAGTACGACTACTTTCCGAATAAAATACACCTGTTGCTTATCCAAAATTGCCCGAGAAACTGATTTGGAAATCAAAATTGTAAAATATACACAAACATATTTGCATAAGGCCACGCGATCGAGTGAAGTTAAAACTATAAATCCAAGTCTGGTTTTGTTTACATAAAATCACTTTTCAACATATATAATGAATGAACAAACACAATCTTCTTTCGAAATTTTTTGTTCAAATCTCCATACGTTTCTGTTTAAAAGCAAAACGCGAACCATTTAATATATAGCGCTTCGAGGCCGAGCTGTCTTCGATGAAAGAAATCATGAAACGACTTTAAACTAACAAGACACAAAGAAACAGTCAATCACAGATTGATATCAACATCAATTATGTAATTTTTTTAACCTTTAAGAAATTATTTATATCTCAACTTCTTCAATGAGAAACACCTCCCCGCATTGATTAAATAGTATGAAGTTCCTCGAAGCAAAATTTCATCCCTGAAAGCTCTTCTTTTTCCACTATAGCGGCTTCTGAGTATTCCTTAATTAGTATCCGTGTCTTGAGTAGCAAACCGTCAGCGGTGAAAAAATGCAGGGAAATGACGATTTTAATTTGAATCGGTTTTCTCCGCTAAACTTAGCAAAACATCAAAAGTGTTTTCCTAGCTGACGTGACATTTGTCCATGTAGCCGCGCGAAAAACAAAGCCTCGCTTTGGTTTCAAAATTACTAAGATCCCGGATGTTGTGTGGCGTCATACACGCATGTCTTCCGACGTTATACGCGCCCGCGAGTTAGCCCTACCCAACGCGTACGGTGACGGGCGGGCACACGGACCGACGCGCCCGCGAAACATTCCGCTAGCCATGACCATGAAAAATGACGGGCATGGGTTCTATGAGTATAGGGCTCCGCAGCGGGCCTTCAGCCCGCGAGAGCTCAGCTATAAAAGTTAAAGTTAACCTTGCATGCACGAGTGATTGCGAAAGACTGAATAAAGGTTTCAAATGACGTACAGTGTAGTAACGTTCGTAACGGATCACCCAGTGTGACCGGAAAAGGGACTGTACATGTAAAACAAATCATAACAATATATTAAATTAATTCTCGTACCTTAGGGACACTTAAAAGACACTTAAAGCTTCTTAAAGCACTACTTCACTACTCGAAGAGTTGTTTTTCTTGTTTGCATATAGTCTCAAAACTGGTTTGCTTTATTGTCAGCCCTTTTACAGTTTCCGCCAGAAATTGATGGGAAAATTGTATCAACAGTATAAAGAGTACTAAAGTACAAAGTGAGCTACGAAGAATTCAGAAGCAGTAAAGCGTTTGGGATCGTGCTTATGGGCTTCACTGTTCATTATGAACTTCACGAATAAAATCAAACAGACGGCAAAATGAAACATTTTGGACATTCAAGAATGTCATATCCAAGTTAAAGTGCCAACACGACGCAAATTTTTATATTTCTTTTCCGCTTTTTTAACGCAAATGTATCTAAAAGGTTTAGACAAATGCAAATTGCAATAAATAGGCCATTTCCGAGTTACGTTATGCCTCGTTGTCAAAGCGAGGCTAGGTGCACAACCTTTCATATGAAGATGAGTTTTATTTGCATTTGAATAATATATATACATAGCCCAAGCCTAACAGCGTCGCACTTTGAACAAGCTTAACTAAGGTGAAACTTAACTAAGGTAAAACTTAACTAAGGTGAAAGGTTGGAAGCACAAGAATTGAAATTGACGAACGGACTATTTTCAATTTTACTACGGTAACCATTTTCGAGCTACCGTGAACGGCAAACTTTTTTTCCGCGTTGTTACATGCTTAAAACGTTCAAGTTTGTCCTGTCAAACTGTTGCGTTTTAGAGGTGTTTACATGTCAAATTTTGACAGCTCCGCCTCAAATTGCCTCAATTGAGGCGGAGCTGTCAAACTTTGACATGTAAACCCCTCTAAAACGCAACAGTTTGACCAGACAAACTTGAACGTTTTACAGTGCGGCTACTGTTACCGGGGTCACCCAGACAAAGTTAACCAATCGCAAAACAGAACGAGAACAATAGATTCCAACATTTTTTACTTTAGCCAATGAAAAGTCGAGTACAGAACAATGAAATTTCAACTTGTTCGTTCGCCATCAAAACAGATCAATACAAGTTTAACTTCGATTCCATCCCTTTTGAACTTGACTTATTTTAACAGCGCGATTTGGAAGGTAAATATCGGCGATTCAAATGAAAGAGAAACTCCAAACTGTGTGAAAATATGTAATGCGACGGCTGTACCGTATGTCTACACAAATAAAAGTGCTGGTGGTGGATTTAAAATAATTTATTCACTCGTAACAGATTCACTGAGTTTTCTCTACGGCGTCAACGGCGGAGTTGGAAAATAAATACACTTGACGACGGCGAAAGAAGATATTCCTAAGTGACCTACGGATTTCAAAATAACGAAAACACGGCTTGTTCGCCGTCGTGGTTAATTAAGTTTTATGCGCTTTGAGTTCCACGCGTTAGGTTCCTGCACTCGGATTAAGCTAAAATAAAATTAAGTAAAAGAGAAATTCAAAACTGCATAAAAAGAGTATCGTCTTATAGAAACGGCGCTTTCTTCAACATATATTTCACTGCCGGAAAATCCATCAATATTACAGCGGTTCGTCAGTTGAGTTATTAATTTCCAGACGATTCAAAACAGTAAATCCACTGAACTCCCTCGTGATGAATTCCTGACAAAAAAAAACTCAACCGTCAGACTAGAATATTTTTTTTCACAGAGTTCGAGGTTTGGTTAATAATTATTTCTTTTTTTTTTGGCATATACAAATATAGACTTTTAATACTTTCACCAAAATGATTTCTTCAAAACCGTCACGACCGCCTTGGGAGATTAAAGAAACCCATCTAGTGCTCAAACCGCAAAGAAAATCTGCAACGGAAAAAATTCTGACAACAATTCAATTAAGAAAAATTGAAATGAAGGAGCCGCTCTTTTTCAAACGGTTAGAAAATAAATGCTTATATATGCTACGCTGGCAGTTTACCTTGTAACATTTGCAAACAGCCGGCGGTTGAGTTGTTATTTTTCCGAGAATTCAAATCCGCCACGCAATTTGCCCACACATACGGCTGTTGCGTTCACTGTTTTCATACAGTTTGAAATCAGTTCTCGCTCACTTGCATGACACATGACATTCATTCATGTAGCATGTGAAACTACTCAAATTTTTAAATCGAAAAGTCAACGCTAGCTAAAGTTTTATTCAACATAAGCTTCACGAGTGAACAAGTTGAAATTTCATTGTTCTGTACTCGGCATTTTATTGGCTGAAGTTAAAAATGTTGGAATCTATTGTCCCCGTTCTGCTTTGTGATTGGTTAACTTTGTCTTGGTGACCCCGGTAACACTAGCCGCACTGTAAGCATGTAATAACGCGGAAAAAAGTTTGCCGTTCACGGTAGCTCGAAAATGGTAGTAGCAATTCTCAAAAACAGTAAGCTTATAACGCGACCGTCTGCACAGTACATTTTATAGACCGTACAAAAGTTCACAAAAACAACGTTTCTATGTCTAGAATAACTAGTACCACTAGTTTCCGAATAAAATACAGTTTATGTTTGTCAAAAATTGCCCGAGAAACTGATTTGAAAATCAAAAATTGCAAAAATACACAAACATATTTGCATAAGGCGATGCGAGTGAAGATAGAACTGTATTATAAAATCAAAGTCTTGTTTTGTTTACATAAAATCGCTTTTCAATCTATCTAATGAATGAATAAACACATAAAAATGGACAACACAATCTTCTTTCGAAAAAATTTATTCAAATCTCCATTAGTTTACGTTTAAAAGCAAAACGCGTACCAGTTAATTATAGTTCATCGAGTTTAAGCTTTCTTCGATGAAATTCAAGAGATCGATACAACTGAATTTAAGCACGTTTTAAAATCAATTCTCCAAAACTAACAATAACACTAATAAAAAGTCACTCACAGATTGATATCAACATAAATTCTCATCGAAAACTGTAATCTGTTTTACCTTTAAGTTCCTCGCTTGCTTGGAAATTCAAATCTCCGCTTCTGGTTCTGAAATCCGTAGAAAACAAAAATCTCCCGCATTGATAAAAACGTAATACATGAAGTTCCTCGAAGCAAGATTTTATCCCTGAAAGCTCGTCTTTTTCCACTAAAGCGGCTTCTGAGTATCCCTTAATTAGTATCCCTGTCTTGAGTAGCAAACCGCGAAAAAATGCAGGAAAATAACGACTTTAATTCTCCGCTAGACACAACAAAACAACTAAAGTGTTTTCCGAGCTCACGGCTGTGTGGCCGCGCGAAAAACAAAGCCTGGCTTTCAAGATCCCGGATGTTGTTCCAACACGGTGGGACACGGTGGGCGGACGGACACGCGCCCGCGAAACATTCCGCTAGCCATGACCATGAAAAATGACGGCATAGATTCTATGAGTATGGAGCTGCGCAGCCAGGCCTTCGGCCTGGCCAGTGCTCCGCTAAAAAACCATTTTCATGTGAAAGGTTGTGCACCTAGCCTCGCTTTGACAACGAGGCATAACGCGTAACTCGGAAATGGCCTATTACATTGATATATTCTTACACAGTCCAAAAATAGCTGGCCGAAAACCCACGAAAATCACGTAAAATCCGTCCGCCATTACTCCGTTCATAAATCCGAGACCACGTTCTACTGGTTTGCGATCTGGTACACTTGACTTGATTTGTGACGTCAACGACTCAACGCGGTTCCCTCCGGGTCACAGACAAGGCACGTGTTGAGTTATTGACGTCACAAAATCTTTAGGCCAACTCGGTCCAACTCTCAGGGTTCGGTTCCGGTCATTTTTGAATTGAGTTATGGCGGCAAGCCGAATTCGAAGTGTGAAGTTAAAATAACAGCACTTCCCGTACGAGTTTTGACTTGAAACTTCGCAAGGTAGGTAACGAGTACTTATATTTTTAAAATATGAAGAGAACAGAAAATGAATATTTTTTATCTTAGTGGCACTTTAAGGTTTGTATATTTCCATTATTATTTTATTTTTTTTTTGGTGTCAGGGTTGCCAAGATTTCTCAAGGAAAAACGTTTTTAGTATTTTTTTTTTGTTGGTCACGCACACACAAGATGGCGTTATTTTATGTCTTTCATTCGCAATTTTCAACAAATTCTTAAAAATGCCAAATTCATTTCCCCAAACTAAATATTTTGAAAGATCGCCAACTCTAGTATTGTCATTCTTAATATTACGAAATTCTAAACAAAGGTTTAATTAAAAAGAAAGAGATTTAATTAAAAAGAAAGCAATTTCATCGAATGATCATGACATGTGGGAGCAATTTAAATGTGCTAGAAACAAAGCAAATAATGCAATTAAACAAGCAAAGAAGCGCTACTTTTCTGATAACTTGAAAGTTAGCAAAGGTAATCCGCGCAAAACATGGACCCTCGTTAACGAGTTAACTTCACGTAACACTAGTAAGTCGACGAATATTTTAGAAATCCAAGTTGACAATAGAACAATAAGCAGTCCTGGCGACATGGCGAAAGCTTTTAAGTAATATATCAAACACGAGGAACAGTGTTTCATCAGATTTCCAAATACCGAGAAGTGGATTGGAAAAACGAGGCGCAGCCGAGTTTTTTTAAACCACTTCAAGGTGTTTGGAAATCTGATGAAACACTGTTTCGAGTGTTTGATATAGCTTCTCAAACTGATCGTTAAATGCGGAGAAAACGAAGGAATAAAATCGCCAAAATCTATGCAAATTAAGAAACGATTTTAAAACCTCCTTCACGGTAGTGATTTCCTTTGTGTTCTCGTCATGAATTATTAATGAGTTTGAGAATGATCATTTCACAAACATTGGCCAAGTGCTAGCCCAAGAGGTTCCTGCTGCAGAAGTAAATCCCGAGTGTTACCTTTTACACACTGATAGTCTCGAAGTTGTTTTTAACCTATTAAGGAATATTGATGAAAAGAAAGCCACTGGCCTTGATATGATCCCAAGTAAGTTGTTGAAAATGGCTGCTAATATTGTTACTCCATCGCTGACCGCCATATTTACAAAGTCAATTATCACTGGGATTTATCCAACAGAATGGAAAATGGCCAGGGTAACTCCGGTATTTAAAAAGGGTGAAAAATCGGACCTCAACAATTATCGTCCAATTTCCGTTATTCCGGTTGTTTCGAAGGTTTTTGAAAAATTGTTTACGACCAACTGTATCAATACCTAAATGACAATCAATTGTTATCAAGTTGTCAGTCTGGCTTTCGCTCCTTACATAGCACTCTAACGGCCTTGCTTGAGGCGACAAATAGCTGGTCTGTTAACATCGACAACGGTTACCTGAACGGAGTAGTCTTCATTGACCTTTAAAAAGCTTTTGATACAATTGATCACGAAATTATTTTACGTAAATTGTCTTACTTTGGTGCTGACCAGGCAACTGCTAAGTGGTTTCAGTCATACCTAAGTAATCGGACCCAAAGGTGTAATGTAAATGGTAATCTGTCAACTGCCAGTACTGTTACTTGTGGCGTACCGCAGGGTAGCATCCTGGGTCCCTTGCTTTTCTTGATGTACATGAACGATCTCCCTAACTGCCTGCGGGTTGCTGCGCCGAGAATGTTTGCCGATGACACCAGTATAACTTTATCTGCAAAAACACTAGCCGATCTGAAACTAGCAGTGACTTCTGAACTTAACAATCTTACTTGTTGGCTGAGAGCCAACAAATTATTAAGTTTAAATGTGGCCAAAACTGAGCTAATGATAATCGGATCTAGGCAGAGATTGAATGCCCAATGTGAGGAGATTAATATAAGTATCGATGACAGGATGATCAAGAGAGTTGACCATACTAAATCTCTGGGTCTTACCATTGATGCACAACTCTCTTGGTCTAAACACGTTGACGAGATAAGCAAGAAAGTCTCTTCAGCCATTGGTGCATTGAAACGTGTACGACCTTTTATTCCGACGGATGTTGCAGTTCAAATTTACAATGCTTTAATATTACCACATTTTGATTACTGCAGCCCGGTTTGGGATAGTATGAGTGGCTATTTAAGTGATAAATTACAAAAATTACAAAATCGCGCTGCCAGAGTAATTACTCAATCACCTTTTGATACGAGCTCCAACCTCCTTCTTGCGATGCTTAAGTGGGAGAAGCTGTCTCTTCGTCGTAAAAAGCAGAAAGCTTTAATTATGTATAAAACATTAAATGAACTTGCCCCAGACTATCTTCAATGTCTCTTCACTCAACGTCACGTTAATGATTATAACCTAAGAAATCTTGAAGGAAAGCTTTCGCTGCCTAAGCCAAATACTAATTACCTAAAACGAAGTTTTTGCTACAGCGGGGCTTGTTTGTGGAACAACTTGCCACAAGATTTAAAAAGCGTTTGTTCTATTGGGCAGTTTAAACGGGGTATTAAGAAAGTATCTGAGATATCGGATTCCCACACCGCAATCATGTAAAGCAGTTGTACTACATGTCGGAATGTGTTTCTGTTTAAATTGCTCATTTTCGTTAGAAAATAACCAAATATTGTGACTAAAGTGGAGATCTACTGGTTTAAATGTGCGTTAGGGTGTTTAGCATTATAAAAATAAACGTGACATAACAAAATATGGGGGGAGGGGTGGGTTGGTTATATGTAAGTGACATTATAACGGAAACAGGTCTTGGTTTGATATAATGCAATCGATCTTTTATTTTTTAAAGTCGACCTTATGGCCAGTGATGACCATATCACTCTAGGAAGAGAAATGATGAATTTGCAATAAATGTTATGCCTATTTGACCAAGCAAACGCTCTACATGGGTAAGGTTGTAAACGGATTTTTGTTGTAAGAATCCCCCAAAAAGTTAAAGAGTCACTATTTTTTCTCTCTGTGAGCCTAAATTCAGGCTTCAATTAAAAGAGTTTCGTTTTCCTAGAAACACAATTTAACATGCTAGCTTACCGGAAATTTAAAGTCACGCATATCATGTGTCATTATAAATGAGTAACGACAACAGTGCTCCGCAACAGTACTCCATCAGCATTTTCTTCTTTTCTCTTGCTCGAGCACCGAAAGATAGCCACGTAAGCAGTTAAAATGTTTCAATCTTGTTAGAAGAATTGTTTACGGAGGTAGTTTGTATCAGTACTGCAGGTTTTATTCCATTTTCAACAGTGCTCCAGCATATTAGCGTTAAAGTAAACAAGAAATCAAATATTTCTCATCTTTGTTATGAGGGAGCACTGTTGATAAAATTACAAATTCAACAACTGTTCGAGAGTTTCGAATGTAATTACATTGAATAGACTATTTCTCATTTATAAAATAACTGAGATAC
Organism: Cladopsammia gracilis; assembly: GCA_022457155.1. NCBI lineage: Eukaryota > Metazoa > Cnidaria > Anthozoa > Scleractinia > Dendrophylliidae > Cladopsammia > Cladopsammia gracilis. The sequence continues at coordinate 3,169,155 of JAJGOT010000003.1, read as the reverse complement.
TACGCGCGTTCTGATTGGCCAAAGACCTATTAACTATTGTGCCGGTAAACTCATAGAAAACCGCGCAAGCGAAACTGTAAAGTAAACAAAGTTCAATTTTCCACTGCATCAACACAAGCGTGAGGAGAAAGAATTTCACAACACGAGCCGGTTTAGTGTCTTATTGCATATTGTGGTCTGTTAGAAGATGAGAAGAGAAGATATGTTTCTTGTAAACGATAAGTTGCTGCTCAAACCTACAAAATAAAAAAAATATTTCCCACGCACGCAAACAAAAAACGGCTTAACGACAAAAGAACACTAAGCTTTAATATTTTAAAACTGATATCAACAACAGGAATATATTTCCATTTAACATTGGCTTGGAAAGGCTTACATGCAGCGATCAATGACAATCAAAACAACCTCGATATGTACTTTGTGAAGTTCATTGAACTGAAGGTTTAGCTATTAGTGGAAAGCTCAAAAATTATGGATCCCAAAGAGAAAACAATGGCTTTCAAACTGAGGAATTTTCGATTGAAATTCACTGAACTGAAGTTTATAAATGTTCCTACAAATCCTAAGATAACTTCTAAATAAGACAGATTTTCACAGTGGAATTAAAAAGCAAGGCTTAAGCTTAAGCTTATAGCTTTGTTGTTTAGGATAATTATTTTACGCCGATTCCATTTATCTTACGCTTTATCGTGTTTTGTTTTTGAGATTTTTTCATTGAATACCTTTGTACCCGATGCAGTTTAAATTCTGATTATGTGTCCAAGCAAGAATGATCATTTAGCAAGAAGAAAATGAAGCTAACAAAAATTATAGGTTTATGGTTAAACAAATTATTTGCATGGAATGATCAAACAATTCAACTGTAGGCTTAAAAAACAATGAGCTTAGTTTTCATTCAGAACTTAAAATGTAGAGAAGTACGGGCTTCATTGTACACTTCAAAGTAAGTGGATAAAGTCGAAAACATTTTCAGAAGCTGAGTTTCTGGAACTAACCTTTATTCCAATTGAAAAATTCTTGACAAGAAGGCAATCTTTGAATCCAACATACGCCATAAAAATTTTAGGCTTTCAAACTTTCCTCGTACATTCATGTTTGCGGCGGCAGATTCCGGAAACAATTTTCTGGATTTCCCATTCAAAGAACTTTTGAATCATTGAATATATTTTCCTCTTTCAGCTGATAAATTCCAACTGACGAAAATTAAAACTTTTCATCACTTTCGTTAAACCCGTGAATTTGTCAGTGCAGCTTTGTCAGTGGCATCGTGTAAAGTTCATTCTTTCAGCGGCTCTGATTGGTTTTCCCGGTCATATGATGAATGTTATGAGAACAAGCTACTTGATCGGCACAAAACTACAACAAATTTCTCTCTTTCCAAACGCTTTTCATAGTTATTTCATAAAAGCAATAGAACACATTTTCTATAACTTTACCGGCGTAATAGAACCACTTGGGATGTTGGGAGAACACTCGAAAAGCTTGTAAACCACTCGCCCACGGCTCGTGGTTTACAAGCTTTTCTCGTGTTCTCCCAACATTCCGCGTGGTTCTATTACGCCGGTAAAGTCATAGAAAATGTGTTCTATTGCTTAAATATTGCAATAGAAAACGTTAGTAAACGCGCGCATTTTCCGTTGTTCGGCTTGAAAATTCGTGTGAGCACTGTCGAATTTCAGTGGAGAACTGTTCACACGCACTTCCGGTGCTAACACAAATGTGTATTTTTCAACATTTAGAGGTCTTTGTTTCTTTTCAATCGCACTGCTACTGGAAAAACACACTTCTTTCATCATATAGACAACCTGCTTTTCATCCGTAATAGCAACAGTTCTATATTTGCGCTTCTTATGACTCAAAAACAAACTATACAAAGTTCACGAAACGCGATGCTTGAAATTTGAATTAAAAAACACCCAAAAACTATGCTTTATGTCACCCAAAACTATAGTACTTACGTTCATGATCACATGCGGCACCTACTGCCACCACCGGCTCTCTATTTATGCTGCTAAAGGCTTTTTTTCATGCGACGGACCTGTCTCTTTCAAAATTCTCTCTCGGACAACCGTGGACAAAATAGTTTGGGACACTTAAGAAAATGCTACACAATGACAATTTTTTTCGAAGAGAGAAACTATCGTTCCATTTCCTAGTTCCCCCTCCCCCCAATACAAAGTTGAGACATTGTGGCTTGGTTATATGCATAAAACTCAACATTGTATTGGGGGTGGGGAGGGGGAGGTAACGACAAAGTCAATTTGTAGGGAAAAAGGTAAAGTGTCCCAAAATTTCTGACCAAGATTGTAGTTTTAATTTTTAATTATTAACTTAACTGATGATTTTCCGTGTTTAACTGATAAAGATTTACATTACATTACATTACATTACATTACACATTACATGCTCAAAACCATAGTTGTTTTTCGCCTTTCGTTTTACGGAGCACGGGAGAGCCATAAGCTTTTGAATACTTAGATTTATCTAATTTTTATGAAATTATGGTGTTTAGATTATGTCAAGTTGTACAACTTTCTCAGAAACAAATAAATTTTTCAAGGAAAAAAAAAAACTACACAGCAATTGTATACCTGTATGCAAAAGAAGAGCGAATTTTAGATTTTTTTAACTTTGCCGTGGTATTTGCTCTTAATTTACGTCTGATATTTTATATCTAGATCCTTTAAAACAATTTTTACTTCATAAAGATCACATGATTAACAGCTAGTTTTCTCCGCCACAATTTTTTAGATCCCCTCCATTACTTGAAAGATCAAGATAAATAGCTCATAGAGAAACAACTACGAGTTACTGAAATGCAGAGTCAGTTAGAAAACATGGAGCAAGGAATGAGAGAGCGGTTAGAAGGACATTTACGAGAGGAACAACAACGAGTTACTGAACTGCAAAGACAGTTAGAAACAAACCAGCAAGAAATGACAACAATGAGAGAACAGTTGGAAGGACAATTACGAGAGCGGCAAAGTCACTTAGAAATAAGTCAAGAAATGACAACAATGATAGAAAAACGATTACAAAATGAACAACAACTAGTTACTGAACTGCAAAGACAGTTGGAAACAAAAGATCAAGAAATGATAACAATGAAAGAGGACCTACACGGTCAATTACGCGAGGAACAACAAGAAAAAACCGAACTGTCGATTCAGGTAGAAAGAATTCGGCAAGAAATGACAACACTGATGAGAGAGCAGTTGGAAGGACAATCACGAGAGCAACAACAACAAGTTGCTGAACTGCAAAGACAGTTAGAAACAAAAGAGCAAGAAATGACAACACTGATGAGAGAACAGTTGGAAGGACAATCACGAGAGCAACAACAACAAGTTCCTGAACTGCAAAGACAGTTAGAAACAAAAGAGCAAGAAATGACAACAACGAGAGAACAGTTGGAAGGACAATTACGAGAGGAACAACAACAAGTTGCTGAACTGCAAAGACAGTTAGAAACAAAAGAGCAAGAAATGACAACAACGAGAGAACAGTTGGAAGGACAATTACGAGAGGAACAACAACAAGTTGCTGAACTGCAAAGACAGTTAGAAACAAAAGAGCAAGAAATGACAGCAATGAAAGAACAAATGAATGCATTTCAAAGACAAAGTGAACAATTTAGAAAGAGACAAAAACGAACTACTGAAAAACAGCCAGGAAAGACAGCAATAGAAGATCAGTTGGAAAGACAATTACCAGAGAAACAACAAGTTGCTGAACTGCAAAGACAGTTGAAAACAAAAGAGCAAGAAATGACAGCAACGAGAAAAGAAATGAGTACATTTCAAAGACAAAGTGGACTATTAAGAAAGAGACAAAAACGAACTACTGAAAAACAGCGAGGAAAGACAGCAATAGAAGATCAGTTGGAAAGACAATTACCAGAGAAACAACAAGTTGCTGAACTGCAAAGACAGTTGGAAACAAAAGAGCAAGAAATGACAACACTGATGAGAGAACAGTTGGAAGGACAATCACGAGAGCAACAACAACAAGTTGCTGAACTGCAAAGACAGTTAGAAACAAAAGAGCAAGAAATGACAACAACGAGAGAACAGTTGGAAGGACAATTACGAGAGCAACAACAACAAGTTGCTGAACTGCAAAGACAGTTAGAAACAAAAGAGCAAGAAATGACAACAACGAGAGAACAGTTGGAAGGACAATTACGAGAGGAACAACAACAAGTTGCTGAACTGCAAGGACAGTTAGAAACAAAAGAGCAAGAAATGACAGCAATGAAAGAACAAATGAATGCATTTCAAAGACAAAGTGAACAATTTAAAAAGAGACAAAAACGAACTACTGAAAAACAGCCAGGAAAGACAGCAATAGAAGATCAGTTGGAAAGACAATTACCAGAGAAACAACAAGTTGCTGAACTGCAAAGACAGTTGAAAACAAAAGAGCAAGAAATGACAGCAACGAGAAAAGAAATGAGTACATTTCAAAGACAAAGTGGACTATTAAGAAAGAGACAAAAACGAACTACTGAAAAACAGCGAGGAAAGACAGCAATAGAAGATCAGTTGGAAAGACAATTACCAGAGAAACAACAAGTTGCTGAACTGCAAAGACAGTTGGAAACAAAAGAGCAAGAAATGACAACACTGATGAGAGAACAGTTGGAAGGACAATCACGAGAGCAACAACAACAAGTTGCTGAACTGCAAAGACAGTTAGAAACAAAAGAGCAAGAAATGACAACAACGAGAGAACAGTTGGAAGGACAATTACGAGAGCAACAACAACAAGTTGCTGAACTGCAAAGACAGTTAGAAACAAAAGAGCAAGAAATGACAACAACGAGAGAACAGTTGGAAGGACAATTACGAGAGGAACAACAACAAGTTGCTGAACTGCAAGGACAGTTAGAAACAAAAGAGCAAGAAATGACAGCAATGAAAGAACAAATGAATGCATTTCAAAGACAAAGTGAACAATTTAAAAAGAGACAAAAACGAACTACTGAAAAACAGCCAGGAAAGACAGCAATAGAAGATCAGTTGGAAAGACAATTACCAGAGAAACAACAAGTTGCTGAACTGCAAAGACAGTTGAAAACAAAAGAGCAAGAAATGACAGCAACGAGAAAAGAAATGAGTACATTTCAAAGACAAAGTGGACTATTAAGAAAGAGACAAAAACGAACTACTGAAAAACAGCGAGGAAAGACAGCAATAGAAGATCAGTTGGAAAGACAATTACCAGAGAAACAACAAGTTGCTGAACTGCAAAGACAGTTGGAAACAAAAGAGCAAGAAATGACAGCAATGAGAGAGATGTTCGAGCGCCATTTAGAACTTCAAGTTCAGTTGAATACAAACCAGCGAGAAAAGTCAGCAGGAAAAGAGCAGCTTTTAAGGCGATCATTGGAAATACAGTTAGAAACAAATCAGCAGGAAATGACAACAATGAGAGAGCAGTTGCAATCACAATTACGAGAGGAACAACAACAAGTTACTGAGCTGCAAAGACAGTTAGAAACAAATCAGCAAGAAATGATAGTAATGACAATAATGAGAGAGCAGTTGGAAGGACAATTACGAGAGGAACGACAACAAGTTGCTGAATTGCAAAGTCAGTCAGAAACAGATCAGCAAGAAATGACAGCAATGAGAGAACAATTAACACAAACAGAACAGCGTAAGAGTCAACGAGAAAATCCACCTGACTGGATCGTTAGTCGTTTTGACATTCAAATCACAGATCAGGTGCTCGGGCGAGGGGCCTGGGGGACTGTTTTTCGGGGAACATTTCATGGTTGTGTTGTCGCCATAAAAGAAATACACGAAAACATTATGTGTGACAACAACAGACGTTTGTTTGAGCGAGAAGTGGACATAGCTTCTAAATGCCGCCATCCTTGCCTGTTGCAGTTTATTGGAGCAGCGATTAATGAAGAAAGGCCATTGTTAGTCACGGAGATCATGGATATCAGCTTGAGAGCGAGGCAAGAAAACGATCCACCTCTCTCTGTAACAGAGGTGTGTTATATTTCACTGGATGTAGCTCGAGCCCTCAATTATCTGCACCAGAAGCGCCCAGATCCTATCATCCATCAGGACATCAGCAGTGCCAATGTGTTGCTAAGGCGACATGGTGACCAATGGAAAGCCAAAGTGGCGGATTATGGCACTGCTAATTTTGTACGTCAGAGCAATATTGATAACGTAGGAGCTATGATATATTGTGCTCCCGAGTACAGGAATATAGACCCAGCTCAACCAATTAGCTGCAAGGTTGGTCAGTATACATCAGAAGCACGAAATAGTTGTATTATGGGAAGATACCCGTTTTCTATATCGATATGATAGTGTTTTCGCCTGTTTCAGGCGTTCAGATAAAGAGAAACAAAGGATCAGCAGCGCGCGAAGGGAAAATAATGCGAGTGCTGACTGAGGGGGAAAGACCAGTTTCCTCCCTTTTTTCTCCGTTCGCAAGTTTTCCTTCGCGTCGCTGCCCACCAGCTGAATGTCTGGAATAGCGGTTAGTAGTTAATGGAATGGTAGGTATTCGTCAAAATATTTCTACTCTGACGTCATCACTCAAGGTAGAGCCCAGGCGTGCGTTTCTCGAAAATATCGAAAATATCTTTTAATTTTGGGGCTACCCGCGACAAGCAAATAAATGCGCTATAATCTACACAGTGTAGCACACTAAATAGAGAAATTTGAAACAAATTAAACTGTTCGATTTTGAAAAAACCGCTGAAACATTTTTAACATGTGTCTTTCATGTTTGAAATATAAGCGGTCAAAACATTACATAGGTTGATAGATCTCTCAAATTATCATTAAATTACCACAGAAAGTTTCCTCAAACTCAACTCTCCCAGGCCCCCATCCCCAAGTTTAGCGAGGAGGTTGAGTAGTTCTTTCATAATGAAGTGTTACTGTTTTCTCTGTACTCCCCGAAAACGGAGTTTACATGAATGCTCATTTCAATCCTGTATTTCTTGAATTAATAGGTTGATGTGTACAGTTTTGGCGTTCTCCTCTGTGAAATATGTATCAGGGAGCTGCCAGACCCCATGCGGCGATATTGGCAAATGGCCGAGATGAGAAAAGGCAAGTTTCAAAACCTAGTAAGGCGCTGCATAACGAGGTATCCTGGGGGGAGGCCAAATATGGAAACAGTCATTGAAGAACTGAAGAGGCCCGAAATAGAAGAAACTGGAGCGGTCTGACCAAGGTTTGCATCGGCGTAGCCCAGTAATACAACCAAGGAGGACTGGCATAAATAATGACCTGGAGTAGTCGAAAATTCTCAAACTATTGACATACCGTATGAACAGAAAATACTAACATTCTAACCCATCCCAACCTAACTCTTGAGCCTTTAATCTGCTTTTGTGCAACCAATCCCTGGCCGAGGTGGTGTCGTTCAGTATGCTCTTTTCCAGGATATTGTGACTTATTAATTTTGAAGGCTTGATAAAGTAAAAGCTGACACACCTTCTATTACAAAGCATGTGGCCTTGACAGATGGCACCTAAGTCCTATAAGACTAATTGCACCAGAAATAGAGCCTATGCTAACTTCAATTTTCCAGCAAATCTACTATTCTTGCCTTGTCCCTTACCGTGCCTTCTGATTAGTCCAGAGATGTTGTAACTACCATGTTAGGCAACAGCCAAATCCGGTTTCAGATCTAATCCATTGAATCCGTTCTGATTATAAGATGGATTCCGGCATTGGATTTATAATCCATTTCGGATTTCGAAAGGAAACAAAATATCTGTGTTTTGGAATGAAGAATCAGGATTCGGATTTTCGGGAAAAAAGGTATCCGAAGATTTTTCAGTGCAGAGCTTTCCTTGTGGAAGTCGAAAAAAAAAAATACTAAAAATAAGGTAAACGATGAGGCAATATGCAGCAATATTTTTTGTTTGTTTTCGTGGGTTCGTTTCAGTCACTGGCAGCAGTGTTTGTTTTCGTAGGTTCGTTTCAGTCACTGGCAGCAGTGTTTGTTTTTGAGGTTCGTTTCAGTCACTGGCAACAGTGTTTTTTTCGCAATCTAGATCTGAAACTGTTATTCAAACAAAATGAAGACGTTTCATGATGTTTTACGTTACAAAATGTTCCAGTATTTTTTTAGTATTTTGGTGGCCTTGACCATGGGTTTCTTCTCCCCCCCCCCCCCCCCCCCCATTTTGAAAGCGGAGAAAACCGTGAGGACAAAATACTCCAGGATTCTTGGAGTATTTTGGCAGCATTGTCCAGGGGATAGAGTCTATGCTATAGCTCAGAGGGAGGTCGGACACCTTAATTAGAATATATGACGGAGTAACTGGTTGGCTTTCAGTTGAGGTTAGGCCTGAACAACCCGAGAAGCTAGGTGGTACCCTGGTACGGTAGGCTATGTAAGCCAAGCCTAATTGAGGTCACAGGTTCAATCCTGAGTGGGGATTTTATACTTAAACATTTTTTGAAAATAAAATTCTAAGTGTCGATATTACGTAATTCTCAATAAGGTGTCCAATCTCCTGAGCTATAGCAGGTAGACTCTACTCTCCAGGGATTTCTACGCGCGAACCGCCATTTTGAAAAAGGAGAAAGCCCTGGGGACGATTTTGATAAGAGCAAATCGAACCGAGAAAGGGGTGGGAACCAATTTAGTACTCAGTCATAGCATGCAATAACCTTTTTAGTAATGAGATAATGTCCAGAAACATTTGCGACTTAAGACGCAAATTATCTAGATTAATATTAACAGCATAAAGTTTGAACCCAAGGCAGCTATCACCAAATATAAAGACCATATTTACGAGTCTAAATAAATAAATAAATGAATAAATAAGTAAATAAATAAATAAATAAATAAATAAATAGAGGTCTTTATTCTCCTTGAGATAAAACGACATTCAGTCAAACCTCCCGTAAACGGACACCATCGGGACCAGAAAAAGTGTCCGCTTAAGAGAGGTGTCTTGCTTACGGGAGGTTAAAAATGTAGTAGTATTGAAGCAAGACCGATACAATGTAGGTAGAATATTTTAAATGCACTATATTTTTGGCCAGCCGAAATATAGTACATCCTTAAATATTCTACCTACGTTGTATCGGTCTTTGCTTCTATACTATATTTTCACTTGTTAAACCAATCAGATCACTAGTGATCCAACGTACACCAGCAGGATTATCGTCCACGGTTACTTGCTTGAACTTCTCAAAAATGTAGTGTTTGTATGTGGCTGGGACCACGACTTAGTGTCCGCTTATGGGAGGTGTCCGCCTACGGGAGGTGTCTGTTAGCGGAGTTTCGACTGTAATGAAATTGACCTAATTGCAGAAACATTGTCAGAGAAAAAGCATAAATTATAAACAATACGACACAATGGAACTCTGGGTACAAGGCAAATGAACCGTGTTAACATTCCATGAGCGATCTATTACGTCATAAAAGGTTTTCAAAGGTTGATTCGGGGCAGACTGTGTTATGATGATGTGCAATATATCTGACGGAGATCACAAGAAGTTATTTCCACTTCCCTTAAATTAAACCGTTCGGTCGTATCATTCAGGGTTTATACTTTTTACCCGGCAACGTTTATTCAGGTGTATAAACCTAATGTAAAATACGTTCTGAATTATAATTAATAACATGTATAAATTTAAGAAGTCAATCGGCTAGGCTATATAGCCAATTGTTTTTAAAAATTGAAGCGGTTTGCAGAGAGGTCAGTTCTTAAAGTGGTCTGTATTGATGTTCGGGCGGTGGCAGCTTCTAACTAGTTTCTGTTTCAGTCTTTGATTATTCCGTGTGGAATTGACCTTAAGTAAAATATTGCATATGAATCCAACACTAGTTTCTTTCTTATCTAGAGATTTTCTAGCCTATAAAAGTGGTTATAAATATATATACATTTGCCTAGGCTTTCTATTCACCTGGGTAAAGTCAGTTACACGTGCCAAGGGTTTTGGAAGGGTCAATTTTCCACTATAATAATTTCCCCTCGCGTGTAGATTTTAAACCTGAATAATTCGAACACAAGTTGCATAAAACAATGATAATTAATTTGCGTTTTCGTAAGCATAAAAACAACATGGGTATGAAGTTGCGGCAAGTCACTGTCAAAATTAAACTCGACCCTACCGTCCATGTAGGATTTTACCTAGGAAACTTTCTTTTGTTTTCCATGGGATGACTATGACAAGGTAAAAAAGTTTAGGTAAAAGGTTTTCCTGGGTGAAATCGGTTACACGATTTACCCAGATAAAAGTTGACTCGTCTAACCATGGGTTTTATTCTTAGTGCACTGGCAAATTCAATTTACACAAGTTTAATCGTTTAGTCATTTAGATATATCAAATTGTGCAATTATATTTCAATGTCAATATGTAGATTAAATTAAAACTACATTTAGGATATGCGAAACCAACAGCTTTTGTGATGTTATCGTGTTTAATAAATGAGGTGGTATGAAAATGAGGCTGACCTTTCCTGGTTGGGATCAAAAAGTAGCAGTAAGGATTGACAAACAACTTTATCAATGCATTAGAGCAGTTTTCAATTGAGTGTCGAAAGTAATTACACAATTGCTTTGGTTTTGCATTGCTACGTTTTGTGATTGGCTAAAAAATCTCGCGCCACTTTCTCGACCAATCAGAAGTAAAACCAAAACCAATCGTGACTTGCTCGCACGCGTTTTCCCGCGCTTGGCGCCGCCGCCGACATGTAATTGGTTCGAGCTCTGATTGGTTCATTGGATTGTTTACGACTGCTGTGATTGGTCAGAGTAATTACTTTGGTTTTGAAAATTGCTCAATTAGTTGAAAGCTCATTTCACTTGTGCAGGCCTACCTACAGCTACCTTCTTCGGATAAGAGATCTCTGAGTGGTCCCATACCTAACCCAGTTACGGGACATTTTTACCTTAAAAACTGAATGGTTTTTCTCTGTTGGGAAAGTACCGCAATCTTTCAATTGTTATCGTAAGTACGTCATATATAGAGATGTTTTTCATCTGCTGTTATAACAAAGCTAATATGTACCTTTTCATGTTGGGACCGGGAAAAATTCCTAGGTGTGGCAAACTGTCTTATCAATACAAAGGCTAATTGTCACCGACACTTGACCTGTGCCTACCTTTTCCTCTAATAAAATCACACCCTGGGGTTAAGGCAGGTACAGAATGGTCCTGCGCCCAACTCTCATTCTGGAGGAACACAAAGTCCTTGGTTAGGCCTGTCCCCTCGACAAATCCTGCAAAGTTATACATCAACTCAGGAGCATCAACTCCCGCATCAACTACATGCACCAGGGAAGGAAGTAAAATTATCAGTGACAATTTACCTACCATATGGCATGAAATTTTTGCGGGTTTTAAGTTTTGTGATTTTTTGCGACGCTTTTTAAGAATCGCAACATGCAAGTTCCCGCAAAAAATTACTCCCATAAAACTTTTTTCGCAAAAGTTAATTCCTCCACCAAGATTTCCAAACTTTGGCAGCAAACAAATATTTTACTTTCACTTTACGCAATATTGTGGTTCCCCTGCTGACGTCACGAACGACTCGCTATTCTTTTCACCGGAAGTCAATCTTTGAGTTTACATGCCCTTTAACTCTTGAACACTGTTTCAGAAAGCTGGCGTTCGAGCTATCTCGAATCCCTTGGGGGTCAATGATAAGGGAATGTTGATTACGACCATGCAGTTATTGTAACTTGTAAGAATATAACGATATATTAAAATTCAACTTGAAACAAAAGACATCACTACGAGGCTCAGGGAATGATAGAAGTGATGTCTTTTGTTTCAAGTTGAATTTTAATATATCGAAATTGGGGTATTTCTGTGTGATTGACTTGCCTTTTGTCATTGATTATTGAATTTTAAAACTCCTCAAAGCCACGGAGTTGGTAATATAATCCCCGGGCGTAATACGGTACATTTGCTTAATTCTTATACCGCAGTTCATATGAATTTATTTTCATTATCCTGATACGCAATGCAATACTAGGGAATTAATTACCTAGCAGTCCCCTCCTCCCTTTCTCCCCTCTCCTTAATCATATTCATTTTCAGCAAGAGTTTGTACTCAGCCGTTTCTTCCTTCCTTCCTCCCTCCCTCCCTTCCTTCCTTCCTTTCTTTCTTTCTTTCTTTCTTTCTTTCTTTCTTTCTTTCTTTCTTTCTTTCTTTCTTTCTTTCTTTCTTTCTTTCTTCTTTTCTTCTTTTCTGTATCTAGTTACAAGGTCACTTGCGAGAAAACGACACAAAAATAAAGCAATCTTAAAGAACAGTCTACTGTCAAATTAATACATTGGGGCAGAATTCGACTTCATTGTAAGGAGATCGACTTGCTGACTAGGAAAGCAAGTCAAGACGATGGAGGGGACAAAACAAGGAAGAAAGAAAGCAAGAAACGAGCAGAAGGACATATCAATTAAAAGAAACATAACAAAACAGCGCTCCTTCTCACGATTGGGTCATTAATCGGGATGAAATTCAAAGCTCGGGGAAGGCGCGTGGGGAATTGTTTTCCGTGGAAAATTTCATGGCTGTGATGTCGCTGTAAAAGAGATGCATCCTGACATTATGTCTGATTGTAACAGGCATTTGTTTGAGTGAGAAGTGGACATGGTTTCAAGATGCCGCCATCCGTGCTTGTTACAGTTTATTGGAGCAATGATTGATAACGAAAGGCCATTGTTAGTAACAGAGATTATGGATAGCAGCTTAAGAGCAAGGCTACAAAACGAGCCTCCTCTCTATGCAGAAGAAGTGTGTGATATCTCACTGGATGTTGCTCGAGCCCTCAATTATCTGCACCACAAACGGCCGCAACCAATCATCCATCATGACGTCAGCAGTGCTAATGTGTTGCTATGGAGACATGGTGACCAATGGAGAGCCAAAGTGGGGGATTATGGCACTGTTAATTTTGTACGTCAGAGCAATATAAACTACGCAGGCGCTGCAATCTATTGTGCACCAGAGTCCCTGAATGAAGATTCAGATCAACCAATCAGCTGCAATGTTGGTATACATCAGCAGCACCAAATAAGTGAATGATAGGAAAAGATACCCGTTTTCTATTTCGATATGATACCGAAATTGTTAGTGGGTATTCGTCATAATATTGTTACTTTGACGTCATCACTCAAGGTAGAGCCCAGTCTATTTCAAAAGCCCTGCTTAAACTTGGTGACCTGTGAAAATGCTCAGGCACGGGAAATAGTATAAAGTTGACTTTTACACTCGGCGTAAGTAAAATAAATTAAACAACGGAAAAATAAAAACCGAAAGAAATAGTTGAGCTTAACTATGCCCACGAAAAAAGGGACGTATACATGCGGACCACAGGTTGGTTATCATCCAGGGGTCAATTCAATAAAACCTTCACAAGTGTATAAAAAAAGTGTACTAGGCATTGTGTGAGAGGTTGAAAACAATAGCTGCACTTATTAATTACACTTGTAAAAGTTTCATTCAAGTGACTCCAGGCTTTGCACCAAACTTGACTGGGTTGCAGGCGTTCCGAGTAAATTTAGGTTATTGGAACACGTTAAATCTGCAACGGATTTCAATTTAGAGATTTTGCAGCCCAGCCACTTACACAAACTGTGGACCAACCAGTCTCGTCACTTAGATGGTAAACCTGAACCACAGTTTCTGAAGACCTTCCGCGTATCGGTCATTTGCTCTAAATGAAAAGCTGCCCTCCCCCTATCAACTGGGGAAAGTGGCTGTCGAGTAGGTCTTCTGTAAGGGTTATTGTTTTCTGTATTCCACTAAAATGGAGTTTATATGAACGCTCATTTTAATCTTGTGTTTCCCAAAAAGGTTTATGTGTACAGTTTTGGTGTTCTCCTCTGTGAAATATGCACAAGAGAACAATCGGACCGCCAGCGGCGACATTGGCAAATCGCCCAGATGAGATAAGGCAAGTTTAAAAACCTCGTGATGTGCTGTTTAATGACAGCTCCTTGGGAGAGGCCAAATATGGAATCAGTTATTGAACGACTGGACAGGCCCGAAATAGTAGAAATATGGGTGTATCCCAGTGACGCGAACAGGTAGGACAAAATATTGACGGAAATATTAACTTTCTAATCATTTCCAAAAATGAAAATATCTACATATCAGATCGAGATAATGCTTGAGCCCTAAATAGGCATTTTAATCGGTTTTCAAGTTACACAGTGGTCCCGTCCCTTATCAACCTATACGCTTTGAAGGCGTGACAAGCATGTGTCGACATGTGGCTCTAACGGATGGGATCAACGTTCTTCGACAGTATTTGCTACCGAACTAGAACCTATACTAACTTTCATTTTCAACAAAGCTATACTATCCTTACATTATTCGTTCTGGTTAGTACAGACATGTTGTAACTGTTGTGTTTAAAACTAATTTAGGACTGGGTGTATAAGTAACGTCCAAGTGACACCATTCCTCTTGACTTAAGAAAAATCTTTAGCAAGGTGCAACAAAAATGGCGAGTAAAATTTAATACCTCTAAGTAATTGCTGGCCGCACTCTTTGCTGGATAAATGCTTTTCTGTAAAACTACACCCGAACTGTCCTACTCCGATATCACTATTCAGCTTCAGGTTCCTCTTGGGGTCAATATTTAATAGATAATTACTTCGGCTCACAGCAATATACCTGATAATGCTGTGAGCCGAAGTAATTACCTATTATAATAATTGTTTCTCATCAAAACCCATTGTTTCTCTCTACACTGTATCTGATTTTAATGCAAATTATCTATTTAACATGACATTGACGTAGACGTAGACGTAGAGACATAATTTGGCCTCCGGAGGCTCTTCAAGAGGTCGCACAAGACATGTTGTATGAATCTATGGCTTTCTTTATTGTATTTTATTGTATGATATCAGTGTGACATTGCATTGTACTGTGTTGTATTGTGTATAAACTGACCGTCAGCAATTTTCTTTCCTGTGAAGAACAAGACGGCTGTCGATCACACTATTTTAACTGTATCATTTCACTCGACGCCTTATTTCAGTGACTAAAATTAGTTTTGTAAGAACTAATACCTTAGACAAATAAATTCATACATTCATTCATTCATTCATTCATTCATTCATTCATTCATTCATTCATTCAATCACTCATTCGTTCATTCGTTCATTCATGTAATCGCTCGTTCATAACTCTCTACGCTACATTTTTGAAAAAAACAAACGTTCTTGTAGTCTCCCACGCAGCCGTTATTTGTCTCGTTAGTGGGGAGGAGCGTTGCGTGACGAGACAAATGACGGCTGCGTGGGAGACTAACGTTCTAGAATCCAAAACCGAAGTATGCTTACCAGTTTTCTTTCACTGGAGGTTGGAATCGAGTGCATGAAGTTGGGCGACGATCTTCTTTGCCGGTCTCTAATTCTCAGATCAGATGCGTGGAGGAGGAAAGACTTGATATTGGAATTACACTATGCGCGGAGAAGAGCACTAAGGTTTTCATTTTTTGTGTGTGTTTCTTTTCTTTTTAAGATCTAGGAGGATCGAAAGAGGCTCTGCTCGCAGGGTACTTTTTAATCAGATTCGACTGTTAACTGTGAGATTAGATCAGCATCACGAAAATTAAACGTTAGTTTGATCAATCCACTATAAAGAGATTTAAAAGTGGACGTTTCGAGCGGTTAGGTTTCTCAGATTCGCTCTGGACTAGCGCTCGAAACGTCATCTTTTGAATCACCTTATAACCACTATTCGGTACGAATAACTCATATTTTGAATCACCTTATAAACACTATTCGGTACGAATAACTCATATTTTGAATCACCTTATAAACACTATTCGGTACGAATAACTCATATTTTGAATCACCTTATAAACACTATTCGGTATGAATAACTCAGCTTTTGAATCACCTTATAAACACTATTCGGTACGAATAACTCAGGTTTTGAATCACCTTATAAACACTATTCGGTACGAATAACTCAGCTTTTGAATCACCTTATAAACACTATTCGGTATGAATAACTCAGCTTTTGAATCACCTTATAAACACTATTCAGTATGAATAACTCGTATTTTGAATCACCTTATAAACACTATTCGGTACGAATAACTCAGGTTTTGAATCACCTTATAACACTATTCGGTACGAATAACTCAGCTTCTGAATCACCTTATAAACACTATTCGGTACGAATAACTCAGCTTTTGAATCACCTTATAAACACTATTCGGTAGGAATAACTCAGCTTTTGAATCACCTTATAAACACTATTCGGTACGAATAACTCAGCTTTTGAATCACCTTATAAACACTATTCGGTACGAATAACTCAGCTTTTGAATCACCTTATAAACACTATTCGGTACGAATAACTCAGCTTTTGAATCACCTTATAAACACTATTCGGTACGAATAACACAGCTTTTGAATCGCCTTATAAACACTATTCGGCACGAATAACTCAGCTTTTGAATCACCTTATAAACACTATTCGGTACGAATAACTCAGCTTTTGAATCACCTTATAAACACTATTCGGTACGAATAACTCAGCTTTTGAATCACCTTATAAACACTATTCGGTACGAATAACTCAGGTTTTGAATCACCTTATAACACTATTCGGTACGAATAACTCAGCTTCTGAATCACCTTATAAACACTATTCGGTACGAATAACTCAGCTTTTGAATCACCTTATAAACACTATTCGGTAGGAATAACTCAGCTTTTGAATCACCTTATAAACACTATTCGGTACGAATAACTCAGCTTTTGAATCACCTTATAAACACTATTCGGTACGAATAACTCAGCTTTTGAATCACCTTATAAACACTATTCGGTACGAATAACTCAGCTTTTGAATCACCTTATAAACACTATTCGGTACGAATAACACAGCTTTTGAATCGCCTTATAAACACTATTCGGCACGAATAACTCAGCTTTTGAATCACCTTATAAACACTATTCGGTACGAATAACTCAGCTTTTGAATCACCTTATAAACACTATTCGGTATGAATAACTCAGCTTTTGAATCACCTTATAAACACTATTCGGTACGAATAACTCAGCTTTTGAATCACCTTATAAACACTATTCGGTACGAATAACTCAGCTTTTGAATCACCTTATAAACACTATTCGGTATGAATAACTCAGCTTTTGAATCACCTTATAAACACTATTCGGTATGAATAACTCAGCTTTTAAATCACCTTATCAAAAAATATTCGGTACGAATAACTCAGCTTTTGAATCACCTTATAAACACTATTCGGTACGAATAACTCAGCTTTTGAATCACCTTATAAACACTATTCGGTACGAATAACTCAGCTTTTGAATCACCTTATAAACACTATTCGGTATGAATAACTCAGCTTTTGAATCACCTTATAAACACTATTCAGTATGAATAACTCAGCTTTTGAATCACCTTATAAACACTATTCGGTATGAATAACTCAGCTTTTGAATCACCTTATAAACACTATTCGGCACGAATAACTCAGCTTTTTAATCACCTTATAAACACTATTCCGCGGTACGAATAACTCAGCTTTTGAATCACCTTATAAACACTATTCGGTACGAATAACTCAGCTTTTGAATCACCTTATAAACACTATTCGGTACGAATAACTCAGGTTTTGAATCACCTTATAAACACTATTCGGTACGAATAACTCAGGTTTTGAATCACCTTATAAACAGTATTCGGTACGAATAACTCAGGTTTTGAATCACCTTATAAACACTATTCGGTACGAATAACTCAGCTTTTGAATCACCTTATAAACACTATTCGGTACGAATAACTCAGCTTTTGAATCACCTTATAAACACTATTCGGTACGAATAACTCAGGTTTTGAATCACTTTAAAAACACTATTCGGTTACCCTGTGAGCAGAGCCTCTTTCGATCCTCCTTCTAGGAGGATCGAAAGAGGTTCTGCTCGCAGGGTACTATTCGGTACGAATAACTCAGGTTTTGCCGAATCACCTTATAAACACTATTCGGTACGAATAACTCAGGTTTTCGCCAAAATTTCAAGCACAAACTCTTATCACAAGCACACGCAAACATACTTTCGAAAACTCCCATTTCCATCTGAAGAGTACAAATCGTCGCAAGCGATTGCGAATGTGATTTCGTTTATAAGGCACACTTGTACTTTTCACATTCCGTACTTGTACTTGTGACAGGAAAAGTCTCCTGCAAACTACAGTCAATCAGTGCACTTTCGCCGGTAAGTCTGTACCGTTTTGGTCAAAGATATTCTTTCGCAGAAAGATACGTGACACTGTTTTGAAAAAGTGTGACAATGTTTATTTTTGAGTGTCGTCGGATACAAATGTATGCAGTGACTGAAAACGCAAACGCATTTGTCTCGACTATCAATATAAAAGCATCTGTCGTATCTTGTTGATTACGGTCTTATTTTTCAGTCTCATTTTATTGGATCAACCAGTTGCAAAAAGACTTGAGACATTGTACCTAATTTGGACATCAAGGGTACTTATAAGGTCGTAGTGTTTCAGACCCCTCGCTCTCCCTTCTCAAAGTTGGTCACAATAGCAGATCATGCTGAAATTTTCGAGGAACAACATTGAAAATAGGGAGGGAGGGGGGAGTTGTTTAACCTTTGAGATGTGTGATTTTATGGGATGTTTACTAAGAAAGAGTGTTTTCCTGGTGAAGTGTCTCAACATTTTCGCAACTGGTTGATTGTCTGATATATTTGTTCCTTTACTGAGAAAAGAAAAAGAGCTTTAAATGCAGCAAGCGTGGTTTGAATTAAAAATAGGATCATGTAACTATATACCTTCGTGCTGACGTGTCGGGCTATTGCAGATTGAGTCATAATTTATGCGTCTACCCTTTTCGGCAGATACTCCTCTTTTCAGTCGGCATTTTACAGGCATTCCGCTGATCCCCTGCCTTTCGCTAAGTGGCGTCAGTACTGATCATTCTCGACCCCAGAGTTCTTCTCTTTTGCGCATTACGGTCTGCGGACCCAAAAAAAAAAAAAGACCGAGAGCTCGCTGGGGTCGAGAATGCGTTACTGATTCGAATTGACAGTGAATGTCACAAGGGTCGCAGTGCGCATGAAATTCTGCGCAGTTGTTTTGCAAAATTCATGTATTTTTCTAAAAACTGAACACACAACACTTCCTTCGGTCGGGGAAGACGAACCGCTGTTTTTGAACAATAACCGAAAGACACAAAGATACCGGATTGATAAAGAGAAGACAAAACGCAACATCGCAAAGGAAAGAAGGTCAGTTGACTTCGACTACACTGGTTCGAGATGCTATTTGATCGCGTTGGCTCCAAGCCTGCCCGATATATAAAATGAACGCTGTTTCCTAATTCTACCTGATGTCCTGCAGGAAACCATCACTCTCGCTTTCAAGTATGTTTTTAAACCTCATAGTTTTCAACCTGATGTGCGTTATCTTTTAATAGATTTTTGCGATAACCTTGAAAGGAAACTGGCGATAAATGTATTTGCACATGCATGCAATCGTCGAAGTTAATGACCACATCACTCATTGCATCAGTAATATTTTTGGTCGTTTTGTCGCTTCGGATATCAAGACGGATATGTTAAACTTATAGACAGCTAGGTCAGCTCATTGTAGGCGACAATACTTAAATACTCCTCGAGAATAACCATATTCAAGGTACTTGAATCTCGACGAGCACTGGAGTCCCCCTCCGGGATTTTGAAGTGTTTTGGAGATTTCAGAGCAGATAAATTAATAGGTAGCCTAGCTGACGTAAGTGAAGATCATGGCTGTTGCTGATTCTTGCCGCGTAGGCTAATAAATTGGTTGAAAGGTTGTTTATGTAAAGGGTATTTGCTGCTTATAGTCGGTAATTTGATAATAATAATAATAATAATAATAATAATAATAATAATTTATTCACTTAATATAGCGCCTTTTAACATTAAAATGATCGAAAGCGCTTTACACAAGTTTTATACTAATTATAATTTAATCCTAATTAATACTAATTTAATACTTATTTTACACAAGTTTTATACTAATAATAATTTAAGCATGATTAATACTAATTTAATACTAAAAATGCACAATTGACCACCCCCCAAAAATTACTCATTGTAGGCTAAATTTAAAAAATATGTCTTAAGTTGTTTCTTAATGTCGTTGTTCGAATATTTGCTGGAAGGCTGTTCCACAGTGTGGGGGCAGCAGCATAAAATGAACGAGCTCCTAATGTAGATAACATACGCCCCTTGGGACAGTCCAAAAATAATCATGAAGAGTTCGATCTAAGGGAATAAACAAGACACGACTAAATAGACACTAAGTTACTAATATAGCTAGGTGACATATTGTATATAGCCTTAAATGTAATAATTAAGATTTTAAAATAAATACGATAAAACACAGGCAGCCAGTGATGGATCATGAAACAATTTTTGAATTGATTAAAGGTTCTTGGTTTGCTTTCTTGCTTTTCATTGAACAAGAAGCTGTACACAGCTTGAAATCAATACATGGCTTTAACCCATTGTAATATTGATTCCCAAGGGTTTTGAGTGCTTTTACGGAGAAACATAAAATTATGTGTGAAAAGTAACTACATTCAGTAGCCGACACGATCGCTAACTGAAATGCAAAGTTATATAAAACACAAATCGTGTAAATGAAACCTACGTGCGATTCAAGTCACGTAATCAGACCTAATGCGTGAAATTTCCGGTTGACCTTTACAGTCTCGCGCATTGCATGTCAGAAAAGAATGTTCTTTTTTCAAACTCGTATTTTCAAACGCGCATGGTTCACCATTCAAATCGTTTCAATAAGAAAAATTTCTTTCCATTATACAATTTAAAACAAGCACTGAACGAAATTCCATTAATAAAACAGGTTCAGAAGAATCGGTGATGAAATAATTAAATTAAGAAATTTTTAATTAACATACAATACAAAATACAATTTTATCAGCTCTACCTGTATATTGAAACCGCTTAAAATAAGAAGCTGTACACAGCTTGAACTCGTGGCGTCTTTATTAAACCAAGTGCATTATTTATTGCTTTAAGTGCTTTTGCAGAGAAACAAAAAATTGTATCTGAAAGGTAAGACTACATTTAAATTTGGAGGGTAGCATGACAGTTGTCTAAGCCAATCACTGAACGAGTTTGAGCTGGACAGCTTACCATTTGACTACATGCGAAGCGAGCCGAAGCGGCGAAGAAGTTAAGATCCTCCTGTGTCGACCCAAACGATGTTTTGGCGCTTCAAAAATGGAAGACAGCAACAATGGATGAATTTCAAGCGATAAAGAATCTGAAATTGATCGGTTTAAGCGAATTGGGCGAAGAATCGATGTTATTGACTTTGAAAGTGGAGCGGTGTTTTAACACGCGGTCTTGTGTAAACATGCGGTCCGACTGTAAGGTAACTGAAAAGGTAATTATGATATTTAGACGTGATATTTACCTTTGAAATCTGGTTATTGCTTCGAATAAATGTCTTGGCCTACTTTTGGAAAGATATCTGGCGGATAAAAAAGGTTTTTGTGCCGAGAGGATAGCTTTCCACGCAATGGTAAATACCTTTTGAGAAAATAAATAAAGAATAATGTTGTCCATTTTGACACTTTTTTGCCGAGTCCTTCAAGAGTAGCCCTAGTTCTAGTTAGCTAACTAACATGGCGGGCTCCGTACATATGTTCAGTGCCTACACCCGAATTTTTCCCCTTTCCCTTCCCCTTCCCCTTAGAACGCCTGCCACGTAGGCTAACCTTATCCCGGAATAAAAGCAAACAAAATAATCCCGAATGCCCGTTCGATTGAGTCGCTATTCTGATTCCAGAATCCAAGCATTTAATGACGTCACTTCGTCCTCGCCTTGCGGCCTTTTTCAAAACAACAAACAAAACGGCCACTTCGGGCCAGTAGGAAGCTCAGGACAGTTTCTAAGTTCTATAACAAGCTGTTCAAATGTGTCCGCCAAAAGGCGAAAATAGCTGCGCAGCTTTTCGACGGTCTCTCTGATAACAGGTTATTGGCATAAAACAGGGGCAGAAACCCTTCTACGATATCTTACTCCTCTTAGCTCCTCTTGCATAGATTCGTTTTCGAAAAATTCTTCAACAAACGCCGCAATACCAGCAACAACGACGAGTAACGTTGCCGTCATGTTGTTGTTGTTACAATGTTACGAAAATTCGTATTTTCCTACGGTAAACCGTTTTCTGCGTGTTATATCGCGGGCATTATTCCAGAAACGGAATAATCGTTATATTGACCTACGTATACCGACGGAATGGCTATTCTGGAATAATCCGGAATATATTCTTATTCTGGAATAGGGTCAATCGAACGTAACCTTAATGTTTGGTTTTACGAGTCTTCCAGATCTGGTAAAATAGCCATGCCCCTGTTCCGTTGTAGTCATTCTGGTGGTCTATGGGAATCCTGTGACTGGAGTTGGCAGAAACACGTTTAGGGGTTGCATTTTCAGTCAGTACTACTGGTTAGCTGGTTGCTTGAATTCCTCCTTTGCAAGAGCGTTAGAAGTAGGTCGACCCTGCTGTAGTCCTTGGGTGCTCTCAGTGTTGCTGTTCGCTGTGGTATCCAGTTTGAGCTGAGATCTGGTATGGCGATACACGGCTCCAGTTGTCTTTGATTGGACTATGTAAGATCTGGGTGTATGGGCCTGGCTTTGGACTGTTCCTTGCTGCCATGTCTTGGTGTGTGGGTCGCGTATGTGTACATGCTGGTCATCATGTAGACTTGCCTGGGAACTCAAAGTTCTCAAAGTACTAGGGGTGGTCGTGCAGGCTGGTTTTGGCACCTGTAATTTCTGTCGCTGGTAAAAGTTCTTTTATCCGATCTCTTTCATTACCGCCGAGCAAGGATTTTTGTGCGACTGTGAGGGTGGTTCTGAACTTTCTGTTCAGGAGTTCTGCAGACCAGTTTAGCTGGTGGTCTATTGGGTTTCCCTATATGACAGTACTCCGAGGTATGGGAATATACTTCACTAGAATCATTACCAGGATAACATATTTCACATATACTATTATATTACTACTTATTCATTCATTCATTTATTCCTTCCTTCGATTCCTTCCTTCCTTCCTTCGATTCCTTCCTTCCTTCGATTCCTTCCTTCCTTCCTTCCTTCCTTCCTTCCTTCCTTTGATTCCTTCCTTCCTTCCGTCGATTCCTTCCTTCCTTCCTTCGATTCCTTCCTTCGATTCCTTCCTTCGATTCCATCCTTCCATCCTTCCATCCTTCCATCCTTCCATCCTTCCATCCTTCCTTCCATCCTTCCATCCTTCCTTCCATCCTTCCATCGTTCCATCCTTCCTTCCTTCCTTCCATCCATCCTTCCTTCCATCCATCCATCCTTCCTTCCTTCCTTCCATCCTTCCATCCATCCTTCCATCCATCCATCCATCCATCCTTCCATCCTTCCATCCTTCCATCCTTCCATCCTTCCATCCTTCCTTCCTTCCATCCTTCTATCCTTCCATCCTTCCATCCTTCCTTCCTTCCTTCCTTCCTTCCATCCTTCTATCCTTCCATCCTTCCTTCCTTCCATCCTTCCTTCCTTCCTTCCATCCTTCCATCCTTCCATCCTTCTATCCTTCCATCCTTCCTTCCTTCCTTCCTTCCTTCCTTCCTTCCTTCCATCCTTCTATCCTTCCATCCTTCCTTCCTTCCTTCCTTCCTTCCTTCCTTCCATCCTTCCATCCTTCCATCCTTCTATCCTTCCATCCTTCCTTCCTTCCTTCCTTCCTTCCTTCCTTCCATCCTTCCATCCTTCCATCCTTCCATCCTTCCATCCTTCCATCCTTCCTTCCTTCCTTCCTTCCTTCCTTCCATCCTTCTATCCTTCCATCCTTCCTTCCTTCCATCCTTCCTTCCTTCCTTCCTTCCTTCCTTCCTTCCTTCCATCCTTCTATCCTTCCATCCTTCCTTCCTTCCATCCTTCCATCCTTCCATCCTTCTATCCTTCTATCCTTCCTTCCTTCCTTCCTTCCTTCCTTCCATCCTTCCATCCTTCCATCCTTCCATCCTTCCATCCTTCTATCCTTCCATCCTTCCTTCCTTCCTTCCTTCCTTCCATCCTTCTATCCTTCCATCCTTCCTTCCTTCCATCCTTCTATCCTTCCATCCTTCCTTCCTTCCTTCCTTCCATCCTTCTATCCTTCTATCCTTCCATCCTTCCTTCCTTCCTTCCTTCCTTCCTTCCTTCCATCCTTCCATCCTTCCATCCTTCCATCCATCCATCCATCCATCCATCCTTCCTTCCTTCCTTCCTTCCATCCTTCTATCCTTCCATCCTTCCATCCTTCCTTCCATCCACCCATCCATCCATCCATCCATCCATCCATCCATCAGTCAGTCAGTCAGATTACTGTTTATTGCTTCTCTTCCATTAGATTCTACAGCAGGTATATCAGGATTTGATCAGGAATTGTACCTATAGAGCTTACGCTAAAATGAGGATCCTGGATAGGTCCTTTCAATCTTGGTCCATTATTCAACTGCAAAAGTAATAGCAAAGAGCAAGAATTGAGCACAATGGGACAGTTTTTGACCCATAATTGGCGAGGTCTTGGCCTGCATGACCTGCAAAGTCGGTTGGAAACTAACGAAGAAAGACTGCGATCGATGAGGGAAAAGTTGATCAGACTGCAGTTGGTTAACTTGCAAGGCCAATTACCGAGTACGAATGAGCAAGATAAAGATAAAGAAGCCTTAGAAGGCACTGAAGAGCAAAGTAAGTTGACAAAGACAAACGAGCAAGAAAGAACATTCCACACACAATTAAGAGGGGAAGATACACATGCCACTGAATTGCCAAGTCTGTCAGAAACAAATGAACTAGAAAAAACAACAAGAGAACGATGGCTTGAACTTCAGGTTCAAAAAGAACTGTCAAGAGAAGAAAAACAACGCGTCATTGAACTGCAAAGTCAGCTAGAAATAAATAAAAAAGAAACAGCAACAATGAGAGAACAACTGAATGGATTTCAAGGCCAAGAAGAGCAATTAAAAGAGGAACAACAACGAGTTACTGAACTGCAACGTCAATTAGAAGCAAACGAACAAGAATTGACAACGACGAGAAGACAATTAAATGAATATCAAGATCAAATAGAACGATTAAAAGATGAACAACAACGAAATACTGAATTGCAAGGTCGGTTGAAAACAAATGAGCATGAAATGATAACACTGAGAGAACAATTGAATGAATTTCAAGGCCATGAAGAGCAATTAAGAGAGGAACAACAACGAGTTACTGACCTGCAATATCAGTTAGAAGCAAACGAACAAGAATTGACAACGATGAGAGGCCAATTAAATGAATATCAAGGTCAAATACAACGACTAAAAGAGGAACAACGACGAAATACGGAATTGCAAGGTCGGTTGGAAACAAATGAACATGAAATGATAACAATGAGAGAACAATTGAATGAATTTCAAGCCCTAGAAGAACTATTGAGAATGGAGCAACAACGAGTTACTGAACTGCAAAGTCAGTCGAGAAGAAATGAGCAAGAAATGGAGACAATGAGAGAACGATTGGATGGATTTCAAAGTCAAGGTGAACGATTGAGAGAGGAACAACAACGAGTTACCGAACTGCGAAGACTGTTGGAAACATACGAACAAGAAATGACAACAATAAGAGACCAGCAGCGTGAGATTGAACGAAACAAAAATCCACGTGACTGGGTCATTTATCGGTATGAAATTCTCAAAACTCAAGAGCTTGGGAGAGGGGCGTGGGGGATTGTATACCGGGGGAAATTTAATGGTTGTGATGTAGCTGTAAAAGAAATGCACGAAGCTCTGATTGATTCTGATTACAACCGGTATTTATTTGAGCGAGAAGTGGAAATTGCTTCAAGATGTCGCCATCCTTGTTTGTTGCAGTTTATTGGAGCAACTTCTGACGAAAGACCATTACTGGTAACTGAGATCATGGAATGCAGTTTAAGGGCAAGACTGTATAATGCAGGCGAGAAAACTCTCTCTACAGCGGATGTGTCTGTTATCTCATTGGATGTTGCTCGAGCGCTCAATTATCTGCACCAGAAATCCGAACCCATCATCCATCATGACATTAGTAGTGCTAACGTGTTGCTATGGCAACAGGGCAACCAATGGAGAGCCAAAGTGTCGGATTATGGCACCGCTAATTTTGTCCGTCAGAGCAATATAAACTACGCAGGCGCTGTAATCTACTGTGCACCCGAGTCCCTGAATGAAGACCCGGATCAACCAATTAGCTGCAAGGTTAGTACACTGGCTATTTTAATTTGGGAAGATCCCCGTTAGGGCTACACAAATCACCGGTAATTTTCCTGGTTGGACAGCCAAGAAAAACTGTTCAATTCTGTATTGTACTTCGGAATTTTTTAAAACACTGACCATTCTTGAGTGTTATTTTATGATGGCTTCTAAAGCCAATTGGGAGCCCAACTAAAGCGATTTGCAAAACTGTAGTTACCTTTCCCTCGACCTCAAAAACTTCTTCATGACCAAAATTCTAGCATTTCTTTGTTTTCATCCCGACGGCTTTTAATTGCCTGTAACGATTTTAGATGGAATGTCATCTGATATCGGTAAAGTAGTCGCTCTGTAATTTGTGTCACCGTAAAGTTTAATTTAAAGTTTAAATTACTAAGAAATTTAAGCGAATCAAAATTTCATTTGGACATGCCCAATGACGTTACTAGTTGATAGCACAACCTGGCCTGTGTCACAGCTTTATAAAAAAATAATTTATGCATTTAGGTAAGCTACTCATTAATAAACTGTTATATGCAGGAGCGTAGCTACCTCTACGCACGTACGCACGTGCGTACCTGAAAAAGTTGAAAAAAAGAAAGATTTGGGAGTTGAGGGTAGGGGGAGGAGATGGGGAGAGTGAAAACAGTGATTGTGCGTACCTCTGAAAAAGTCCCGGCTACGCCCCTGATATGTAATAGTTGGAGATAGTGACTAATAGGGCCATGAACTTTGAATGACAAGCACTATTCATGTTTGTATCTATGTGTGATCACTTGTACACTTGTGACTTTATTACTTTGTGAATAAAATTGGATTTACATGACAAGTCACTTAAATATTGGTTTTCTTAATTAGGTTGATGTGTACAGTTTTGGTGTTCTCCTATGTGAAATGTGCATCACACAACAACCAGATCCCCAGCAGCGTGAAAATCAAATAGCCCGGATGAGAAGCCGCAAGTTTCAAAATCTCGTGAGACGCTGTGTAACTAGAGAGCCTTGGGAGAGACCAAATATGGAATTGGTTATTATAGAACTGGAGAAGCCAGCTCTGTCATGTTCATGATCTAGATCCCTTACCATATGCTCCTTTCCAGGATACTGTCAAAAACCGTGAAAATATGGGCAAAGTGTGGCTGGGGGAGGGGATGTACGAGAGAGGTGCTCGTTGGACAATTGTAGAATAATTCTATTTTGGCCATGAAGGCTTCGGGGACCTTAGGGGAATAAAAAAATATATATTAATTATTCATCTCTGAAACTCAATGTGATTTTTTTGTTTTATTCCCGTAAGTCTCGGAGCCAAGTACGAATTTTGACCTAAGGTCTCGTGAATGTTTGGAATAGATTTTTGTGACAAAGAATTGTGACGAGTTCCTTTTTCCTGCAGCGAGCAAGTGGCTAAGAGCTTTTCACAGATCAATCAGTGTGTTTTCCCGCCAATTCTCTTCTTCATTTAGTTTCACAGTCAATGCCAAAAGTGAGGCAAAATCTATCGTCACAACATTAATAAAAATAGGCAAATCATATTTTGCTCATGCACTTAAAATGACAAAGTCACGCCAAAAAAACCTAGTTACCGAGAGTTTATTAAGGTAACTTTGGCTGCGGTCACGGCTCCTAACTATAGTTAAGACGGGGATAACTATAGTTAGCTATTTCGGTAATGTGACCGCTTTTCTGTTCGCTCTAACTATAGTAAGAAAATTTACGCCTCGGTGATCCAAAACAATACAGACTAACTATAGTTATACCCAAGCATGGTTCATGGGTTAGTCTTAAGTTTACAAACAAACAACCAATCAGAATGTGACAATTCTTTTCGCACGTGCGAGATGAGCATATCTAAATATGCAAAATAAAAACCAAGCGTGAAACGAGGGGGAAACCAAAAACAACAAACAAAAAAATTACATACAACAAGGTAGCAATACGTGTACCCGGCAAAATTCTCAGCTTATTTCTCATTTTTTTCGGACGGTTTGCCGCACGAAAACAAATAAATAAGAAAAAAAATAGATATACTTTACGTCGGTCATGTTGACATTTCACGGATCAACAATAAGAGCTGTCACGGACCGCTTTCAATTCTGACGTCATCCATAGGCTAATTAGAACTAACTGTAGTTAACTGTAGTTAACGGTGTGACCGCAAAGTCGACCGAAAGCACTAACTACAGTTAGGTACGACGTCACGTAACTTGAGACTAACTTAAGTTAAACTTTAGTTACGTCGTAGATGTGACCGCAACCTTCATTTTAAGATTTTAACTTATTTTGTTTTATTCTATCCACTCGCGGTGGAATGCGTTCCGACCAAATCGGGGAAAATTTGCTGTTTTATCAACAAATTAGGTGTAAAACTAGCCTGATTCTCAGACGGCTGTGGTCGAGGTAGGCTCGATTTTCAGCCGTTTGAAGGAGTCCGGTTTTCAGATCCTCCTCGTGCGCGAAGGAACGCGGGCGCACAAAACGGCTGGTAATTGAGCCTATGGTTGGTTGAGGTTGTTAAACGTTTTTCTTCCTCAGGAATTTTACAAATGGGACTGAATGCACTCTGATTGGCCATAAAATTCAACGGTCAGATGACGTCAAAACGTCAAAAACAAGTCCTTAAACAAAGGACATCAGATGGGGAGAGAAGGAAGTGAGTGCGAGCGACCTCAGGCCGTCTGAGAATCAGGCTGGGGCAAAATCAGAATCGATAATGACTTGACGCGTGCGTTTTCCCGCGCTTGACATTGGCTGCATGTTTTCCCGCGCTTGACACTGGTCGCATGTTTTCCCGCGCTCGACACTGGTCGCATGTTTTCCCGCGCTTGACACTGGTTGCATGTTTTCCCGCGCTTGACACTGGTTGCATGTTTTCCCGCGCTTGACACTGTCGCATGTTTTCCCGCGCTTGACACTGGTTGCATGTTTTCCCGCGCTTGACACTGGTTCAATTTTTTCTCTGAGTTCCGATTGGTTGATTCCGCTATTTATGTATGTATGTTGTAATTGATCAGTAACTGGCTCCTGTCAGATGTCATTAATTTAATTTTGCCTACTCTTAGTCTAGTTTAGTTTTTACCTAAGTTATTGGCAGATCACTCCTAATACGAGAATAGATAAATGAGTCGCTTATGTTATTTAGCTGGCAGAAAACAAGAGACGGTGTTTTAATATCTTGTACATTATAATAAAGAGAACTGCAGGAAAGTGCTGCTAAATAAACTTCAGATGAATGCTCACACGGGAATTTTTCTATGGGTGTTATCTCCAAAATGAAGTCGGTGACTCCCTTATTTTTTTTTAATTTGTGACAAGGTGATTCATTATATGGCTGTGATAAAAGTTTGAAAAAATCTACATGAATTGTAAAAGATTTTGGCGCGAACTTCCTTTGTGCGACCGCGTTCCTTTCAGTCAAAATAAGTTTCCATCCAAACTAAAACGCATTAAACAATGGAATATTACCTTGTGAATAAAATTGGATTTACATGACTGAAATCACTGAAATGTTGGGTTTTAGTTAGGTTTTTGTTGGGTTTTAGTTGGGTTTTAGTTAGGTTGATGTTAACAGTTTTGATGTTTTCCTGTGTGAAATGTGCATCAAATAACAACCAGACCCCCAGCAGCGTGAAAATCAAATAACCCGGATAAGAAACCGCAAGTTTCAAAATCTCGCGAGACGCTGTGTGACTAGAGAGCCTTGGGAAAGACTAGATATGGAATCGGTTATTGAAGCACTGGGTAAGCCCGAGGTAGAGAAGACTGGATTGGCCCGAGCATTTCCCCTATAGAGTCCTAAAGAGTGACGTAACAAATATTTGTGACATTGTGAAATTATGGGATATGATGCGACATTCCGACCCTTCATCTCGACCCTCTGATGTGACCATATTGCACAAAGGCGTTTTTAACACCAAAAGAGCTCGTAACCGCATCGTTTGCCCGCTTTTAACGAACGTTTCTATTGATTCTTCAATGATTCTTTGAAGAATTTTAAATGTGGAACTTGAACATTTTCAAGCCATTGCCTTACCACATGCACAACCATTGATCTTGTTAATTAGATCGTGCCTGAATAAAGAGGGAAGTCGAAACATAAAAATAGCATGTCTTTGTCGAATGGAGGCGAATACAACTTATAAATATACTCATTCAATTGGTGTGGTTTATGTTATTTATGGTGATCCTACCCCCACTTAAAATTCTTAATATCTTTCTTCTGGTCCCCCATCCCCTCTCTTGAAGCCTGTCAATTATGGCTAATCCCACAACCGTTCTTCTGAAAACTATGTGATCTCCCCCAAAACACCCCCTCCCCCGGCGATAAATAATGACCGGCCCTTATTATACACGACCTTGCTGTATCTGTATGAGGCTGATGAATTAAAATAAACCTGTCCCGCCTGAGACCGGAAAACGCTCTTAGGGTCGGTAAAGGACCTATAATCAATGCCCAGACTCACTTTCAGATTTAACCTAGGCTACATTCTTGCTGTGTTCTCATATGATAAAATCACACTCCGGGGAATTGCAGGACTGGTATAGCAGGTCACAGTAGCCCCACGCCCAACCCTGTTACGTGACCTGTGCCAGTAAAAAGAACATTTTTCTCTACTTGATAAGTATCGTAATCTTTGTGATCGCAAAGCAAATCATACAGGTGTTTTTCATCTGCTGTTATAACACAACTAATATGTACCTTTTCATTCTGAGACCAGAAGAATTTCATAGGGCTGACACACAATCGTATCCTGAATGCACAGGCTCACCTGTGCCTACCTTCCAACTAACTTCGAGCTGATAAAATAACCAGTCGTAGAGTGGTCCGATGCCTCATCGTGAAGAAACAGTAACAGACCATACTGAGTTAGGACTGTCCACTCGACAAATCCAGCATAGTTCACTTCAATTACCAGGGAAGGGCAGGGAAGGAAATAGAATGATCAGTTTGGTTATTTAACAACCCTATGGCATGAAGTTTTTGCAGGTTCTAAGTTTTGTGATTTTTGCGACTTTTATACCATCGCAAAGAATTACTTCCTGCTTCTGTCAAACGTTTTATCCACCACCGAGATTTCATTTTCATATCAATGGTTGTGCAACAAGCCTCACTTTGATAACGAGGCTAAAAACAACTCGGAATCATGGCTTATATATACGTAAAAAAACTTTAACATGCAAGGCTGATCAGACAGCAAATTCGTTCGATTTCTTTTAATAATATATGCCCGATATTTCGGTTAGACAAAGCTAACCTTCATCGGGGCTAGGAAAGCTAAGTGAAGATGGAAACAAACGGTTACAATATTTAAAAAGGGCTAAGATAAAATGCTGACACGCGATAGGTCATTATATTAAGACTAGTTTATTTTTAAGTGAGGAAACCTGACTCATTATAAGCCTCGTGGTTTCTTTCAGGTCTCCTCGCCATTCACTTTTTCTGTAATCTTTTCTTATTTCCATCTGTAAAATTTCCATCTGTAAAATGTTGTATATATGTCAAATAAAGAATGAATGAATGAATGAGGCTAATAAACAAGTAACGGTTGAAAACTAGAAACGGCTAGTAATGATAATAACAATAAATCTGTGGAAGATTAAATTTCGTCGCGTCTGTTCATTGACTTCATTCCATTAGATTCTCAAATGCATTAATAATTCATAATTAGATCCCGCAAAATACAAAAAAAAAACCGCTAAGGGACCGTTCATAATTTATGGGTTGGGGGGGGGGCTATGGGGATTTGGAGGGGGCCCATTAATTTTCATTCAAAACATTTAAGGGGGGGGGCATCAAAATTTAATTGGTACTCTGTATTGGGGGGCCACTTCTATTCAACCCGGAAGACTCTGACACCTGTGGTCATAGGAGAAGGCTCGTGGCTCTTTGACTACTTCTTGTATTTGTTGTAACGAGTGGCCAATTGTACCCACTGTCATCAGATTCCAAGTCGGATTCAGAACCTGATGAGTTGGAATCCCTCAACGTTTCTTGGCATATTTCTTCTTCACTTTCATCGGACTCTTCTGACTCATGAAGTTCGTCTGCTTGCCATAGGCGTACGGGCCGGGGGGGCTGGGGGGGCTGCAGCCCCCCCAAATTTTGGGCAACTCAGATTTTTTGGGCAGTATCCAAGAGAAATTTGGGCAAAGCCAGTTTTTAAAGAAATTTCCATGTTTTTTTTTTCGAAGAGATAGATATTTTCTATTTTAACCTGAAGTCGGCGCGGTAAAAGCCAGTCAAATTCACGCGAGAAGTGGTTGCCTAGCACGTGAGTTTCTGGTTATTAGTGAAGGGGATCATATGCTGATATACATATTTGTAATTTTTTGGTTGTTGGATACTGTTTGCACTGCACTAGCTGGTGTGGGGTATTTCCAGTGGTGAATTAAGCCCTCGTAGGTGAACACGCGCACAGACAAACGCAGCTGACACCGGAATCGCACCACCGTATTAACACTTACTATGCGTCCATCGACAAGGTGCTGTCCAAGCTTGAGCTCAGGTTTAGCGGAAATGACCAAGAAATACTCTGTGCTTTGGGAAATATCTGTCACAGTGAAACCGACCAAATCCGAAGACAACCCGATCTATACCGAATATGTCCGAAGATGTTCCGAAGAATTCGGAAGTTTCCATGGACCTCAGACCTCCGTTTAATAACATCCAGTTGTAATCGAAATGTTCAGAACGATAAAAACCTACAAAAAAGTGTCACATTTTCATGAACGTAACTATATTGTTAATTGGATCATGCGATCAGTTAAGGCTGATAGCTCAAATCTGTAAGTTAGGCTTGAGAAATTGCTCAAAAGGCTTGAGTTGGCGTGAGATCGGAGTTTTGGGCTCGCAGGCGTGAGTCGGTGTGAGACTTGGCATGTTTAAGACTCTGGAAGCCGAGCAGAAAATGTACATGGGTTTTCGTCGTGTGCGCTGATTAGGCTACATGACTGTTTCAGAAATGCTGGAGACAATGCACGAGAATGATCTATTTGATATGTTTACAGAGTTTTCTAATGTGGTACATGTCCTTGCAGTGATACCTGCTACATCGTGTTCTGCAGAACGATCATTCAGTGCGTTGCGCAGATTGAAAACTTATGTCAGTAAGACTAACATTACACTTATTAACATTGAAAGGGCACATGCCAACTTTTAACAACAACAACAACAATTTATTCAACAAGAAACCGAACAACAACAATGTATTCTTAGTATAATAATGAAAGAGTTGACTGATTTGTTTGCCCTGCAAATAGCTGGAAAGCTAATCGGGGCGGGGCAAAACAAGTACATGAAAAATACAAATATCTACAAAATCAAAAACCTTATACTATTGAAAAGCCTTGCAGATTGCACATAATAATGAATAAAAACACAGAAGTTAAGTGATCTAATTGAATTAAGACAAGGATTCTCTGACTATAGTAAGTGTATCTATGTACTTATACTTTATTAACTAGGAGTAATCGGAGATTAGGGCAGTGCGTTCGGCGGTTGAAAGGGGGGATTTTGTTTTTTAGTTATTGGGATAGATGAATATGTCTATGGCATATTGTCAAATTAAGGGTTATTGTGTACAGTGAAACCTGTATTTACTCTGTGTATGAAGGCGGTAGGGAAAGTTTGGTAGCAGAAAAACAAATTAAATCCTTTGAAGTTTGTTGTAGTTGTCGGTATTAAAAGAAAAGTGCTTGGCAGTCCCTTGGGAAAAGTGGGAAAAGTGCAACAAATTTGCATATGTCAAAACGGTAAACACGCTGGCGAAAGCGAAATTCGCAAGTATTTATATATAAACAGACTACGCGCTTCCACAAATTCTCCGTTTTCTTTGTAGTTTCGCTCGCCAAATTGAGATTAAGCTTTTCCAAACTCTCAGCCTTCATTTCCAAGTTTTCCACCGCGCTAAAAAATCACAGAAAGTTTGGTGTGTCTCCGGGAATAAATAATTAAGCCGCGTTTGGTTTCGCGGGCGTTCCATCGATCCATCCGCATAATCTCCATCAAAGCGAGAAAAAACATTCGTCGCTTGATTCTTGCTCGTTTTCTGGCTTGAATCTCGCTCGTGTCCGGCCATAAATTTTCGAACGGGATGGCTTGAATATGGTCCGATTCAAGATCAGTCAAGCCATTCGAATGTCACGGCGGTACATATGTCTCCCTCTATTCTTGCTCAATTCTCGTTTGTTTGTCTCGTTCGTGTCAGCCGAATCATCGCCATGATTTGATTCTCGCTGATTAGCATATTTTATGTGTTTTAGGACACACTAAGAGTGTTGTGCCAGCGTGTTGTGAGCGTGAAGTTCGCTGAAAACTGCAAAAAAGCTTCGAAAGCAGAAGGACGCACGAAAAGCACATGGAAATACACAATGTGAGCAAGGATGAGATGAATCTCGCCACGCGTGAGATAGTTCGTCAAAGTGAGGCAAAACGCTCAAAGCGAGGCAAATGTGTGTCGACGAACCAAAGCAATCTCGAAAAAACCTCCCTTATCAGTTGCACAGGACACCCAATAATGCACAGAAATCCCAACACAAATTAGGACTGCGTTCTCGTTCCTCGAACGCAATAATCATGGAGATTATTCTCAACTCTGTAGTCAACAATGACATGGATCGGATCATTGATATTTTCGGCCGTCGAAATGGCAGAGACAGCTATTTCTTTTAACGTGTTTTATGAGCTCATATCATAAATTCATATGTAAGAATATTTTCACTTCATATGTAGGCCTATGTTAGTGCACCGTACGACCCTCGTTTCTTTGCGACTGTTTCATAAAAATGTTGGCAACTTGCGCGAATTTTTTGGGCAAATTGTTCACCGCCCCCCCCCCGGCAAAAAATTGCCCGTACGCCTATGTGCTTGACGTAGAAGTTCCTTCCCTGTGACTAGTACATCACAAAGGGTATCTTCTTTAATTTCCCTTACATGGGTCGTGATCGTGGCAATTTTCTCTGACTGCAACTTCTTTTTCCATGGAAGGTTATATTTTTGTAGGTATTTGTCAAGTTTGAAGACATTTAATGTCTTCAAACCACCTGTTAAAACAAGCTGCACCCAGTCGTAGTCCTCAAACGTTTTGGCCGTTCTGCCGTGCGTTCGCATTCGCTCTTGGTCGATTTGTTTCTCAGTTGTTTTGTAAATTGTAAGTGTTTCAGATGCCCGATGTATTTTGTTACCAGTTCCACTGAAACAATGTACTTTTTTGAGAAATCCGACATTTGATCCTCATTTTGTAGTTTTCCTTCACTGAATTGTTTTTATTTTTTAATCTGTGCTCTGGGGCCCATTTCTTGAAAGTCCCGATAACTTTTCGGGCCCAGAACTATATTTTAAAACTAGTAATTTCAATGTGAAAGTGAGTGCTGGCGAAGTGGGATAAAACAGTGGGAAGTGAATTGAACATTGGACAGCTCCAGTAAATTTTTTCAACTTTTTAAGGGAAGGGGTTTAAAGGGTAAGTAGAGTAGGCTTTCCCTGGATGAGTTGTAAAAATTACTACAGCAAGTGGTGTTTTTGAAAATTGCCCAACCATAGCCTTACTGACTTGTATTACCCACACTGCTAAACTAACTATGGACTATGGGCTGCTTTATAAAAAAACCTATTGCCAAGAACTTATTGTTCAAGTTACAGATATTTTAAAGATACAGTAATAATTGACATTGAAGAGAAATAACTTTTACAAAGGACAATTCAAGAGGGTTTTGTCTCAAGCCAATTGAAGATTTCATAATAGCTTTCTTAAAAAACAAAACAAAAGTACATTGCTTTACTAAGTATCTTTACTTACGGCTGTTTGTTTACATTTTTAATAATTCATTGTTCAAGTTAGAGTTATACCTAAAAACATGACTCAACGGTCGAATCAGCCGGCCCAGCCGTCACAGATTTTGAATTATTTGCCTCCACGGGCGAAGCCACTCGTCTGAATGTGCAACGAGTCGTTTGATTTCAGAGTGAAACAATCATCTGATTTCACAGAATAGTTCGCTTCGACGAGCGATCGACATTTTTTCAATTCTTTTGCCTTAACGGGCAAAGAGCATGACTCAACGGTCGAATTATCCGCCACAAACGGCACAGATTTTGAATTATTGGCCTCAACGGGTGAAGAACTCGTGTGAAGGTGCAACGAGTCGTTTGATTTTACAGTTGAGTGGTTCGCTTCCACGAGCGATGGACACTTTGAATTGCTTACAGCAAGCAATCGTTCGTGACCATGATGAATACTAGGGAGCTTAAGATCCAAGACGCGACGGTTTTGAGACGCGGCCGGAAGTAATTTTTCACAGAAAAGCAGCAGTCCGCTTGCCTCGGAGTGCTGGCTCGCAGCGTCGCCGTCGCGTAGAGAACTCGAGTCAGAAGGATTTGGCGTTGTGTAGAAAACGTGAGTATTAAATGTTCTTGTTTTGAAAAAAACGGTGTATTAAGTGCCAACTCTAAACATAAATCGAAACCTTGATTCATATTGAAACTTTCTAGCGAAATTTACGCCGCAAAAATTGGAAAGCTCTGACTTTTTTAAACTTTATTTACAGGTTGACTTAGGTTAGCGAAGAATGGCTTCGACAAAATCTTCGAAGTAAGTTGTGCCTCCAAGCTTCCTCTTTTCCCCCCCTGTTTTTTACTCTTGTATTTAGCAAAATTAAGCGTTAATTTGCTAAGAACATGCAAGAAGTGATGTTTCGTGGAATTAAGCACAAAATTACTTTCAACTCAGTCTGAGCTCAAATTTAACTCGGTTTTAAAGATGTTTTTGTTTTATTTTTTCTTTTAGTTCGGTGATGTCTTGGACAAACGCCCACGGCATAATCCTGTGTAGGGAAGTTACCAAGTCCACACAGAGAAGCAGCCTGTGGGAAAAAATTGCCGACTTTGAATAAACGTTCAGTTCCTAAATTTAGCGTTGATAAGCGGTCGGCTCGCGACCACGTGGGAATTCTTGTTATTACGCACAAGAAAAAAAACTGAGCGATGCAGAAAAAGCTGCGGGAATAACGCCAGACGGGCCCTCCGAATTAGAGAATGCTTTGGATAGGAGGAACTCTTAAGGTTTCAACAAGTAAAGAGATATCTCCCTTTTCCACGCAAAAATTTGCTTTACATTTAGACGGGTCTTCATTTACAAGAGAAAATTTCTCATACGACAAGTGAGCAAATGGAGGATTCTGCGGTGTGTATGCCTCGTACAACATAGCAAATTTTTCATCATCAATTTAGAAAATACGTACCTACTACTGCACCTCGAAAACGAAAGCGTCTGACAGCGTGACAGATTCTCACGTGGATTGTCGATTTAGACAGTTGTCGCGTTCGTTGTCACGGTTGATTGATTGCGTTGCGAAGCAAAATGACAGACGTTGCTAGGCGACAGTGACAATAAGCCACTGCGCATGCACCCCATCTTACATCCGACAAAATTTTGGATTTTTTCCCCTATTGCCAAGAATAGTGTGCTGCCTCGCTAACGCTCGCCAGCAATCGAATCTATAAAATGGTGATGTGTTTTTTAGCCCTCAAACCAGCCCGAATTATTTCGTCAACTTTGACTTTTATTGCTCAGCTTTTAAAACCAACACAATTTAAATCTTTAATGCGCATAAGATAGCTTTCCGGACCTGAAAAGTTATCGGGTCTTTCGAAAAACGGGCCCCTGGGCAGAAAGTCATCAACAGGTCTCTGTACACCATTGGTTAATGGAAGTGACTCAAAGACTGGCTTGTATTGACACGTTGTCTTAAATGTTGTTTATATCAGCAATTTAAAGGTATTTTTAAAGCAAACATGGTAGATTGTTGGTAATAGTGGTGGTGGTGGTAGAGAGGATTGGGGGGGGGGGGGTCATGGTATTTTACCTTTGTCCACAAGCTCTCATGAGGGGGGGCGGGCAGAAAAAAAATCTTACATTATCAGGGGGGGCTAGAAAAAATTTTTAAGGAAAAAATTAAGATCCCCATAGCCCCCCATATCCCCCCAACCCATAAATTATGACTGGTCCCTAATTGGCAAAATTAAACTCCAGCAAAAGGTTCATGCCATACGGTAACGCACTTTCGAGAATTGGCGACACCTGTAGCTTCCATTACAGACTTTTCTTGCTTAACAACAAGACGTGAACCATTGTGGTATACTCCAAATTAGTTCTGAGATTTCTGAATGAACAATATGAATCAGAGACTCTCCCACGGGGGGGGGGGGGGGGGGGGGGCTTTTTTAAGGAAGATATATGCTACATCTCCACCACCATAGCAAGAGAACAAAGCAATATTTGCACATCCTTGTTTCGCCAAGACCACTCCGCTGCTGTTTACGTAATGAGAAAGAAATAAAGCAAGGACATCTGCCCATTCCTGCCTTTCGCCAAGCGGCGTTACTGGCTCGAATTGACAGTGAATGTTCGTGAAACATAATCCTCACTCATGGGTCACAGAGTGCATGAAATTCGCGGAAATTGTAAGCGAGTATTCTTACATTCTTGAAGCGCTTGTAGGTCTTTGCTTTCTTACTTCGACAGATGGAAGCTAAGGGATACAAGCCGTGATAAGATGTTTTTCGGGGTTCTGGCAAGTTGTGGAATCAGCATTTTTCAATAGTTGTTGTGAAATGAATATACTTTTATAAAATCTAAACACACAACACAACTTTCGGTCGGATATTAATGGAGAACTGAGCGGGCTGCTTTTGAACAAATACTTCAACGGTTGGAGACCTCAAGGATATTTATTTGGTCACATCACATAAGAAAAGAAGAAGAAGAAGAAGAAGAAGAAGGTGGAGAAGGTGAGGAAGTTGATTTTGACATAACCAAGTATTTCGACCTGATTGTCAGTGTCCGGCGCGAAACCCAGTGTCGCGTCAACCATATTTTCAATATGTTTGTTTAACCTCACAGTTTTCAACCTATCAATTGTTTTTGCAAAATAATTTGCCCAAAATGTACTCAAGCAAACGATGAAGTCAATGACCCATCGCTTCACCGAACCAGTTAAAGTTTCCATTCGTTGTGTATCATTTGATATCAAGGTAGAAGACTATGTATCTTTCTCCGGTTTCAAAATGGTCACGTCACACCGGATGAAACGGCGTTTTCGGAGATTGTTTCTAGCGATTGGTGCTGTGTTTGTTTTATGGCGAATTGAAACCGTTGTTTAAACGAAAGGAATATATTTTGTCATGTCTTACGCGACAAACTACTCAAGGATTTTTGGGCAAGACGCCAAAAAGCTAAAAATCGCGCTGAGAGAATCATAGGCTCACCCCACCCCACTGGATCGCACAAAAGAGTTTCTACGCCCGCCATTTTGAACACGGAGAAGCAGGGAAAGCAGGGGTGGTGTAGTGCACGGCGTCTTCCACGGATGAAATCGAATCGGCAGGAAATTCAATCGATCAATCGATATCAATCGAAAGCATTAGTTAATTGATATCGATTGATATCATTGGCCAATCGATGATTAATCGATCGCAAAAACTTTACCGCAAATTATCGATTTTCATCGATTGTTGCGTGTTTCTTAGAGCACGTGAAACAAAATTTCGAACAAAATGTCTGGTCAAGACACGCCGTATCGCGAGCGTGGCGACAGCATGTTGTATTTTTTGTTTATCGAAATAAAATCATTTCATTGCTGATTCGAATTCACAGCGTCAATATGGATTTAATTAAATCTTGCAATACCAGTGACAATCGATATAATCAACCTCAATTAATCAATTGATATTGGAAATCGATGGTCAATCGAATTATCACAAAAAAACACACGTCATCAACTGATCATCAATTTCCAAAATTGATATCGATTGATATCAATCGATCATCGATTTTATTGATTTAACACGCCGGGTGTAGTGTTGAGAGCACTAGCTTCCCACCAATGTGGCCCGGGTTCGAACCTCGATCCCGGCGTCATATGCGAATTAATTTTGTTGTTGGTTCTCTCCCTGCTCCGAGAGTTTTTTCTCCGGGTACTCTGGTTTCCCCCTCTCCTCAATCTGGAATGCACGTGCACGTGCACGTGCACGTGCGCGTGCACATTTGAAGGAGCTTCTGAGCTCGTAGGTGCTATGTGGGTCAATAAATTACATTTACTTTTTAAGTTTACTGAAGACGAGGTTGGCTTTTACCATAAAGCTGATAAAGTGTTTACACGAGGCGAACAGCTTGAGGGTTTTTTTTATTTGGTCACGGGATCTAGTAGGCTGTCCCGATTGTGCTCGTAAAATGCTGAAAAGTTGCTCCATAGAATACACGAAAAAGGGGCTAAAAAATTGCCAAAAATCAAAAAAAGATGCTACCTAAATTTCATGATATTTTCATACAAACATTAATTAAAGGTTTTTTTTTTCGTCCCTCTCAATAGTTGCTAATATTGGTTAAGAAAAATAGCTTGAAACTTTAAGCTTTAAAGAGCTTCCCGCAAATATAGGCGAATATATACTAATTATTTGTTCAAAACGGCCTTGATAAACATCAATAAATCCGCATCTCTATCAAATTGAAATTAGGGAAGCAGAGTTTTGTTATTTTGACGGGACAGTGTCCCTATCTCGTATGGGGGAGGGGGGTTAGGAAGTTTCTGAATGTTTTCGAATAGACTTTAGACTGTTCCCCGGGGGGTGGTACTCCCTATAATGGGCTATAGGGGGATGCTCCGCCCAAAAGGGGTACCTTTTTGAGGCTGGAGGTATATGAAAGGGTAGGGATTTCACGAAGAATAGGAAAGGGTAGGGAAAAGACGAGCTGAAGTAAAAAAAAGGGTAGGGAAAACTTCTATTTAAGTATTATAAAAAGGGCTTTCAAAATATATCAAACAGATGCAAGTAAAGGCTATATGAAAGGGGGCCATTTTCAATGAAAGGTATACGAATGGAGTGCCATTTTCAATGAAAGGTATTTGAAAGGGGTACTATTTTAAGTGAAAGGTATATGAAAGGGGTACCATTTTCAATGAAAGGGGTACCATTTTAAGTGAAAGGTATATGAAAGGGGTACCTTTTCTGTCAAAAACGGTATATAAAAGGGTATGGGTTTGGACCTTGGGGCGGAGCATCCCCCCCGGGACTGTTCCATGATTCAGTACTATCGTTTACAGTCAGATTTCTCTCTTTCTTTATCTACTTTTAAGGTCCTTTCGAGAAAACAACACAACTAAAGCAACCTTAAAAGTTGTTATCTATAATAGCAGTACTATGGGACAGCTTTTGTCTGCTATCTTGCTAGGACATCAAGATGCTGACTTGGAAAGTAGTCAGTTGAACTGCAATGTCGCTGAAACAGTCGCTGAACTGCAACGTCGGTTAGAAGCAAACGAACAAGAATTGGTAACATCGAGACAGAGAGTGGCTGAACTGCAATGTCGATTAGAAAACATAGGCACGCATTGCGTGCATGAGCTATTTTGAAAATTCCCTAAATGATATGAAATGGTGAAAGCAACAAAACAGTGGAAGAAAACTAGCACAAATAACCGCCTGCAGATATACGTTTTTCAAATCCTCCGGCTCGCCCCCTACCCCCAAAAACTACCAAGATCACGAACTGCGTCCCGTTTCTCGAACGTCCCGATAACGTTTCGGGCCCGGAAAGCTATCTTATGTGCGCAATGTATTCATTAAAGATTAAAATTTTGTTGATTTTGAAAGCTAAGCAATAAAATTCTAAATTGACAAAACAAGTCGAGCTGGTTTGAGGGCTAAAAATGCATCACCATTTTATAGATTCTGATTTGAATATGAGTTGCGGGCCCGAAAAGTTGCCGGGACTTTCGAGAAACGGGCCCACTGGAACCAAAACTCTATTTAGGTGGAAAAATGCAAAGTTTGCTTTTGTATTCTAGCCTAAAGGGTTAGGGTATGAAAATAGGTGGGAAGTTTTGGCTAGCTTTTTCACGGGATCTTCGGAGTTATTTTATGACGAAACTACGGCCCCAGTGAAATGAGCAACTGGTCTCTGTAATCAGTGTATTAAATGTCAACCAGAAGAGTCCTGCACAGAAATTTGATGCATCTAAATTGAAGGATTATTATTTTCTGAAAATTCTAGTCTTTTTTTAAAAAGTTGCTTTTATTATTCACAAAAGAAACGTGGAAATGGTTCCCTTTGGCCGCAAACTAATTAAATTAAATAGTTTTTAACTCCAAACCACAAGCTAATTAAATTAGTCACAAAAATTCTTTGAACCACCTGTTTCTGTAATGTCAACCAGAAAAGTCTTTAACAGAAACTTAACGCATGTAAAATGAATATTGGTAGCCTCCTTGTAAATTGCAACTAATAGTATTCAAACAACTGTTTTTATTCTCCACAAAAAGTCGTGCAAATAGAAACAGAAACTAATTAGATTAAATTGTTTTCAACTCAAAACCACAACCTTGAGGTTAACATTTGGAACCAAACATCTTTTCCTGTAATGTCGACCAGAAAAGTCTTAAATCAGAAACTTAGCGCATCCAAAATGAATTTTGCAACTAATAGTTTTTTGAACAGGCGTTTTTTAACGCACCATAAGAATTAACGTTTTCTCGAAAACATGTTGAATTCCATCACGTACCAGTTTCTATAAGGACAAAGTTCAACATTTGCACGTGCACACAACGTGACTGCTCATACAAAATACAGTCGCTACTCGCTTGTAGTAATCGCTTGGGGCATACAATTAATAACCTACACATCTGCTCACATTAATTCACAGAAAGATAAACGTTTTAAATACTGTAAATTGTATATTCAGGATTGCATTAAGTTTTCTCTGTTGAACTCCATGCATCCCGGACAAGTTTCTATAAGGACAAAGTTCAACATTTTCACGGGCAGACAACGTGACTGACAAAAAAGATACCATTTCAAATAGTAATCGCTTGAAACCCAGGTTTGAAACATCCAATTCATATTCCACATCACATTATTTGAAATCCGCTTGCCGTTTTTGCAATAAAGCTATACTTTCTTATTTCAGTACAAGCTCACCTATAAACGTAACCGCAGTCCACATTTTTTGGACGTCTCATCCCTCGCAGACCATTAATTGTACAATTCATGCATAGAGCACATTTTAGGCAGTATTTCCGAATAAATGCCCTTGATATTGCCATGTTAGCAAGACAGTCGGGATAACTGCACAATTCCCAACCAACAAATCTTCAAAACGTTACACTTTTAGTGTTTGAGGCAACAATCGCGAACATCCAAGATGGCTGATTTTCAATTCATGCCAAGTGCCCTTCTCTGACCTTCAGTGATACCATTTTAGAAGCGAGAATTTGATTGGCTGACATAGTACACGGTGTACATACTAGAAACAATCTGATTGGTGTGACATAACCCAAGACATACATCCATCCATACATACATACATACATACATACATACATACTAACAAACAAACATCACAAACCAACCTTTGCGCCTGCTAATGAGCTATTTTTTTCAAAATAGCTCAAACAAATGAACAAGAATTAATAACATCGAGACAGACAGTGACAACTTTGAGAACACGATACCTAGAAGAAGTGACAACAAGGGAACAGTTTGGAGAGATGTTAAGATCAAACGAGCACGAAATGAGAAGGATGAGTGATCGTCGTGATTGGGTCATGAAGCGGAATGAAATTCAAATCATGACAGACCAGAAGCTCGGGGAAGGAGCGTGGGGAATTGTTTACCGCGGAAAATTTCATGGCTGTGATGTCGCCGTAAAGGAAATGCACCCTAACATTATGTCTGGTCATAACAGGTATTTGTTTGAGCGAGAAGTGGACATGGCTTCAAGGTGCCGCCATCCTTGCCTGTTGCTGTTTATTGGAGCAACGACTGAGGAAAGACCGTTACTGGTAACTGAGATCATGGAGTGCAGTTTAAGGGCAAGGCTGTATAATACAGGCAAGCAAACCCTCTCTGCAACTGAAGACCTTTCTAGCGAAGACGTTCGTGTTATCTCATTGGATGTAGCTCGAGCGCTTAATTATCTGCATCAGAAATCCGAACCCATCATCCATCATGACCTCAGCAGCGCAAACGTGTTGCTATGGCAACAGGGCGACCAATGGAGAGCTAAAGTGTCGGATTATGGCACTGCTAATTTTGTCCGTCAGAGCAATATAAACTACGCAGGCGCTG
The DNA here is from genome assembly GCA_022457155.1 of Cladopsammia gracilis. Lineage (NCBI taxonomy): Eukaryota > Metazoa > Cnidaria > Anthozoa > Scleractinia > Dendrophylliidae > Cladopsammia > Cladopsammia gracilis. Next base: position 3,124,774 of record JAJGOT010000003.1, on the reverse strand, counting down.
TGATCTACTGTGCACCAGAATCCCTGAATGAAGACCCGGATCAGCCAATTAGCTGTAAGGTTAGTATCACCGATCTCGACAAAGTTGTATTTTGGAAAGATTCCCTTTTTTATTTCGATATGACGGTACATATTATAATAGATCATTCTTCGCATGATTCTGATATACTTAAAGCCAGGGAATCACATCTCACAGATAAAGCTGAACTCCCCCGGGAAGGGGGGGGGGGTGGATACTCCCACATAAAACGGACGGGGTGATTGTCGAAAATTTTGAAGGAACCCCTATATATATATATATATATATATATATATATATATATATATGAATGTGAATATATAAAAATCATATATTTGAACTGCGTATAAGCATGAGTGAAATTTGTGAGTGTGCTCTCAACTTAAGCAGTTGAAAAAGCAGATGAAAAAAGTTCAGGTTTGAACGGGAATCGAAACCATGACCTTGCGATACCGGTGCAATGCTCTATCCACTGAGCTATCAAGCCACATGGATAGATGGAACCCTATATAATATGTACCATGTAGCCCGTTTTGTGGGTATAGCTCATATTAATAAGTTGACCTCTAAGCGGTATCGATTCGTTCTGAAAAACTCTCAGGATGTGTTTCCAGCTTGATACCCGAAAACGGAGGTATTACAATAACTCTGACAGACGTCATTTTATTCAAACACACTCACTGGTACCAAAACACGAATTTGAATGCCCAAAACATAAGACAGTGATGTTGTATTTTTTTCTGTATTGCAAGAACGTAAGACGAAAACAATATTCATAACACTTGTCACTGAAATGGCGTTTTTCTTAATTAGGTTGATGTGTACAGTTTTGGTGTTCTGCTCTGTGAAATGTGCATCCGGCAAGAACCAGAACCTTACCGGCGTGAATTGCAAATAGCTCAGATACAGACCCAGAAGTTTCAAAACCTTGTGATATGGTGTTTACAGAGAGACCCTTGGGAGAGGCCAAATATGGAGTTAGTTATTGAAGAATTGGAGAGGTCCGAAGGTAAAGAAAACCTGGAGTTGCTCGGTGAAGTAATGGATCTGGAGTGCGCCCAAAGGATTGCATGGGAGTAGCACAGTAACCTATAAATTAAATATCAGATCAAGACAAGTCTCTGACTCATACTCCGGCTGAATAGGCATTGCCATTGAATTTACTAATAACCTGATTTTACTAATAATTTGTGTTTGCTAAATTTGATTGTAAATTATACATCCTGCCTTGATTAGCTTTGCTATATGCAGGTTGTATATTTCTTTAATTTGTTAAATTTAAACTATTGAAATAAAATGATGATGAAAAATGATGAAATGATGATGAATCACATTCTGGTACCAACGCTGAGCTACTGCCTTTCCAGGACATTGTCATGAGCCTTGAAGGTGTGACAAAACGTACAGCTATCGCATCTAAATTAGTAACAAAGCTCTGTGAGACCAATTCCATTCGAACTAGAACCTATGCTAACTTTCATCTTCTCAGATCACAAAGCTACCACTTTTGCATTGTCCTTGCTGATTGCATTGCATTCTAACTACAGTAAACACCCGCGTATAAGAACCTAGTGATTTAAGAACCTACAGGCTGAAATTGGGCATTTTAATACCCAAATATATAAGAACCTATTTAGGCTGGCAAAGAACAATAGGTTCTTATACAAAAAAACACTCTTATTTTGTAGCCAAAATACTGGATTTTAATTGATAGAAATTGTGAAATTTCTGAGAAACACCATGAAAATTATTTGTTTAATTGAAAATCTTTTAAATACAGAGTATATAATACTGTATAAAATTATACTGGTGTAGCCTTGGGACTTGTAGAATACTGAATTTATTATTGTTTAAAAAAGAAGGCTTGGCATTTTTGCTGTTTAAAATACAAATGTTCAACCATTATGACATACTAGTACTACAGTAGTTCTCTGAATGGTATCACTATGACAACTCCTACAAATAAGAACCTACTAAGAACCTAATCAGCCTGAGTTCGGAAAAACTACCCCAAAATATAAGAACCCATTCAGCCTGAACCCAAAAATTCTAGGTTCTTATACGCGGGTGTTTACTGTATTGTAGTTCTTGTAACTTCCGCGTGTACAACCCGAATTCAAGACTGGGAAGAGCCAAGTGGATACTAAGAAAGCTAGAAAGTAAATTTGAATTCTAAGAGATTGATGGCCACACTCTTGGCTGGATATAAAATGGTTTTCTACGTAACTACTCCAATTTATCGAAGCACGCTTTTCTTAGAGAAGACCAAAAAATTACCTAAAATAAGAAAACTGATGTGACAATATGTAACAGCATATTTCAGTCCACTTTCTTCCAATCATAAAGACAAAGACATATCGTGACAAAACAGTAAAAAGCACGAAATGTGGCGAGTATAGGAGACATATATGAAACAAATTTAGAAGGGATCCCACGTGATCAGGTTATCCCAAAAGGGGGAGGGGAGGGGGAGGAGGTAGGCCACACATAATTCAATTTTCAGCATGGAAACGATATTGACTTGTTGCGTTACGTTTACACCTTTTGTAAATGTCCTATCGCCCCTGGACTGGGATAGTTTGGTACCTACTTAAAGAAAAGGCTAGAAGAGTTCGTGTTTAAATGCATATAATTTGAGGGTCATTGTTCCTGAATTTGACGATTTGTTTATTTATTTGATTTGCGCAGAGTAAATCCAGTCGAGAAAGGTGGAACCAGTGCAAGCTGCATCATTATAACAAGGCCCGAATCAAACACTGGGTGCGTTTTTAGGACATATTCTGGTCGTTCTGAAATCAGAATTCAAGTAGTTTAAATTTAGTCTCAATTTTTCAGTAGTGGATTGGCAAATTGAGTTTACACAAGTGTGTCTTTTTAATTAATTCAAAGAAATAATAGATTAAATTGTAATCAAATTTAGTATGCACGACCCCAACATTAACCGCTATGCTGACAATTTGAGCGTGTTTTAGGGAGCTATGTCATGATGATTTTGATGTTATTTTAGGTCAAACTGGCTCAAACTAAAACTAAGTACCTTTGCCGTAAACAAAATGCTCAATATAGAACACTAAGGGAAAGTTCATTTAATATGAAAATATTGGAACTCGAAGCTTGAAATTTTAGCAGCCCCCCTCGCTAGCGGTTCAATTTTTTAGGAGCCCCCCCTTGGTAGTCGAAAAAATTTTAGAGCCCCCCCCCCCCTGGAGCCACCCGTTCGGGTGTCTAAAAATTTTCGCCCCCCCCCCCTCCCCTCAATATCTTCATCCCCCCTTGTCTTATTAAATGAACTATCCCTAAGAGGAAGATATCAAGTGAATTTTATAAGAGAAAATAAACCATAATCAGAGTTTTAGCGAGTTTTCCAAAACACAAGCAATAAACTTGAAAAAAAAATAGCCCAACTTTTTTACCTTTTTCGAGATGCAATCCATTTTCATTCAGAGCACCAGTAGAGTAATTTGAAACAAAACTGGACCATTATTTTTGGGTTTTTACTGATATAGCTGAAGACGTCTTTTGGCTTTTTAAGTAACACTGACAACGGTACGTGACATAGCCCCCTTAAAATAAAGTATCTCGGTATCTGTATCTGTATGAAAGCGAGGCTATAACAAATTAAAATTTATCTTTCCATTCTGGAAAGAATGGAAAATTTCTTAAGATTGGCAAACGACCTTATTAATGCACCAGTAGTTGTACCCTCACTGTCAAGTTAGAAATGTAAACAAGGAATCAGAGAATTAACTCTGTGTGTAAATTATAGTGCTGAGGTTAACCCATAAATTTCCCTGTACTGAGCGTTAGCCCTAGTAAGGAAATGAGGGACCACACGAGGGAAAGAAAAAAGTCTTTGACCTCGGTGGGATTCGAACCCACGACCTCCGGATTAGATCTTCCGTCGCTCTACCGCTTGAGCCACGAGGCCTTACGGGAGCAGATCGTGGGTAACAAGAAGGTAATTCGTGGCAATGAGAATGTGAAGGGTACAAATAAATGTTGAGCCACGTAGCTTTATTTTAGGTTGGAAATGTGTCTACCTTCCCGCTTTCTTCTCATCTGATAGTAAAACCGTACTCCCGGGCCAATGACAGGTTTGGCAGGTAGCGCGATAGCCAGGGATATGAAAGGAAGCAGGTTTTTTTTTTGTTCCGGGTTTGCCGAGATAAACCCATGGTTATGGTTAAGGACAGTTTAGCCTTCTAATTTCGCTACGGCCAGTCCGTTTCTGTTTATGAAATGAGAGATTATGAAATGAGAGAAATTATTGTGAATGTACATTTTTAACTTGCGAAAATCTTCAGAAGCGAAGGAAGCAAATTTAATGGAAGAAGAAGAAGAGAAAATGAAGCAAGGGAATTCTGCGATCCCCTGGGATTGTCGAACCCAGCGGTTAAAATTCTTGCCAGTTGGTACCACTGTCAGACTGATTACTCTTATACCAGGAGCTTATTACCGCGGGGTAATAAGCTCCTGCTTATACCTATTAGCGTATTAAGCCAGAAAAATATGCTGACCGAAAAAAACTTTTCAGAAAGATTTGGTACCCGTTAGGGATAAAAATTAAGGTGAGGCACACCTACAAAACAGGTTTCTGATTTTGAGACCGGTTTCTTTCAAATTTTCCCGACGATCATCCCCGTCAACTTTATATGGGAGTCCCGTCACCACCCGCCACAGTCTTCAAATTGGCAGAGAATGTTTGTGAAACGTAACGCCACAAAGTGCATGAAAATTCGCGGAAATTGCAACTGTTCAGTTGCAAGTATTCTTTCATTCTTCTCAAACTCATTAATAATTCATGACGTTATAAGCCAAACAGAGCGCCCCATTCGGGTCAGGTGGACGAGTTTGAAACTGAATGAAACACCAGTTCACGTTTTCATCACCAGTGATAAAATTGTTCTTAATCTGCATAATCATAGATTACTCAAACACAGCTAAACAATGGCCAGGAAAAACATTTCAAATTACAAACTGACAAGCTGAAGTCATTTGAAATTAAAGTTTACAGTACATTTCTTAAAGTCAACGAAACAGACTGGCATAGTATCCATATCCACATTCGGAGAAACTTTTAGCTTGCTTTCGAGGCACACGTTACGCGCAAACAGTGCGCAGTTTTTCGCTTGATTTTGGCAACCAGGCACATATCGGGCAATAAAGGTTAATCGTATTAATACCTACAGGTGATTTGGTACACTTCTCTCAACGCAAAGTTCCTCTTTCTCGATAGTTCTCGGGGAGCGAAATCTTCCTTCGGCCATGGCAAGAGCGATATGTAAATCACTACTTGTCGACAATACTCTTGGAATACAAATTTGGCGCAAAGCGAAACTATTGGATAGTTAAAAAGAAAAGCTTACAAATACAATAAATGCCGACTGAATACAACGGATCATACATTCAATGGCATTTTAAAGAAAAATAAAAAGTGTAACGCTGCATACTGATTTAGTATTGTTTCATTAGAGAAGTCATTTCAAAAATTCGTGCGTCGGGTTTCATCATAGGTTCCAAACACCTCGAAACAATAAAAGCACTCGGCCCTCGGCCTCTTGCTTTCATACGTTTCTCGGTGTTTGGAACATGATGAAACCCGGCTCGTTGTCATTTTTGAAATATTACTTAATGCACTTTTAACCTTCCTTGCTTTGAATGTGGAGGCCTTCTGAGATAATTTGCCACTTCTCAAGGAAGCCAAAGTTGTTTTGTGAAATTTGTGCATTTCTAAAATTTATAGAAAACACACAGTGCAACACATCTCTCGGTCAGCGAAGATAAACCACTGCATTTGAACGAAAGCTTCAATTCACCGGATCACTCAAGGATATCGATTTGAAGCTATTTGCAAATTTGCAACATCGCAAAGGAAAGAAGACAAAGAACTTCAATAGGTGAGTTTATTTCGACGGAAAGAAACACAACACTATCAGCCTCAACCGAATTATAATTGCTCCATTTAATTTACTCGGTTTTAACCTGATTTGTGTTGTCTCTGCATTTTGTCAAAACCGCAAAAGTAAACCGGCAATATAAAATTGTTTTAATCAACCAAAAACTCTGTATTTGCTCAAGCACTCGTTGAAGTCAATGGTCATGCATTATACTTCTGATAGTTATTCACTACATCAGTTGTAGTTTTCATTCGTTTGTCATCGTTTGATTTCAAGCCGGACAAAACAGTGACAAGACCTGTGTTGGGGAGGGGGGGGGAGGGGGGGAGGGGGGGAGGGGGTAGGGGGGGAGGGGGGGGAGGGGGTAGGGGGGGAGGGGGGGAGGGGGGGAGGGGGTAGGGGGGGAGGGGGGGAGGGGGGAGGGGGGGAGGGGGGAGGGGGGGTGGGGTGGGGTTGAGGGAACTCCCATATTAAAGTGATGACGGGGGTGATCGTCCTACCTTTAAGTACCACTAAGGATGTTAGGATGTCGGAATTATTCTAAAAATGTGGCTCCCTATAGTAAGGAATTTTGCACGTGCTCTCACGAAAATGAAAGTTTTTTTTTCCAATTTTTTTATAAGATGTCAGCAAATCACAAATCAACAAAATTAACCACAGATTTTCTCGTGTTTCCTTCTTTGAATTTTTGAGAAATTTTGAGAAACGAACGCTACCTTTCACATAATCTTTTTAGAAAAAAAATCTGTCAGAACAATTTTTTTAAATTTGTTAAAGATATAAAATTGCGTGATATTGGGGAAACCATCAGAACAAACCTACTGGTATGTTTTACAGTTTTCCTCCAAAAAGTTGGCCACAAGATGGCAAAGTCTAAAAATCATACCGAAGGAAACTCAAAATATTAAAGAATTAAGATTAATTCCTGCACAATATTGCCATTCATCAGATGCCCCGTTACCATAGCAATGACCTTTACCAAAACAGTGACAACTGATAATTAAGGTGATTCATTAGTATTGCATTGCGCATCACTACAAGAGAACAAGAGAACATTGCTACTGCGCATAATTTCTTGCATCATTAGCATGCACCAAGCACGTGCATAGTCCAAACCAAGAGAGTTTTCTTTGAGGATAAGAGGAAGAAATGAAAACAATTGTTTTCCTCTAAACGAGCACGCGGTGACCTGTTATGTTTCGCTCAAAAATCCTCTTTGAGTTAAAAGATTTTAAAAACAATTCTTTGTCTGGAAAAAATTATCACTAAAGACATGTACACTCTAATTATATACTCATGGGCATTAAATTATGACTTTGAGAATATGCACGCAGGGAGCATTTTGAATCAATGCTGTTAAAAAGTGGCTGTGTGCGTTTACTGTTACTGATATATCAAATTGTTTCTTATGGTCGATTCATTACATACATTACGGTTTTTTAAGTAGCCCATTTTAACTAATGGTCGTGACTAGAATGGATACTCCAAAATCAGGTTGGATCACCTCGGACACTTATTGAGAATTATATAACGTAATGTCGACACTTAGAATTTATTTTCAATAAATTTTTAAGTGTAAAAAAGAAAATCTAAAATCCCCACTCAACTAGGCTTAGGTTTACATAGCCTACCGTACCACTGTACCACCTATCTTCTCGGGTTGTTTAGTCCTAAATTTAACTATATAAACTGCTGCCCCTAACCTCAACTGAAAGCCAACCAGTTACTCCGTTATAAAAGTCTCAATAAGGTGTCCATCCTGATTTTGGAGTGTCCATTCTAGTCACCACCTTTAACTAATGGTTCAAGCTAGTGTGTAAAGTAACGTGGACCGATCAAATAATCATGCATGTGGTAGGCACTGTTCTACATGGATAAATAGGGTAACTTTAGTCCATCATAATATTATTACTCTTTCACGAGCATGGTGGTGATCTACGTTTTTTTTACTGAATTTTTCAAAACAATGCTTGGTAGGGAAAATCAGAGGAAGCTTTAAAAAAATAGTTTGTCAACTTTTATTTATACAATGAACTGAATTAAAGAAAGTTATAGTCAAGTGAGGCCTTAAGCTACTGTATCCAAGCCCGAAAAAGCCTAAAAAAAATCAGGGCTTTTCAACGGGAATCGAACCCGTGACCTTCGCGTTACCGGTGCGATGCTCTACCAACTGAGCCATCAAAGCCACATATGTTGGGAGCAGGTCAAATGTGAGTTCATGTGGAACTACACAAATGAATACTACGCGCTCTGTGATTGGTCATTGCCTATGATCTATCAGAGTACAGACGCACGTTGACGTCATAGAAAAATTTTTTGCTTTGTTTTGTCCGACATGGCGCACAGTTTTGAAAATGTTTGCGAGATTATTCTGGCTCGAGCAAGTGAATGCCTCGAAAAATGTTTAGTAGGAGCTGTTTACGAGCAAGAAAAAGAACAAACCAAGACAAAAAGTGTTCTTGGTAACTTGAAAAATACCTAAACTGGAACAAATCTTCGAACAGTCGAGCGCTACGAGGCAAGTTCGTAATTTTACTCTTTTTACTTTTCTGTTCATTGTATAAAACAAATAGATTCCATTTGGCCGTGTGTCTGTTCAGTTATAGATCACAGACACACTCGGCTAGATAGTGTAGGTGCTTTTGTAAAAACTGTAGGCAGTGAGCCACCTTAAGTCATAAAAATATGCTGATAGGAACAACTTTTCAGAAATAATTGGAACATCTTAGGGATAGACTTTTAAAATATGAGTCACACCCACAAAGCGAGTTTCTAGTTCCTTTTAGAGGTTCCTTTCAAAATTCCCGACTACCGACGCCCATCATTTTTACGTGGAAGGTTCGGGGGGGGGGGGATGTAGCAAGACCCACGAAGTGTTAAACCCTATTCAGAACCAACTATGTTCCCAGGGCTTTTCCCTTGAAAAAAAATTGGGGAGCAGAAAGTCCCCCCCTGACTTTGAACTTTTATAACCTTACTGACTCATTTATAACCACCAAGCAATTTGTCACTTTTTCTGAAATTTATCTGGGAACATTTTCATGTCGAGATTTGTGCTTATGACGTGTGAGGTTTCCATGGCAACATAGTCAATTAAATTTCAACATAATGGGTGAAGTCAGGCTAGCTCTACCAAGTTCTGACATGGAAGATCATTGAGGTATCATCGGTTATAGATGAAGATTTTTTTCTTGATACACTTAATTGCTTCCCAGTTGAACCATTCAGTCATTATTATACATTGGTGTCACTAGCTCGATTTTGATTGGCTTTAAGCACGCAGCTAATTATTGCTTGCTGTTTCTGTTACGTCATACCTACAGACAATGAATTTTATATACGTAGAAGTGACGTCATACCTACAGACCTACAATAGTTTGTCTGCTGTGCATTGATCACTTTTTTGTGCACGCTCTTGTCTTTACAAGTGCAGCTCAGTTTGTGTTATCCGCCTCAGCCTTCGGCTTCGGCAGATAACACAAACTTTGGCCTTGATAATTATCGCTATCATGCTCAACCTCATCCAATAATTGTTAATTGTTCATGGTTTGTAATCTTTCCACCTAACAACCTTTTTTCAATCAGGTGTATACCAGATGATTGTATTATATACTTATTTATTAACTAGTCTATTGTTTTGTTGATATACTTGGAAGGTTAGTTACATAGTAAGGGCTCAAGTAAAGCAAGTAAAGCAGACAACCTCAGGCGAATCTGAAGGGTGAAACAACATTAATTTACTGAAGTAAACTGCAAAATAAGTTGGAAACAAAGCAAGAAGTAACAAACACAATGTGGAAATGGCTAGGGCTACCAGACACAAATGAACGAGAAACAGATAAGCAAGAATTGACACTGGGAGAGCGATTGGTTGACTTGGAAAGACAAGTGGTTGACTTTGAAGTACAAGTGGTTAACTTAGAAAGGCAAGTAGTTGACTATGAAGGACAAGTGGATGACTTGGAAAGACAAATGGTTAACTTGAAAAGAGAAGTGGTTGACTATGAAGGACAGGTGGTTAACTTGGAAAGGCAAGTGGTTGAATTGGAAGGGCAAGTGGTTGTCTTCAATAGACAACTTGAAGAGGCAAAACATGAGTGGGTCGTTAAACGGAAAGAAATTTAAATCACGAGAAACCAGCCGCTTGCAGTAGGCGGGTAGGGGTGTGTTTCCAAGGGAAAATTTCGTGCTTCTGATGTCGCTGTAAAAGAAATCTTTCCAGATATCATGTCTCCTTATAATAAGGCGTTATTTGAGCGTGAAGTGGAGATTGCTTCCAAATGCCGCCATCCTTGCCTGTTGCAGTTTATTGGAGCAACAGCTGATGACGAGGTGCCATTGCTAGTAACAGAGATCATGGACTGCAGTCTTAGAGAAAAACTGTACCCCGATGAAGCTGAGCTTCCCCTTTCTAGAGAAGAAGTATGTGATATTTCACTGGATGTAGCTCGGGCGCGCAATTATCTGCACCAGAAACGACAACCCGTCGTCCACCGCGACATCAGTAGTGGTAACGTGTTGTTAAGGTACCAGGGTGGTCAATGGAGAGCCAAAGTTTCAGATTATGGGACTGCTAATTTTCTGCATGAAAGTATGATAAATTCCCCAGGAGCCGAAATCTACTGTGCACCCGAGATCCACCCATATTAAGGCCAGGGTGCTTATCTTCCAGCACTTAAGTGCTGTAAGATAAGCTGTAGATCAGCGCCTAGTTTAACGTGAGAAATTAGAATCTTGTACCATGTCAGTATAGCGTTAAAAAGCGACTCTCATATATATTTTCTCATTCTATAGGTGTTGTGCTCATTCTCGTCTTCCAAGCCCTCGATTCAGGGGAGGGGTTGAGGGGGTTGCAATCCCCCCTTTGGGCAGCATTTTTTGTGTCTCTCCCTTGTGGTTCATTAAAATAATAGAATAAAATCGTTTTACATGAACATTCCACCAATTGACTGATTGTCAAGTTAGCAAAATATAATGTACATTTCGCGACTTCACAAACACTTTTCGAGTCTCGGGAATGCTAGATTAATGGCATTTTAGAGGCAAAAGTCGGAAAAATAGCCTCAGTGCTAGCTGTCCCCACCCAAGGCGTGGAAAGTTATTAGAAATTACTGGAACCGTCCCTCGAAGTTCTGATATTATTTTAAGGGCACTGCATAAAGTGGCAGCTGTTAGTGCTAGTTCTAGTCTACCGTAAAAAATAATAAAACATAAGCGCCTACTTTCGAATTAGTACCCCCTTAGGTTAAAAATATTAAATAAGCGCCCCTTCTAATAGGCGCTCCCCAAGAATTTTAAGTAGATTGGTAGGATCAAGTTGCCGGAGCTTAGTGGCAACAGGACGTTGAAAGCGAATTGTAAATATGTAACCACACACAGATTTGTGTACTGAAAGATACGTTCCAGTTTTGTTATTCAATGTTACAGTTTGTGTTTACTTGAAATAAAGACAATGTCATATTAAAACGGAAATTTGAAAAACAAAATAAGCACCACCTTCAAGTAAGTGCCCCCTCGAATTAGCGCTAATTCGGGCATTGATAGTACTGGCTATGCCTTCAGGTTTTGTCAGTTCCATCGCTCAGGCTATTGAAATACGTTTTGCAAAATCATTAAAAAAAAAACAGATACCACGCTGCTCTAAACAACTTCTAATTTCATTGGACCTGTATATCACGCAGCTCTATTGTACGCTCATTGTCAGGTTGAAAATAATGACAGGTATGGAAGGTAGCGCAATAGCCAGGGATATGGAAGGAAGCAGGGTTTTTGTTTTGCTCCGGGTTTGCTGAGATAAACCCATGGTTATGGTTAAGGACAGTTTCGCCTTCTTATTTCGCCACGGCCAGTCCGTTTCTGTTTATGAAAACTGAAAATAAAGCAAGGGAATTCCGCGAACCCCTGGGATCGCAACGGTTTAAAATCCTTGCTAGTTTGGTACCACTGTCAGACTGATTACTCTTATACCTATTAAAAATACCTAGAAAAATATGCTGACAGGAAAAACTTTTCAGAAAGATTTGGTACCCGTTAGGGATAAAAATTAAGGTGAGGCACACCTACAAAACAGGTTTCTGAGTTTGAGGCCGGTTTCTTTCAAATTTTCCCGACGATCATCCTCGTCAGTTTTATATGGGAGTCCCGTCCTCACCCGCCAGAGTCTTCAAATTGACAGAGAATGTTTGTGTAACGTGACGCCACAAAGTGCATGAAATTCGCGGAAATTGCAACTCATTTCAGTTGCAAGTATTCTTTCATTCTTAGTGCGCTTTTAACCTTCCTTGCTTTGAATGCGGAGGCCTTCTGAGATAATTTGCCACTTCTCAAGGAAGCTAAAGTTGTTTTGTAAGATTTGTGCATTTCTAAAATCTAAACACACGGTGCAGTGCAACTCATTTTTCGGTCAGCGAAGATAAACCACTGCATTTGAACGAAAGCTTCAATTCACCGGATGACTCAAGGATATCGATTTGAAGCTATTTGCAAATTTGCAACATCACAAAGGAAAGAAGACAAAGAACAAAGTACTTTAATAGGTGAGTTTATTTCGACGGAAAGTAACACAACACTATCAGCCTCAACCGAATTTACTCGGTTTTAACCCGTTTAACCTGATTTGTGTTGTCTCATAACCGCAAAAGTAAACCGGCGATATAAAATTGTTTTAATCAACCAAAAACTCTGTATGCGCTCAAGCACTCGTTGAAGTCAATGGTCATGCATTATACTTCTTATTTATTCACTACATCAGTTGTAGTTTTCATTCGTTTGTCATCGTTTGATATCAAGCCGGACAAGACAGTGACAAGACCTGTGTTGGAGGGGAGGGGGGGGGGGGGTGAGGGAACTCACATATTAAAGTGATGACGGGGGTGATCGTCGTACCCTTAAGTACCACTAAGGATGTTTGAGTAAATTGACTACTGTCGTAATTATTCTAAAAAATTAATAAGGTTACTAAGGTGGCTCCCTACAGTTAGGAATTTTGCACGAAAATGAAAGGTTTTTTTTCCAATTTTTTTAAGATGTCAGCAAATCAAAAATAAACAAAATTAACCACAGATTTTCTCATGTTTCCTTCTTTGAATTTTTCTAATGCTTTGCAAATTTTGAGAAACAAACACTACCTTTCACATAATCTTTTTAGAAAAAAAATCTGTCAGAGCAATTTTTTTTAAATTTGTTATAGATATGAAATTGCGTGATATTGGGTAAACCATCAGAACAAACCTATGTTTTACAGTTTTCTTCCAAAAAGTTGGCCACAAGATGGCAAAGTCTAAAAATCATTTACCAAAGGAAACTCAAAATATTAAAGAATTAAGATCAATTCCAACACAATATTGCCATTCTTTAGATGCTCTGTTGCCATAGCAATGGCCTTTACTAAAACAGTGACAACTGATAATTAAGGTGATTCATTAGTATTGCATTGTGCATCACTACTGCACATAATTTCTTGCATCATTAGCATGCACCAAGCGCGTGCACAGTCCAAACCAGGAGAGTTTTCTTTGAGGATAAGTAGAACAAATGAAAAAGTGAATGTTTCCCCCTAAACGAGCACGCAGTGACCTGTTAGACCTGTTATCTTTTTTACTGCTTAAAAATCCTCTTTGAGTTAAAAGATTTAAAAAAAAAAATTTTGTCAGGAAAAATATTATCACTAAAAACATGTACACTCCAATTATATACTCATGGGCATTAAATTATGACTTTGAGAATATGCACGCAGGGAGCGTTTTGAGTCAATGCTGTTAAAAAGTGGCTGTGTGCATTTACTGTTACTCGTATATCAAATTGTTCCTTATGGTCGATTCATTATATGTACATTACAGTTTTTAAGTACCGGTAGTCCATTTTAACTATGCTTCTAGCTAGTGTGTAAAGTAACGTGGACTGATCAAATAATCATGCATGTGGTAGGCACTGTTATACATGGATAAATAGGGTAACTTTAGTCCGTCATAACTCTTTCACGAGCATGGTGATGACCAATGTTTTTCTATTGAATTTTTCAAAACTATGCTTGGTAGGGAAAATCAGAGAAAGTTTTAAAAAAATAGTTTGTCAACTTTTATTTCTGAGGAATCACCATAAAAAGCATGGCGGCGTTATTTATCTTAAGCAATTTGCAATACTTTTGAAAACTGTTCTGAAATTCTTTTACTACAAGATTATTATCCCACACTTTGTTAGATATAATATAATGTCTCAAGTATATGATAAAATGATTTTCTATAAGTTTTTTATAATCAGTTTTTAAATGTTCTATATTGTTAATTGCAGACCCAAAGAGAAGATAGTGGTTATTTAATTCAAAACTTTGGTTTGTCTCCCGTTCAAACCAATTGGATATGCTAGAAATAAAATCTGTCACTATTGGACACTGAAAAAGACCAATGTTCTATAGAGTCTTCCTGTGCACAATATATACACTTCGCGTCAGAAACAATACTACAGAATTCCAATTCTTTTTGGTGAAAATGCGGTGCAATAATTTAAAAGTTGTTTGTATAACTATTACTTTTGTATCTTGACAAATACTTCTAGTCAATTTTAAGCTGTTTTCACACTCTTTTGTAACATCCCTACCAAAGTAATTCGACCATTTTCGAAATCCTGTTGGACGCACATATTTTGCTTCAATAAACAACAAATAGTAGTCCTTACACTTCATTTTTAATAAATCTATTTCAAAGTCTGGGCCTAAGGCTACAAGCTTTCCTGTCTTGAGGTTCTCTTTATCTAAATCAATATTTTTCACTAAAATAAAAAGACATTTTGGAATCGCTGATAACATCTGATAAAACTGAAGAAAGTTTGACTTAATATTTTTGTACTTTTTAGTAAAATCTTTGTATGTCATTACTGTGCCATCATCTTTCCGTAAGTCGTGAACGGTAACAACATTGTTATCGAACCAAGACTTCCAAAATACCGACTTTTTATCAATGAGGATAAGTGTGTTGTTAAATAAAACATATTTTGCTCTATTTTCTTTATCATATAGATATTTCAATTCTTTAAAATATAATAACATATTCCTATAAAATGCTGGTATTTGTTTATCTAAACTTTTACCATCGTAGTTGCATTTAAGTAAGAATTCAATTCCTCCATATTTGTCAAAATGATATTGAGGGATTATCCTCCAATTGCCAGGTTTGTACACCACAAGACTTCTTATCCAGTTCAACCTCAATGCTTTATCCATAAGGAAAATATTTGGCAACTTAAGGCCCCCTCTATCGATAGTTTGATACAGCACATCTCTTTTTATCTTATCTGGTTTGTTCTTCCAAATGAATTTAAAAATTAGTTTATTTACTTTTTCTAATTCAGACTTTGGAGCTTCCAACATAGACATGGAGTACACAATTGGGCTAATTCCAAGTGCTTTTGTTATAACTGCTTTTCCAAAAACGGTTAAGTCCCTACTGCGCTACATATCAAGTACTGTTTGTATTTTATGAACTTTAATCGTAAAGTTCTTTTTCAAGTTTCCCGAGGGTTAATGGCTTGGGTTCACTTTTTCTTAAATTTATCTGAAATTTATCTGGGAACATTTTGATGTAGAGATTTTTGTTTATGACATGTGACGTTTCCATGGCAACATAGTCAATTAAATGTCTACTAAATGGGTGAAGTGGCTTGCCCTACCGAGTTCTGGCATGGAATATCATTGAAGTATCATTGGTTTAGTTTGGAGATGATTTTTTTACTTTATACACCACTTAATTGCTTCCCAGTCGAACTATTCAGTCATATCGTTCATGGTTTATAATCCTTTAACCCAACAACGTTTTTTCAATTAGGTGTATACCAGATCATTGTATTATATGCTTATTTATTAACTAGTCATTGTGAAATGATATATATGAAATAACTAGTCATTGTTTGATTGATATACTTGGAAGGTTAGTTACAAAGTAAAGGCTCCAGTAAAGCAAGTATAAAAGCAAACAAACAACCAACAGGCGAATCTGAAGGGTGAAACAACATTAATTTACTGAAGTGAACTGCAAAATAAGTTGAAAACAATGCAAGGAGTAACAAACACAATGTGGAAATGGCTAGGGCTACCAGACACAAGTGAACAAGAAACAGATAAGCAAGAATTGACAACACTGAGAGAGCGAGTGGTTGACTTGGAAAGACAAATGGTTGACTTGGAAAGACAAGTGGTTGATTATGAAGGACATGTAGTTTACTTGGAAAGGCAAGTGGTTGAGTTGGAAGGGCAAGTGGTTGTCTTGAATAGACAACTTAAAGAGGCAAAACATGAGTGGGTCGTTAACCGGAAAGAAATTCAAATCATGAGAAACCAGCCACTTGGGGTAGGCGGGTGGGGGTGTGTTTTCAAGGGGAAATTTCGTGGTTCTGATGTCGCTGTAAAAGAAATCTTTCCAGATATTATGTCTCCTTATAACAAGGCGTTATTTGAGCGTGAAGTGGAGATTGCTTCCAAATGTCGCCATCCTTGCCTGTTGCAGTTTATTGGAGCAACAGCTGATGACGAGGTGCCATTGCTAGTAACAGAGATCATGGACTGCAGTCTTAGAGAAAAACTGTACCCCGATGAAGCTGAGCTTCCCCTTTCTAGAGAAGAAGTATGTGATATTTCACTGGATGTAGCTCGGGCGCTCAATTATCTGCACCAGAAACGACAGCCCATCGTCCACCGCGACATCAGCAGTGGTAACGTGTTGTTAAGGTACCAGGGTGGTCAATGGAGAGCCAAAGTTTCAGATTATGGCACTGCTAATTTTCTGCATCAAAGTATGATAAATTCCCCAGGAGCCGAAATCTACTGTGCACCCGAGATCCACCCAAATAAACGCCGGGGTACTGCACCAATTAGCTGTAAGGTAAGCTGTAGATCAGCGCCTAGTTTTACGTGAGAAGTTAGAATCTACTGTGCCATGTCAGTATAACGTTTTTAAGCGACTCGCATAGATATTTTCTCATTCTGTAGGTAGGTGTGGTGCTCATTCTCGTCTCCAAAGCCCTCGATTCATTTGGTCAGCGGTTAAAGCAAATTAAAAAGAACGTGGGGCTCTGGGGATGGGGAGGGATTTAGGGGTATGTTTGGGAGGAAATAGTTTTCTCGCCGGATTTGTAAAATTGGGAGAAATAAGAAATATTGAAGATTTAATGTCTTTTTAAAATTAGAGTTTTTAGTTTCTAATTAATAAATGGACACTAAAATAGTCACAATATACTGCAAGGTTGATCTGACTACGTAAACAAATTAACTTTGCGAGACACCAATACGATAGAAACCGATATAAAAGCAGGGTAGCAACCTCGGACAGCCGTTTCGCTCTTATTGGAGCTCGTCAGCGCGGTGAAATAGTCCACTATCAACCCCAGGGTGCTGTTAAGTGGGTATCAACTGTTGGTGTTCCGAAAATCATTTTCTTTCTTCTATCCCTTCTTAGGTGTTCCCTCGCTGGTCCCCCTTGTTGTTAGCTATACCCTCTTGTAGTTTCACAGAAGACTCAACTGTTTCCCCACATATTAAGGGTTAAGGGGGGAGGAGAAACCCGCGAGTCTTCATCTTGGCGAACATTTCTTTCCGAGTAAAGCAATATCAAATGACTTGATGGTTAGGTCACGTGGTCCGAGCGAAAATATTTAACCGTTACCCCTCGGTCACATTCGCGCTAGAAAGCAAATTCCTAGCTCGTTACAGGTGTGATCGACCTAGCGCGGCACTGCTTGCTTGCCTGAAAAAGAAGGCGGAGTAGCTAAATCTTCAAAAGATCCGCATCTAAGCTAAAAAGCACTCTGTGGTGCTCTTGAGTTGTACTTGGTAAACAAATTTAATTGTTATATAGCTAGAGTTTTTCTCAATACAACGCGCGCGTTGATTGGTTGATTCATCGTCACATGACAACTAACAAACAAACTTTCCCGCCAATAGTCCTAAGCGGGCAACATTTGCGAAAGCGGGCAACAATTTTGACGTCAGAGGGTAACATTGCACTGTCGCCCGCTAGCGCACGTGAGCACACCGTGACAAAAGGTGACATGATGATGGCTTGAGTGCTCGGGGCGTTTTTCAAACTGTCTTGTGTTGTGTTTTTTTGTGTTGCCTGTGTTGCTATATAACAAATCACTTAATGACTGATCCCTCGGGAAACAGTGAACTCGGGAAACAAAATTCGCTGTTTCCCTCGAGACCATTCATTAAGTGTTTATTGGTTTTGTTCAAATTGACTAATAAGCAGTGTTTTTGACATCTTGACCTTTGTGGTTGACTAGAAGTTTCAGTCGTATTCTGAGCGTCACGCGTGAGGTTTGGCATTTGTTTTCATATAGAAAAATTTTTTTCCCCTAGCGTTTGAAAATGTCAAGTACAGGTACAGGTACTTATCCACCGCCGCCGGCGCCGCATGCCACGTTTTCCTTTTTTTACCGAGCTTTTCTAAACATCCCGCTTTTGCCCTGAATCTTCTTAGACGTGAATGCGCGCAATTGATGTAACATAAAATCAAAAACTAAAAGTACCAGATGGACACATCCATTGTGTTTAACAGGCAACTCAAGCAAGCGGTGGATTTACAATGTGACGACGATGCACTTGATTAAGTTTCTAGCCCTTGCTCCGGCTTGCTTGACTGACGTCATAAGCAAGCATGCTTGGCGGCGATCTCAAGCGCGAATGTGACCGAGGCGAGGGGTTATAGTGCGAAAGCGAAGCGCTATATCGCCGGATACTTAGCCGACGAGACCGTAGGACGAGTCGGCTAAAATCAGGCGATATTGCGCAAGCTTGAGCACCATAACTTTTTTATAATTCAACACATTGATAACAAATCACAGTTTCTAGAAAAAATTCATTGAGATATACCACCTTTTATTAAGTAAAAAGGCTTACAACAATATTTTACCTCGCGCCATTTCTTAAACAACAAGCAGCGAATGCCGAAACTCAGTTTGCCAAGCTAAAATTAATTTAGCGTACACAAGTGATCAGTTGAGAGTTTCTACGAAGAGCATTCGTCTACTTAAAGAACGAGACGGAGTAGTGACTACACGAATTAAGACACAGTAAAATGGCATAGAATGCCTTAGTTACAAGTGTTTCGTATCTTAAAAAATTCAGAATCAAAACAAATTGAACAAACACACGGCTACCTAAACATAGCGGCGAAAAGTCAGAAAGAACTGCAGCGTGGACAGTGTGTCTTAGTTACAAAAATTCACAGCTAAAGCCGGATACAAGAAACGGTTAAAACATCAGTTGCAGTTGGTTTGGCTTTTTAGTCCCATCCATCAGCACCAAATTTTCAAATATCGAAGTACGAGATAAGTCGATCAATGTTGTTTACAAACTTGCTCGTTTTTTAGCTCCTACAGCCGTAATGACGAGATCAGAAACTTTTCAGAGGAAGCATCATCAAGTCTGTAACATATTCCAGAGCTAATTACTAATATAAAGGAATATATATATATAAAAGAAATTTTCCGAAAATTGGCTCCTTCATTCACTCCTTGTAGAGCGGTGTAAAACGCCTATTGAAATTCGTTTTTTTTTTTCTCAATTTATTATTGGCAGGCAATGAGATTAGCGTGAAGGTGCGGTTTCACCTCTGGGAACGAGGTTGTTTCTCCGGCCGTTCATTTCGCATACAGATAATTCATGCTAAAGCGTGAGCGTGAATGCGTGCAGGAAAAAGCAATGCAGAAACTACAGGGGCGGCGCCAGAAATATAATCTCCCGTGCCGAGCGCCGAAGGCGCGAGTTTCTAGAGGGGTCCAGGGGCATACTTCCCCGGGAAATTTTCGAAATGAAACTCTCTCAAATGCTATTTTTCAGCGTTCCTGAGACCGGAGAAACAGTTTCTAAGGTCAGCTGTGAGTTCAGTTTAATTCTCATGAAAAGTACACGAAACGCTTTCTGAAACTTGGGTGTAACTCCATTTTGGTTGTTTGTTCAAAGTAACTCGAATATTCTCTGTCAGTTCTTTTCAGTGTGGTAAGGCTTTAATTGGAAACGAATTTTCCAAAGCGATTTTTCTGTCATTGGAAACAGAAAGAAACTGATTTCCAATATCAGCCATGTTCAATTTGTCAGCTATTTCCTTGTGAACGTGGAGGATAATGCAATCATTTAATCTTCTTGCGACATATAGTTGTCGTAGATATGTCAGTCTTAAACCTTCTTAGGGCAGAGGCCGAGCGCTCACTCACAGCATTGATGGATTTGTTTGATGGATTTGTCGGTAGCTGGAGGCCGATAGCTGACGTCCTAGTAACTCAAGGGGTATTGAAATGCTTGGTTCACCATATCCAACCTCCAGTTCTAAAGTCGCAATATCTTCGATGCTCAAATTGTAGGCTTTTGATTAATTAACGGAATATTTATTTTACACACTCTAATGCATTAAAGCGCCCCGAATCAGATCTGGTCAAAGGATGTTGCTACACTATTCATCTCCGCCCGCCGCCATTTTTAGCTGTCGAAAGTTGGTGGGGCAAATGCCCCACCTGCCTCACCGGTAGCGCCGCCCCTGATTACTAGGCAAAATATGAGACGAGGGAATTATAATTTGAGTCTTTTGTAACGATTTTGAGGAAATAGGGAAGGGTTAACTCCAATATAAGAACTGCATTAAAGAGGTTTACATGTCATTACTTTAATGTGGTTGCCTCTTAGGTTGATGTTTACAATTTTGGAGTTCTCCTCTGTGAAATGAGCATCAGAGAAGTGCCAGATCCCCTGCGGCGTAACAAGCAAATAGCCCGAATGAGAAAAGGCAAGTTTCAAAACCTCGCGAGACGCTGTGTAGCGAGAGAACCTTGGCGAAGGCCAAATATGGAATCAGTCATTCAAAATCTGGAGAGGCCTGAAATAGAAGAAGAATTCGAAGAAGAAGAAGAATTCGAAGAAGAAGAATTCGAAGAAGACGAATTCGATGAAGACGAATTCGAAGAAGAAGAATTCACAGACGCTGTGTAGCAAGAGAGCCTTGGCGAACGTCAAAGACGTAATCTGTCATTGAAAAGCTGGAGAGGCCTAAAAAAAAAGACGACGACGACGACGAAGAAGAAAACGTTTGATTTATTGCTGCACTTTTATATATGTGACAACTGATCTGACTGGAAGTTTATTCACTCTAGAGACTAGCCAGCA
Source organism: Cladopsammia gracilis (assembly GCA_022457155.1). Taxonomy (NCBI): domain Eukaryota; kingdom Metazoa; phylum Cnidaria; class Anthozoa; order Scleractinia; family Dendrophylliidae; genus Cladopsammia; species Cladopsammia gracilis. Next base: position 3,103,714 of record JAJGOT010000003.1, on the reverse strand, counting down.
ACGTTCAGATGATAGAACTGTGGACGATACAATAGTGTAGTTGTAACTGCATTTCCTGATAAATAATATGTCGCGGTTAGCAGTCTGCAAAACAGACATTACCGTTTTAGGCTCAGTGTTGAAGTAACAGGAAAATAAGTTACGATTGAGATCGTTTCGGTTTCTAAAGGCCGGCCCTGCTATAGGAATTTACTATTATTAGTCAAATCCAACTCTAATCACGGCAACCAGATCCCGGAGGGGGGGGGGGGTATTTAATAAAGTTTTGTTCGTGGATTCTTTGCCCCGAGGTCCAAACCCTTACCCTTTTATTTACAGAAAAGGTAACCCTTTCATATACCTTTCATGGAAAATGATACCCCTTTCATATACCTACAAAAGAAACACTCCATCTCTTTATTATACCCTTGAAATCTACTTATGGAGCGATATCCACGAACAAACATCAAGCGTTACCACTGATTAATGGAATAACCAAACAACGTTGGTGTCTGTTTGAGATATTTTGAAAGGAACTTTTTATATACCTAAATGGCAGTTTTTCGTACCCTTTTCTATACTTGAACGCGTGAAATCCCTGTCCTTTTATATACTTCCAGCCTAAATAAGGAACCCCTTTCAGACGGAGCATCTCCGTCTAGCCTATTGTAGGGAGTACCTTCTCCCCGGGAACCGGATACAAGAAATTTTGCGTCATTTAAATGTTCGCATTTTTCGCGATATTTTTTTTAGAATCGCGAGAAAAGAAATTTGCCAATAAGTTATAAAAAAAAATGTTCGACAAATTCCGCAAATTCGCGAACGTTTAGTGTCGCGAAATAAAGCCCTTCCAACATCGGGAAATTAAAGCTATCCGGACAGTTTCCTGTAATAGGGTATTTATTATTCCATATCTACAAGAGTGATTTTCCTCAGACCGTGAAACAGTTTTTAGTAGTAAGTGTATAATAGTCAAATAGACACAAGAAAACAATGGAAACAAGAACTCCTATTACACTGTAACCTCTATTTAGGTACTAACTATTTCACGGTCTGAGGAAAATCACTCATACTGTGATTTGAAACGGGCCTCTTTGTTGACATTTTCATTACTTTTGTGGACCACTGCTGGTACAGAGCTGGGTGACTACACGTTCATTTGTTTCACCGTTTTAGTCTAGAAGCTTTAAAAAAAACCATAAACACAAAGTACTATGGCCCGTTTTGTCTCTATTAAAATTTATTTGACAAACGGACTCGTACCAAAATCGCTACATATAAAATCGGTACCGGTAAAAATCGAGTGATTTTTATCGATTGGTGACGTAAATCGCTAGAATCGATAAAACAATTCGGTGTGTTGATTTTGTTTGATTTTATCGATTTCTAACGGAAAACGTTCTTTGTTTTTGGTATAAAAATACTGGTATACAATGAACAGAATGTACTTATTCAATCAAACTTGTTTAGTACACCATTTGTAACGTGAAGGAGTTGATTTTCACGTTCACAAGAAATACGAATCGATAAACAAAACAAGGCAACGATAAATGCAGAAAAAATATTACATTGTCAGCAACATAGAAATAACAAAACAGTAATATGTACTTATTGGCTAAGTGGGCGGGCCGGATGGGAAAATATTTGGCTCGAGGTCATGGCGTACGGACCGAGCGAAGCAGCACTTAGTCAATAAGTACATATTATTCACAGGTAAATGATGGGAAATATTTTTCGAGGTCTCCAAATAGACTATTTTCGATATCTTGGCTCCGAGGCTTGGGGGATTAAAACAAAAGAAATCACATTGAGGTTCAGCGTTGAAATATTCATTTCTTTTGTTTTATTCCCCCAAGCCTCGGAGCCAAGTATGAATTTTAATACATCGAAAATGGTCTATTAAAGGTATATTTGAATATATGAATACAAAAATTACTTGTACTTAGTGAAATTGTGGTAAGATTCGGTCAGCTCCTTTTATTTCCCTTGGTAACATAGATGTACCACCATGATGGTTACAATTTGGCACCGAATAGATTAACAACAACTATAACCATAATATAACAATAAAACTAACAATTCGCTGTTTAGATTAGCTTTAGATGGATACGTGCTCAGCTGAAGCGAATTGCGTTGTATTTTCGAGACGAACACAGACAAGTTGGAAACAAATTAATAGCTGAAAACAGTTCTAGTAGTGGCGGTAAATCAACAGAAAAGCAACCATGAGAAGTTCAGAAAGTGTAAAATACACGTCCAAGTACATAATAATAACAAATTGCATTGATGAAAGCTATTAGTTCAACTGGTAAGGAAAACACCAAGCCCAAAATAACCAGACTTTCTTCCTTTTTTCAGTCTCCAAATCAATAAACATAAATAGGCATGCCCTATCAGAACCTGAACACGTACTTGAGCTAAAGAATGAGTTAATAAATTGTGCTCGGCTACATTCTGATCTGTCGTTACTTTTCTGTCGGGCTTCCTTAACCTTTAAAATAAGTGCTTTTTTTGTTGGAACTGGCCTTAAACATGTTAAACGTAAGTTAAACGTTTAACTCGCGCAAGACTTCCTTTAGTAAAACTACAGTCATGCTTTCTGGAGGACCATCCTTTTATTCACGTTTTTTTTCCTTTCCATTTCGCAGTCAACCGGCGTAGAGAAAGCCGGCAGTCAAAGTGAACCTGGGCAGTAAACGTAGTGTTGTGTTGAATAAAAGAAAATTGTATTCACTTGTTGTCTCTTGATTTTAATAAATAGGGCGATTATAATCGATTTTTAAGGCCAAAATTTCACTCGTTAAAAATCGATAAAAATCGGTGAAAATCAAGAAAAATCGATAAAACAAATGAGTGTATCATCGATTTTTACCGATTGATCGATACAATCGATATCAATCAAATCAAATTGACCGATTTTTACCGATTTATATCGATTGGCTTCGCCGGGATTAATATTGTTCTGTTATACCTTTTTGACAGTAGTAGTATAGAAATCGTCTTATTATCGACAGAATTTGGCTAATCTCTTGAAATAAACTTTAAAAAAACATTAATCTAATCTAATTACATGTATTAGAGTGCAACTCTCATTCCGATGACGTCACAAAAGGCACCCTCTCCATGTACTCCCATTGTACACGAAGTTCGAATAAATTCGGATTCGTATGTATTTGCAAAAATAAATGACTTTTTTCCCCTAGAAAATACATTATTTAAGGTTTTTAACAGAATTATTTGTAGTTTTTGTCCAAAATTGCATTGATTTATATATTTCGTGACCTAGTAATCACTGACTGGATGTTAAATGAAAGTTCGAGTATTTGGAAATCATCCAGACATGGTATGATTTTGATCACCCCCATTGTTCTATTTGCTCTTGCTTGGATTTTTCCTTTGTAAAGGCAGCTTTTTTTTTTCTTAAAGAAGACTATTCAGTACAAGGAAAATAAGGATGTAAATTAAAACGCAATAAAAGAGCCCGTGTCAGCCCGTCATAAAAGGACAAAACAGTGCAATTTTTTTAGTCTCGTACCCAGATTCGCTCCAAAACTGAAAACGAGGCAGATAAACAATGTTTTTTTCTGACGTAACACGGCGCCAAAACAGAGTTTTAGTCATCGAAAATGATCTTTAAAGAAACGATATGAAGAAAAGACGATGGAAATGTGAGCAAAATTGAGTGCAAAAGCTACATAGCTTAGTAATCTTCATTTCTGAAGATCCATAAGAGCTTTTCGTAGCTCTAAACGATGTCTGTGGAGTCTACTGCGAGGAGAGTTTCGCGCGGTGGAGGGCTGGTCGTTCGACCTCAAGCTATCAGGTTTTTAACCATTCAACAAAATATTTTGGCTCTTTTTCTCCATTAGAGTCCCCTTCGATGTTTTAACGAAATCGATCTGGTGTTTTTACAGCGACAAGTCCTATGTGGAGAGTGTGGTAAGCTTTCTACACGATGTCGTACCACAGGCAAGTGAAACGCTTTTGTTCGAACTTGAAATTTATTTCATAACGTCATCCTGTGTATGTCAGCAATTTCCAGCTATTTTTATCCTTTCTGTTGTCGGATTTTTAATTTAAGTAGTATTTAATATTATTTGAAGGCCATTTATTCGAGATATTTTAAGAAAAACACTTTATTGGGGAAATCAAATCGAAATTCAGGAAAAAATTTACGTGACTAGCACCATAGGTGTGGTGAACAATTTTTAAGATGTTTAGTTAGTTTCTTTTTTGATAGCCTTAAATTTATTTTAAGATAGATTTAACAACAAACTTCACGATTCATTTTGACTTGTGTCGATATCGTTTTTGCTATGGATTAATTGAAACAAGCATAAAGATGTACATGGTTTTGCTGCATACATGTAAGCTAATACAATGTATATAGAGCCTGTTTGTGAAACTGGAATCTACACAGCTGGGAGTAGTGTAGAATTGGTGAAATTTTCTCTTCGCTAAACAACACGGAAATTATTACTGCGATAAGGAAAGTTTCTGGGTCGATACGAAAGTAACTACATATCGGCTAAACAAGTTTTCCCTTGTGCCAATCTTGTTTTTCCTTGTGTTAAGCTCGTGACGAGCTTACAGGTATTACGTGACAAACTCATATTGATCTGTGGGCATAATTTTATATGTAGCTGTCACAAGTATTAAGTTTCTCATTGAGGCCAGAGCCAGTGACATCACATAGTTTACCAGTTTTTCTGTAGTATCTCCTTTAAACATTCATACATGTACTTAATTTTCATACTTCGCCAGATACAGTGACATGTTGCTGTGTAACAAAAAACAATTTACATTTCTTGAAATATATCAAGTCCATTTCAGCAAGTACATGTATAATCTCTCAGTCAACAAATCAATAATACCGTCAGTCTGATTGGCTCTTAAATGTTATCAGCTGTAGGTATTAATGCAAAATTACAGGACTTTTTAAATTCATTTAATATTTAACAAGATGCAAGAGTCAAAACATACACAAGAACATGCCCGATTATGTTGTTAAGATTCATAACGTTTTTAATTGCTCTTGCTTTGAAGAAGAAAAATACTATATTAGCATTATTCTATTGACTCCTGAACCAGCCGAGAGGGGCCATTGTCCTCGTACCAATAAATTTATTGTGATGTCATCACTTTTATTAACATGAACGAGTCTTCGATGACCAAGTAATGCAAAGGAAAAAAATCTTACAAAGCGTCCTAAGATGAGAGAGATTGTGAGAATTGAGCCTGAGATTTACACAAGAGACCTAGGAGATTTTAATGATGGCTGGGGTAAATATGTCCCAGTGATGTTCTCTCATGTCACCTAGCTGGGGGAAGTATTATTACTCTCAGACCCTTTATGCTACACAAACCAGGTTAAGCTTTGACAGTTGTGGGCCACTTTGCTCTTGAAGACAATACCCCTACAATACCTTTAATGTAGCTGCAGTTGTAGTTTTATTTTGTTTTTTTATTTTCCTTTGTCTCCAATGTATTACCATAATGAAATCAAAGACAAAGGAAAACAAAAATTAATTTGATTTAAAATTTTCAAACCCAAACCAAAATTGAACCACAACATAGGCCACACCTGTTATATATTAATTTAGGAAAAATTTTTGGATACAATTCAAGGCTGTGTTCTAAGAGTTATCATAGGGAGTCAAACTATAAAATGTAGGGTACCCAGCAGTTAAGCTACGTACAGTTTGTAAAATTAATGTATGTGCAAAAACTCTGTTTTTCTTATCAATCAAAGACAAAAGTTAGTAGCCTGTGGCACCTGGCACTGCTACATGTAGAGCATACTATAACCCTAATTTGTGTTTTTAAACACATTATTTACCATTATTTTCTAACTTCATTTAGGCTGTAACTGGAAGTCAGAAGCAAGAGGATAAGGAGAGAGTATTATGGGTGAAGTTTGAGGAGGCTGATATAAATGGTGAGAAAAAAAATACACTTTATAAACAAAATGTATAATTTTATATTGTTTTTGTCACTTACACTGTGAAAGAGTTATTCGAGGGGAAGTTTGGAGTTGAAGTCTTTTCAGCTTTAACTGACCAGTCTGTGAGTTAAATCCATGGTAAATGTACATGTGTTAGTGTTTTCAGTCAGGATTTTGTAGCATGAAGTGACTTGAAGTTTTACAGCAGGCAAGATGGAGCTACTGTACACAAACAATAACAACGGTCATCTCCTATGAAATTGTACATAATGTAACGAAAAGAAATTCTGGAGACAGAGCTTTTGAGGTAGCAGCTCCTTCCTTGTGGAACACACTTCCACAGAATATAAGGGATGAATCCTCTATAAATAAATTTAAACAATCACTGAAAACGTATCTTTTTAAAATAGCTTACCAACGATATAATTTATATACTCACATAAGAAATGTCATTTGTTATAATATTCAATAACTTATAGTATATATTAGTTAAAATAGAATCTATTTTTTATGATCATGTAAAGCGCATTAGATCATACATGTATATAAATGTATTTTGCGCTATATAAACAATAAAGTTATTATTATTGTTATTATTACTGTATCTTGCCTGCTCGGGATTGCCCGCTGTGTTCCCACAAGAAAAAATTTTCTTTTGGCAGGATCCTTCAGGAAATTGCCTGGTCTGGTACTTGGCTCACTGGTGGTGAAAATTACTGGAAATGTACTCTACCTGACTGCCAAAACAAGCAAACGTTTCCACATTTCATTTTCACCCCTTGTTCTAGAAATGTGCTTTTAAATGTGTATATTTGGTGTCTAAATTTTTATGTCTTATCTTAGAGGTCAATGTCAATTCTAAAGCATGGATTCATTATTTTGTGTGCGTGAATTACATGTATATGTTCCCCCACACAGATAACACGCTGCATCAGGAGGATGTATCATCAGGACTGGCTTTACCCCTACTGCTTATACTTGGTTACACAAATGGATTTCATGTGTGGACTATCCCAGTAAGTATTATCACTCAGCTAAATAAATGATAATCACATTTTGCTGTTTTGAAGATTCTTTTCTTCAAGATTTTGAACACTTCACTACATGTCTGTCCAGGGTACATAGTCCTGTGATTTTTCAAATTACCTGTAAGAGCCCGTTTCAATATTAATTTTAAGCCATATTTTGGGGTCTAAATGACAAATTTTAATCTACAGTTCTTAATTCAGTCAACCATACAAATTGTGACTTTTTTAGGTGCCATGGCTATTAAAATTTTAGCACTGGTGACCTGATTAAAAAAAGATTTGCTATCCTGGCAGCCAACTCCAGAGTCTGTTGCCAAATGGCCACCAAAGGTAAAAATTAACTAAGAGAGTTGGCTTGCCAATGTTCTTTTATAATTCAGTGGATTTTTACTCTTTTCAGTCAACTGGTGAAGCGCAGGAGGTGTTGTCTCTTCGTCAAGGGCCTGTGAGACTTGTGCGCATGCTCAAGACTCCACTGGAAGGTACATCATGCTGTATTTGCACTATCTTCAAATAGGATATTGGCCAGGACAATGCATTAAATAGACTAGTGCAAATTCCATGTTTTTTTTTTCAAATGTGCTTTATACACTGTAATTCACCTGCAAGATAAAGCATTGGAGAAGGAACTAACTAATGACTGATCATCATTATTGCTCAATCAATGTAGGTGCAAAGACTAAGGATGAGTTTGCAGATTCAAGACCTCTCTTTGCTGTTTGTGATGCTGCAAGGTTAGTCATCTACCTTTTCTACCTTGTAATCTTTTGTTAAAGAAAAATTCCAAGGAGGCTTAATAGCCCAAACCTCATAATTTAGGAACCCATGCTGTGGCATTTTAAGCGCTCTGGACAGCCAAACAAAAGTTAAGTCCCCTGGGCTGTTTGTTATTAGAACCACTCAAATGTGTCAACAGTCCCTTGTGCCTCGATCTGTAAGTGTCGAGACTCGATTCTCAATTCTTGAAAGGCGAGTCTTTAGAGTTTCAAGTCTAGAAAATAATGAGCTTGTCACCTGACTGATTTTTAAGTGCTATAATAATACATGTACACTAAATTATACATTCAGGGACTTGCATTATTTTTTGATCATGTTCATGTGCTTAGACATTAGGGCTTCATAATTATATACATTTATATTGTACTTCACTTAGATATTCCTGTATTAAAGCCCCCCAAAACTGTGGCCCTTCTACAACTGTGTGAGGGTGCAGGCTGTGGTATAGAGATTCTACTATCTCAATTCTGAAGGAATTTCATTCATTCAGAACCTTCTCCTGATCAATTTATAATTTCTTTTGAAAAGCTCCATGTAAAGTTTGCATCTGTTTCTCTTTCAGTTGAAATTTGCTTTTGTTTTTGCAGCCCGTCCCTGCCGTTCTCCACAGTCAATCTGTGGTCACTTGCCACAGGTGATCAAGTTCACTCCATTGGGTTTAAGTCTGAAGTGTATGATGTGCTGTGCAACCAAAGGTAATTACAAGGAGTCAATCCATTGAATCAAAAGATCCTCACTACCAGAAGCATGTTTATCTCTGATATGTCTCAGGGATTTCTACTTTTTGGGTCAAAACAGCCCCCCCCCCCCCCCCCCCCCTCGTACACAAAATGCTTATTCGTGTAGAACACCTATAGTACATGTATGATACCAAGTAAATTTTCAAAGAGAGAATAAACCATATTACTAGTAGTTCCATATTGGAAGTGAAGTGCTGCCTCATTGCGAGATGCTGGTTAAGCTGGATAAGAATCTTGAAAACATTGGGTTGGCATAAATCAAATTTACGCCATCGCCGTGGAATTTGGCGAAAATCCTTTAGTTCTGTGCATTCCGGAAGGTCTCAGATTTTTCCCACATGTAAATAGTCTGTTTGTCTTGATTTCGTGCTGGTTATTTTCCTGATTCTCGAATCATCCGCGTCAGATTTTATAGACGAAAACATAGCGTTGGTTTAATAAAAAGTGAACACTGGACAGCGAAGGAAGAAATATAAGCGTGGTAGGAATTCCAATTTATTTCACTTCTTTCGGTTGTTTGCCTTTCATGAATTTTTATAGTCGTGAAGTTGGACCCGGAGTTGGAGGAACAAAACAGCCTCCGGTGCAAAAATTCACCGCCGATGAAGATGTAAACAATGATCGTTTCTTGCGAGTTTCGCTTGCGCTAGTGAATGTTTCTCGAGCGAAAATAACCTCAAAGTGATCACTTTTTTCATTTAATTTTCTTTTCTTTGTTTCGGATACGGAGGAATATTAAAAATTGGATATATTTTGCAAGATGCGTTGCGTTACTGGGAAGGTTTCAAATTACTTTTCACATTATGCAAATTGCAGCATTTTTACCTCAACTGAAAAAATATAGAAAGGGCTAAATTTGTTTCTCTCGCCCTAAATTATAACTTCTGTCGTTAACTTTGATTAAATTTATAAGTTTCATTCAAAATTTATTATAATGATGGCTGGAATACTTCCAGCGAAACTCTCAATTTGAAAAGTTGTTTTGACCCCGGTTCCGGACCAGACAAAATAAACTGAAAGATTCTGACACAGTGGACACGCTATTTTAATAATTTGCGTGCGATCTCGCACGCTTCCGTCTTCTTGTTTTTGAAGGTTAACGCGCTTCTTTGTTAGCGTGCTCACACTATCCCAATACTACCTATTATCAAATCGTGAACTAACGTGCATGCAGATTCCTTAGCAGATTCCCAAGACATGTAAGCTTATTTTCCAATATGCCTAACAGTAATACAACGACGCCCAAGCTAAGTACATGTATACGCTCCCACAGCGTCTTGTTCAACAGAGATCCAGCAAATACGTTGGCCCTGAGAAGAACCTTTGTCCATGTTTAACTGATTTCCAGCGTACTTTTAGACATTACCAAGTCGAATGGACAGCAAAACAGCTTGAAAACCAGTCCAATATGGCGTCGAAACAGAAACAGCTTTGTCGTGCATCGCCTATGCATGCTCGAGTCGGCTTGTCATTACTTTGTTTTGATTGGATGCCGAGGCTCTCCCGAGACTGCCGACGGTTTCGTAGATCTTCTACCGCTCTTGATTGGTTCTCAAACAATATTTCATTGTTACTATCGGAAAACCGAGACAGACAGAAGGACAGAAGGACAGAAGGACAGAAGGACAGAAGGACAGAAGGACAGAATTCTAGATTCTCGATTCTACACGATTAGTAGACTGCCTGCCGGCAGCAACAAGTTTAGCAATTTTTAAGGCACAAGCAAACTTGAAAAAAAATGGCCTAATAAATTGATGCTATATGATGTTTTGACACTACTAATTATCAAGTAGACTAGTGGTACCTATCGGTAAGTGCCAACGAGCCAATAAATCATTGTTGTTGTTGTGAATCATTGTTTTCCTTAACAACAATTATAGTTATCAACAACAATGATTACTTGGCTCATTGGCACTTACCGATAGGTACCACTAGTATATAGTTGTAACGAATTTTTTGCAAAAAAAGAACAGACATGGAGTGGTTTTCGATATAATTTATATTTGTTTGAAATGTTACAAAATACAGTAGATTGTAATTTAGGCGATTTTGAGAAGAACATGCTATTTCTTATAGCGGAGCCGGCCCGCGGAGCACCATACTCATAGAACCTATGCCCATCATTTTTCATGGTCATGGCTAGCGGAATGTTTCGCATGCATGTTGTGTGCCCGCTGCCCTACGTACACTTTTGGCTAGCTCGCTCGCGTGTTTGACATTGCAAAACATGCGCGTGTGACGCCACACAACATCCGGGATCTTTGAGGTTTTGTTTTACGAGCGGCTACACAGCCGTCAGCTCAAACACTTTAGTTGCAGGATTTTTTTTTGCTGTTTTTAGCAGAGAATTAAAGTCGTTATTACCCAACATTTTTTTTGCGGTTTGCTACTCAAGACAGGATACTAATTAAGGGATACTCAGAAGCCGCTTTAGTGGAAAAAGAAGAGCTTTCAGGGATAAAATCTTGCTTCGAGGAACTATATACGTTTTTTAGCAATGCGGAGAGATGGGTTCATTTTACAGATTTCAGGGTTCTGTCCTCGTGTACCGCTAACAAAAAGAACGAAACAAAGACTAAACAATAAACTACACGAAAACAATAGATCACAAACAAAGAGAATACAATGTAAAATCCCTCCTGTACTGGTACACCAGGACACAGCCGATTTCAGCACCTAAGAAAGAATTTCCAAGTACAGTAGTCGCCGGAGGAGGGACTTAAAGGTAAAACAAATTTCGATGGGAATTTATCTTGATATCAATCTGTGATTGACTTTTTGTTTGTGTTCTCGTTAGTTTTGGAGAATTGTTTATAAACGTGTAGCTAAAATTCAGTTGTATTGATTTCTTAAATTTCATCGAAGTCACGGCTCGGCCTCGATGCGCTATAAATGGTACATGTTTTGCTTTTAAACATAAACTAATGGAGATTTGAATAAAATTTTTCGAAAGAAGGTTGTGTTGTCTATTTTTATGTGTTTATTCATTCATTACATAGATTGAAAAGCGATTTTATATAAACAAAACAAGACTTAGATTTTATACTCGCGTCGCCTTATGCAAATGTTTGTGTATTTTTGCATTTTTGATTTCCAAATCAGTTTCTCGGGCATTTTTTATTAGCAACAACTATATTTTATTCGGAAAATAGTCGTAATAGTTATTCTAGAGGGAGAAAAAGCTGCTTTTGTGAACTTTTGTACGGTCTAAATGTACTGTGCAGACGGTCGGGTAATACTGTTTTTGACTGCTAAAATTGAAAAATAGCCCGGTCGTCAATCTTAATTCTTGTGCTTCCGACCTTTCACCTAAGTTAAGTTTCATTTAAGCTTGTTCAGGGGGTCTTCAGAGGGCGACGCTGTTAGGCTAAGCCTAACTATATACACCTAATTGAAGAAACATTGACCCGTGAAAAGCATAAACTATGAACGATGAGACCGAATGGGATTCTGGGTAGGCAGCATTGGTAAGCGTAGTTATATTCCATTTCTTGATAATCAAGATGTTTTCTTGTTTGAGACATGATCTATGCATTGTGTGTTAATAATTATTATGTGTATTCTGTCACAAACAAAGATTAATTTACCCAACTTCCAAGTAAGCCTTTGCGTCGCATCGTTCATGGTTTATGTTTTTCACCCGACAACGTTTCTTCAATTTGGTGTATATTAGGTGTATAGCACAAGTTTCTTGCTGTAGGTGTTCATAATGAGATTGGTTTGTTAGTGTGATGCAAAACTTTTTACTTTTTGCAACATTAAAAATGTCCCAAATGTGAGTGGTGATTGAGGTTTGAATAATTGGTTGTTTGGGTTATTAAAATACACTATTTTCACTATTTCCATGGACCTCAAGATCTCTGTTGAATAACATCCAGCTGTAATTGTAAAGTTCAGAACGATAAAAAAAAAAAAACTACAAAAAAGTGCCATATTTTCATGAACGTAACCATATTATTTTTTAATTGGATCATGCGATCAGTTAAGGCTGATAGCTCAAATCTGTAAGTCAGGCGTGAGAAATTGCTCCATAGGCGTGAGTAGGCGCGAGATCGGAGTTTTGGACTCACAGGTGTGAGACTTGGCAGGTATATAATTATGTTTAATCATAACAAACCAAGTTACATACACCTTTAAAAAAAAAAAACAAAATTTCAGGCAAATTATTTATGAAATGAACCATCTGGATGTTGAAAAGTACGGTACAAATCCCAGCAATTTTCAACACTTTAGAGCCTCGTGACATCACAAAGGAAAATAGTGTTCTGATTGGCTCGTGCTAAATATTAACAACATCCGGCTACATCCTAATATGGTCAAAAAATCTCACTGACACCGGAATCGACTCGGGTCTTAATGAGCTTATCAATTATGCAATTCAATCGTAAGAAATCCAAGTTTCATACACCTTAAGGAAAAACAGAATTTCAGGCAAATTACTTTCGAAATGAACCATAAAATCTCCGCCGAACGACGTACGGAAGTGGACGGTGAAAAGTACAAATCCAAGCAAGCTTCAACACTTTGAAAACCCCGTGACGTCACAAAGGAAAATAGTGTTCTGATTGGCTCGTGCAAAATATCAACATCCGGCTACATCCTAATATGGTCAAAAGAATCTCACTGACACCGGAAACGATCACTTACGCTACAATTGCGCTGAGCGATCCGAGATTTTTTCTGCATATCCTTCAAACTACGTATGGCTCTATATACTGCCGCCTCATCAGGCTCGCGTTTTCGCTCGCCTGACTCGTTGGCAAAAAGGACAAAAAGAGAAGGTGATTAAGTGAGAAACAGATAATTACCAATAACATTCTTTTGTTTGAATTCTAAGTTATGTGAAATTAATAACTTACATGTAGCAAGTTTTCTTTCAGTCTGTCATTTTCTACTTGATAATGACGTCGTATCACATTAATTTTCTATTTCCACTAAAAGTTTTTAACAATTTTTTTCAAGACAGGTATTTTTACTCTTAGAGCAAGCTATATGTAGTGGAATAAAAAATATTTTCAACAAAAAGGGACCATTATTTTTGGATTTCCACTTACATGTACAGTATATAAAGATGTCTTTTGGCTTTTTAATTACATATACATTGTAGCACCAAAAATGGTGCTTTAACCTTGTGAAAGCTGAACAGTGTAATAACTGTAAATCTACCTACATGTAGATGAGTTCTGCACAAAAGTCGTGTGAAACTCACAGTGTCTCTTTGTGAAGTATCTAATATATTAATGCCCTGTGTTGCATTTCCCAACTATTCCCAGTATTTACCAGATTGCTCAACTGTGTTGGACACTGACCATTTATATTGTTTTATAAAAATATATAAAATTGGTAGTTATCTAGAAACCTTTGTGGCATTTTAAGGTGTTATAGAATGGGATCCCCTTAAAGAGGGGGTCCCAACATGAGCATTGATTTGCATCAATGGAATATAAGGAGGTTGATAAAAGGTGTATGGGCGGGAGTTGTTGTGAGTAGTGCAAATAAAAACAAATATTAGTCTGTTAAAGTAATTGTTAATTGAGGGAGCGACTTCTGCAACGCAGCACACTACAACCTCTATGTGATAAAGGAATAAAATTTAAATTAAAATTAGTAAAAATATTTATTGCAAAAAGTGTTATAAAACAGTCAGTGTTTTAGTATTTATGGGGGGGGGGACTCATTTTATAGGGGTTAGTATTTATAGAGGGGGGAAAACCCATTTTTTGGGGGGGGGAACTCAAAGTGTCTCTTTGTGAAGTATCTAATATATTAATGCCCTGTGTTGCATTTGCCAACTGTTCCCATCATTTACCAGATTGCTCAACTGTGTTGGACACTGACCATTTATATGCTTAATTATATTTTTTTTTATTTCACCATGGAGATCAAGCTAGAGAGAGCCATTACAGTAGACAACAAGAATTTATTGCCTATAAGAACAGAACTTGAAAAAAAAAATGTCAACCTCCCATCTGCCATGTGCATTTCTAGACACATCTGACCTTGTTTTTTCCCCTCTCCTACCCTCCCCTTATAAATAAACTTGGACTACTGGCCTGGGTGCACACCTTCCACTTAGCTATCGCCCGCGGCAGGTTGGGTGGGCCCCTTATCCCACCTTACAGTGCACCTTTAGCTAGCTGGGTCGGGGGGCTTCATTCTCTGGGTATTCGCTAACCACATGGGTGTGTCCGCCAACCGCCCAAGTCTATGCTTTGGGGTTTGTGTCCGCTAACCGCCCCACTTAGTTTGCAGGGTGTGTTCGCTAACCGCCCACTTGGTTTTTCAGGGTGTGTTCGCTAACCGCCCACTTAGTTTTTCAGGGTGTGTTCGCTAACCGCCCACTTAGTTTGCAGGGTGTGTTTGCTAACCACCCAATTACGGCTCCCAGGGTGTGTCGCTACCACCCACGCTCATTGCTATCCTAGGGAGCACCCAGTACCTATAGTCCCATTTACTGCCAGATTTGTCTTGTTGTTATTTGTGCACTTGAGAGCGAATTTGTTGCTAATAGTAATAAATGTTTATTTGTTTTATATAATTTTCTAGATTGATGGTTGTAGCTCTGCAAGAAAAGATAGCAGCATTTGATGCTTGTACATTCAAAAGCTGTTTTTGCATTACTAGTGAGTGTTTTATGTTATGCATGTTTTGAGTTTAATTCTTACATCTTTGTATGTTTGTGAGATATGTAAAACATGGCATGGCTCTGACCCAGAGTATAATTATAATTATGTATATGATTTGAAGTTCCCCAAGTTATGCCTTGTACATACATGTATCAAACCATGCAGAACAAACCATGCAGAACAAACCAGAACACTACTTGCTTGGAACCAGCTCCCTAGGGATATTGCATTAAGCAAATCTCTGTTACTTTTCAAGGAAACAATTTCCAATTTTTATTAATTTATATTTAAGTACTTAGTTAGACAGTCTAAATGCTCATCATTGAGTGAAGACTTACGTGGTAAATAAATAAATAAATAAATAAATAAATAAATAAAATAAATGCACTGTGATCATTAAGAGAGACCAGACAGCTCACAGTGACCCTAATAAATAATTTCCCTAATTTCACAACATTCCCTTCATATTCTAAAAATAATGATTAAAAAATTATCTTGATGTGTATTTAATTACCATCTTGTTTATAACTTCTATAATATTATTTGACATTTAGTCACAAATTATTCTTTTTTATATTTGAAACCTTAGTCTTAAAGTTTTTCTTTGTTTAAGTAATGTTTACTATACATGAGCGGGAGAGTTGTATTGGCCTATACAATCACGAGCCGAAGGCGAGTGAATGTATAGTGCCGATACACCACGGGCGCGAATGAGTAAACAACTTGTGAAATTCACATTCACATGTAAATTAGATACAACCACTCGTGAGTTGTATCTGGATTGCAAATTAGATACAACCACTAATGAGTTGTATCGAGATTGTATCTGCCTATATAGGGTGATCATGTAATTGGAATGGCTCATTTCTGTTTGTTAGTACCTTTAGGATTATTAATGAATTTTACAATGGTAATGTTACTTCAGGTTGTTATCCAGCCCCAAGCCCCAACCTGAACCCTCTGGCACTGGGAACTAGATGGCTGGCATATGCAGATCGCAAGGTTTGTTGACTTCATTTTTTTTTGGCAAATTAGTATTTTCTTTTATTTTGATTCATTAAGTTCATATTACAACTGTACATGCAGTTACAATGTACATGTACATCACACTGCAAATTATTTTAAGTCCTTTATCATGACATTATTCACCTGGTAGAGAAGAAAGGGGTACCAGTTAATGGAAAGCACTTAAAAATTCAATCCCTTCATAGTTTGGGATTTCCCCATCTCCAAATCCGGGTTTTTTGCCTCTTTGAGGTGAAGAGAAATGTCCCACGGATTCTCTGCCCTTATTAGTAAACATGTGTTGATTTTACTGCCTGCAGGTGGAGGGTGTTACCCACTGCATGTAGTGTATGTTGTGTTATTAATAGTTTGCTCCTTACATTTTTCCCAGCTGGTGCCTAACCACCAATCCTGTGGGGGAGTGTGTGGAGACAATTCTCAGTCATACACAGCTACAGTTATTAATGCTGCTAAGGTATGCCTTAACTTTTCTCAAAGCTCTATTAAGTGTTAATGGGTGGTTCCAGAAAATATCCATACCCATACCACGGGCGGCATCTTGGAATTCTGAAGGGGAGGGGGGGTTCATTGGACTGGAATTCCGAGGACAAGGGGGGGTTCATTGGACTGGAATTCCGTAGGCAACGGGGGATTTTCAGGTCTGGACTTCCAGAAGGGAAATACAAGTTCGCAAATCGAGCCCGAACTGTCAACGTACATTTCATAACGAAGAAGAAAGGTAAACAAAGCACCAGAGGGCCTAATGTTAATATACTGCATGTTAGATTAATAATTTAAAAAATTGTCGTTTCCTACCGCATACATTATTACATAAAAGACACATTTTTCCCACCTGGTACAATCGTTCGCAAATGTTTTGAAAGCGTCGTGAGCGGAAACTCGGGCCAGTCTCTCACTGTCATTTGGAATGCCTGTCAGATTTGTATTTTTTAGCTGCGCGCCAGTTGTTGGGAAAAATCGACCTGTTCACGCTATAAATCACACATGAGCAATCTTCAAAGACCAAATAACTACCGTGATATTTGTGAGATACTGTTTTCCATATTTGCTGTGACAATCTACGTTGCATAGCCCAAGTACCGGTATTAACTTAGTTGCGCAGTAAAAGTAAAAATTATATAAGGATGGCAGTCGGATGCCATCTCCCATTTCGAGGGAAAGAACATTTTACACCCGACTGATCGGAAAATGTGCAAATAGACTGGATAATTTAAACAGCAACAAAAGCAAAAGCTTTTCATTTGCTTGCGACGCAAATTGAGCGTGAAATGAGGTATTTGCAGGCAGATTTGACGATAGTTAACTTCTGAAGAAATGGGTTAATTATTAACCATAGCTAGAGTTAATAAGCGCTAAAAAATTTGCTGGTTTTACCAAAATTGTATACCTTTGGTGGGAAGCATGGATTTGCAAAAACGATTATACAAGCACTGCATTTTCACCTCGTTTGCCCACAGTGAAAATTATGCTAAGTAAATGTGAAGATGCGTCATAACTGTTCACTTGATGATAAAAACTTAGATTGTTTGTTACGGTGTATGGTTTACATTCCAACAAATCTCTAAACTGGGCCTTTTGCTTCTCATCCTGTCCACACAAGCCTGTGTAACACGAGTCTCACACACGCAAATATAGGTTAAATTTTCCAGGCTGTCAGTTATGAATTTGAAGGTGCGGTTCATCCACAAAGGAGTATGGAATAATCAAACCGGTTAACAGGTAATTGCTGCAGACGATCTCTGTCAATTCCTCCTTGTTGAAAAAGTAGCCCTCTTGGCAATCCATTGTCCTCAGGGACGAGCAGTGTTTTGCTATCGCTAGCACGCCGCTCTTGCCGAATCCCGGCAGGCACCTTCAGGAGGAACAGCGATGTACCTAAGTTTCTTTTATAATAGGCCAACGATCGCGGGCAGGCACTCTTCGCTTATGCTTATGCTTGAAAGTGAAGAGCTAATGTCAGGGGGGCTTTCCTTTGCCATAAGTGCTCGATAACTCCCGCCACACACCTTTGCGACAAAGCCTGGCCCGATTTTTGTCGTATGCAACAAAAAATCGAACTAAATTTAGACTTAATGGGAAGGTTTGCGGTTCCTTACGACACGATTTTCATCCATTGTTGTCGACAAAAATTGGGCATAAAAAATCAAACATGCTTAATATTTTTCACGTGAAATTTTTGTCGTAAGTGTGCGCGGCTTCCATACAAGAAAGTTCGCGATTTTTTCTCATGCATGGCAGAAATCAAGCTTTGTCGCAGAGATGGTATCCGTAGGTCTTGGTATACACCCGCAAATGGCAAATTTAAACTGCTAACCCAAATCACCAATGTTATCAGTTGATTGACTGAACGGAGATTAAAACACTACAAGATCTTAAACCGAGAAAAAATCCGCTGTCGACTGAAGTGGCATAAGAATTCGTCATAATAAATAACACGCCAAATTATTTCGCCTTTTGCCATTTGTGCATGTATTCCAACAACTTTTAGAGTACAATAAAAGATCGTTCAATTTACAGTGTAGATTCCTCAGTTCAATTTGCAAGGTTATATGAAAAACTTACCACAGTTGAATAATACCCTGTCAAATCAAAAGAAATTATACAAAGCAAACGGATCACAAGTTTATTCGTGTAAAAAGTTAAAATCAATTATCAGACAAGAGATTCTGGGCCGCTATTTGTCATCACGCAACGCCAAGAACCATCGCACGTAAATGGCGTGATCGCTTAGACTTCTGGGATACAAAATGGTGGCCAAAGCTTACGTTGAAGAAGTTCGAAGTGTATCGGAGCTTGTTTTTCAGGTTTTTTGGTGTTTTTCAAGAATTTTCTCTCTCATATAAAAAAATTTGGCTACTACATTCATGCTTCATGGAATTTGGCAGGTAAAAACAGTTTTAGTTTTGTTTTCCTTTTCAAGGAAGTCAAAGAGCTTAATTCGATCAGGTCTTTCCATTGATCGTTCGCTGGGCTGAAATTATAAATAAAGGTGTTTGGAAGTTAGGGAGGGGCTTCTCAAATCAGTTGGAAGGAAAAGCAGAAATTCCTGAGGGGGGTTTGAATGATTACCGAATTCCGAAGGCATGGGGGGATAAAACGTTTTGGAATTCCGAGGGCAAGGGGGGATTGAACATTTTGGAATTTCCTAAGGCAAGGGGGGGTCTTGATGAAGATGCCGCCCGTGGTAGGGTATGGATATTTTCTGGAATCACCCAATATATTATTCTACATACAGTGTTAGTATACTAATTTATATCTGCTGGATGTTCAGTAACCCACTTGTATATCTGTACACATTGTATGACAGGGGAAAGGCGCAGTGGAGGAAGGGGGGTCTGAAATTCCCACCTCCTATTTTCATTTTTTACCCAGTTCCTTCCCCTTCTAAGGCAACTTCCATCTCTTTGTGCTTTTGCTACCTGCTTTTGCATATCTTTGTGCTCTTGCTTCCTCAAAATATAACATACATGTGATATTGCAAAATTCCCCGATTTCTCCCATTATTTACTTGTACCACCTCACAAATGCCATGATATTTTATCTTCTTCCCACCCTCCTCTTTGCCAGTTCTCACCCCCCCCCCCCCCCCCCTTCCCCCAGGTTCCCCTGCCTCCAGCTGTGTCCCCGCTTTTTTTAAAGTATTATTGGCTTAACATGATTTTCGTTTTCATGTTTTTCAGACTCTTACCAGAGGCCTCACAATGTTTGGTGAGAAATATTCATTTTTATACAAGGTTCTTTGTTTGATAACATTTTTATCTTTGATTTTTGAACTTTTAATATTTTGGTGATGAATTACATTTTATTTCCACTTATTGCATTTAGGAGAAACAGTGGGCCGATGGACCGGAACAGAAATCCCACAGGATCATGGAAGCCAAGTAAGTTCTTAAATACATGTATTTTTCAAGTTTACATCGGCATACATGTATATAACACAATTTTGGAGGGAGTGTATAACATTAAATTTTAAATGTTACTGGATCTGGAGTATTATGACTGTACAGTGTACACGTTGTAAATTGTCAATTCTCTGTGGTTGCATTGCATTAAAAGAGAATTGATTTCTGTTCGAAGTACTTCTTTTGTACATTGAAGAAGAAGTACATTGTACTTCTGTTAGAAGTACAATGTAGATGTTACTGTATGTTACAGTGTATTTCTTTAAGTCAAGCGCGTATATGCATGCATGTGCATTTGTGGCTTTGAGGGTTGTGTAAATAGTGAGTTGTTTAATATTTAGGTCAGTCTCAGGCGTTACACTGTCCGTTATGTTAAGACGTTTGAAAACCTTCAAATTTGCACTTGTGCTTGTCTGATAACATCAGTTGAATTTAGTAACGACTAGTTTCTTTAGATCTGCCTTTGAATGCAGCTTAGTCAAGGATGGTTATTGTTAATGACCTTGTAGGATGGGTTGGAGTCTTGAGCCTTATTGGATCCTACTCAGGTTTCTTGAATTTTTCCCGATGCAGTTTGAGGTTTTTTATCAGGTTTTTCCTGGCCTCTGTGTACATTGTATCTTTACTTTACACATGTACAGTAGATACATGCTCATTTCTCTCACACTTTAGTGATATAAGTAAATTAAGTGTTATATTACATTCCTATTAAGGTGTTTTTATTATTGCTGGTTATAATCATGGCATATTTAAATCAAAATTATATAAAGTGTAATGGCCTACTAAGGCACAACTAAACCAGATAATGTTATTTATTGTTGTTGAGTCATAACTTGTAGTAGTTTTAAGCATAATACATATGTCAGCAACTTTAGTTTTATACCTTTCTTACTTAATTTCTGCCATTTCATCATCAGAAGAAGCCTGTTATCAGATCAGGGGTTGTGACCATTATAGACACACTGAAAATTGGCAATGGAGAGGTAAGTAAAGAGAATTTAAAACAATACTCCTCTGGCATAGCTTTTTACTCCCATCAACCCTAATCGACTTTCACTTTTTCCCCTCAATGTCAAACATTATGTCATATACACTGTAATCTAACTTACTGGTAAATTGTTCTTACGTTTCACTCTGCTGGTGAAGACTCAATAAAAGTTTGACCATTCATGAAAGTTACTAAGCAGTACTTGTCTGTAGTATTTTATATTATTTGATTTATATGCTGTACAAGGTGGTTTTAACTGTTGGGTTTGCTGAGGAAATCCTACATGAAAAGTGTGACCATTCACATGAAAGCTTTTTAGCAGACATTTCTAGTGATACTGTTTGTTTATTCTACATGAATGTTTTGTAAAGGTTTCAGTTTTGAACTTTTATTTGTGTGTGTGTGTGTGTGTGTAATTTTATGCAAGTCCACAGTACTCAATTTTTGTTTATTCAATTGCAGTTCTGTGTACAGGAGGATGACCATGAGGGCTCTGGTATAGTGGCCCATTTCCCTGCCCATGCTGGACAGCCCCTCTCTGCCATGTCCTTTGATCCCAGGTATAAACACTGATCACCAATCTGAAAACCCCCACAAAAGATAATATTTGTTTAAGTTGAGGCAACTACATGTAAATAGTTGTCTGGTTGATGCTTACTGGTAAAACAGGATTTTTTTATATTTTTTCTGTGTATACTGTTGAAGGGGATACAGATATTTGAAAAACACTATTAAAATGAAACAATCAAATCACCAATTTTATGTAAGTGTCTGCGTGGGCTACTATCAGTCTGGAACTGTTTGTTCAGAAGGTGGATAGCACTATCTCCCACTATCCAGCCGATAACACAAACGATTTTGTTAATACTTATCCACTGGATAGTGATTTATCCGGTCAGGATAGCACTATCCACTTTTTGAACAACTGGGGCCAGGTCATACTACATGTATGTGCAGTATACAGTCAAACGACTGCTAACAGCCACACCCAAGACATAGGCAGACACAGTCTTCTTCCCATAAGCGGATATCTCTTCTAAGTGGCCACTTAGAAACTCTGAAGTTTTAAATTAAGAAGTGTTTTCTTAGTTCAGATACTGTAAAGGTAATTTCTTATTTTAAGAAGGATGTTCTTAATTTGAGGTGTGTGTTCTTTATTTAAGACTTTTGCCAAATATTGGCTCCGTACTTTAAGTCTTAAGATGTTGATTTTAAGGAAGATAGTTTTCTTAAAATAAGAATTAAATTCTAAAATTAAGAAATTTAAGCTTATTTAAAAACAATAAAGTTCTAACCTGTCGACTCGTTTTAAGAAATTTTGTTTAAGAGTGATAGGTGATAAAGTGTGACATTGCAAAGAAAAGCTCTTGAGTACTTTCGTTTGGTGCTTATTTGCAAAACTGAAGTCACCTTTTTTTCTTATGTCAACGTTGTCCGCTTTTGGGAGTAAAAGGAGACTCTAAATTGTGACCATTCAAAGAAATGCTCTCGAGTTAAATAGCTCTTTGCTTGTTATTTTGCAAAATAAAATTCACCTTTTTTTGTTGTGTCAACCTCGTCCGCTTTTGGAAGTGAAAGATTTAAGCTAGTTTTGCTATTTTTTTTATAAATATCCCTCAGACTGACTGACCTGCGATATTATTTTCAGTGGTTCTTTGCTGCTAACTGCAGATGTGCTTGGACATAACTTTCACGTGTTCCACGTTCTTCCCCACCCAATCTGCCCGTCGTTGAGTGCCATTCATCATCTTTACACCCTTCACAGAGGAGACACGACTGCTACTGTAAGTCTACTCTTTTGCTTGTGATATAGCCTTGAACTGAGACAAAAACACCTGTATTTTCACGTCCTTTTTCGCCTGCAAACCGCCACGTTGTTTTGTTCGATAAACAGTTAACCGCGGCCACACTGTGAGCATGCGCAATATCTTCATTCTCAGTCGGCCAGCCGCCAGAAATTCCCGCGTAAAAACAATCCACCGTAGGAAAAAAGATGGCGGCTGTTCATTTTACCACAATACCTTGCGGACCTAACACAGCACATAAGGCACAAAGAAGGCCAAATTTTTACAATATTTGTTCCAGTACTACGGACAATGTGTAGACCAGGTTTGAAGATTTGATAACTTTTCTTTACATTTTTATGAACGTTGTTAAGGTTTTTGTGCGCTAAGAATTATGGGTAAATGTACCAGTCGCCATCTTTTTTCCTACCAAGGATTTCGACAACGACAGAAATACGTAAAAAAACTAGCAGTAAGGGACGGACCATTTTATTTTTGACGAGGGGGTTGAGCAATTATCAAAAAAAAAATCCTGCACAGCGAGTCAAAGGGAAAAAAAACTGAGGAATAGAACAATCCCGAAAAAAATTCTTGCACAACCTCAAGACGGAAAAAAAAAATCATGCCTTCAATCTCCCACTCTGATAGCTTCACTTTACAATAAGCTTCCCGTAAGCATTGAAATCAGATTTTGAAAATTGTTGTGGAAACTAACAAATCCCTTAATCACTTTGGTAGTTTTACACTGAAGCAAACTCACCAGTGAGCGTTGAAACCTCAGTTTGCGTAATTAAAAAAATGCCGCTTCAGGTAAAGAAGGGTTGTATAATATAAATAACCCTGCTCGAGAAAATATCCTTATCTTCTCATTGTTTCGATCTCTTTTTATTGGAGGTTATCTTATTGTGTTTGTTATATACCCTGAGTTTTCTTTTTTCTTTGTCAGGTTCATGGAATAGCATTTTCCTTCGACAGCCGATGGGTAGCAGTGTCTACAGTGCGTGGAACAGTTCATGTGTTTCCCATCACATCTTACGGAGGTACTTTGCAAAACAAATGCAGAACATTAGTTGTTTTAGTAAGAAACATGCCTTCAATTCACGAAATCAAACTGCTACGTTCAATGTCAAATATCGTTGTGTAAGCGTTTATTGTTACTTTCGTGTACAGTCAACTCTCTCTAAGACGGACACCGTCGGGACCGGCCCCAACTGTCCGTCTAAGACGTCGTTCACACTTGGTGCTCGAGCACCGTGCCCGGGTAAAGTGCCTGACGGGCACCAATGTGAACACGGCTTTTTGTAAGTGCCCGTGCCAATAATTGGGCACGGTGCTCGGGCACGGGTACAAGGTCGATACCTTGTACTCAGGCACAGGTGCCCGGGCACAGTGCTCGGGCACCAAGTGTGAACGACGCCTTAGAGAAGTTTGATGTCTGATGGAGTTTTGAGGTCTTGAATCCGTGTTGATTTGAAGCGTTTCTGTGTAAATGTTAGCTTGCGAATACAGCCGCCTCTCATCGCTCCCGGCCGAGAGGGGCGTTGTATTCGCAGACTCTGTAATTGCTGCCTGAGTTTGCAGGAATTTGTTATTTCCCTTGTAGGTCCCATAACAGTTCGTACCCATTCCTCCCGCCGCGTGGTCAACCGAAGCAGTCGGTTCCACACCAGCGCCGGACTGGATGACTTGGAACAGGCGTCCACTCCTACAGGCCGACACAGTCCGTGTAATGGCACAGGACAGAATTTGTCATGTTCACCCAATGGAAGCCCACTCAGCTCCACAGGGACACCAATGGCTAGAGACTCTTTGGCCCTTGCTTCAAGTAACAATGGTTTAGTAAATCCCCGTTTACCTCCCCTTCCACATTCTTACCTGATATACCCGTTCGCACAGATCAGGACACCCACTGGCCCCAGGTGTGGCGGGCCCTGCTGCACAGGCTCCACTCAGCACTCTAACAAATGTAATGGCCGAGTTGGTCTGGAGTATTCCATGGGCGTGGCGATGGCGTTTGCCCTTTCTAGGGGATGGTTAGGAGGAAGTCCAAACACTGCGAGAGCAGGTAAACACGTGATATAATGTTTAAATGCAACCTATTGCGCAATTTGAATGGCCGATTTACGTGAATGAATTTCAACATCGTACGAAAAAGGTTTGTCTTAAATTTCAGTAAAAGAATGGAAAGACTTGTTCTAAGTCGCTTGTTATTTCGCTGCAACGATAAGGCAGTTTTGGTGGTCTAGGACAAAAAGTTTGGCTAACACACAGTTATAAAGACGCGCGCGGAATATATGCGAATACTTAGCTTGGAAACGAACCAGTCGCATCGTGCTTTTAGAGCCAGCGCCCGTTTTCCCTAAGCAGCAGATTTAATAACGATACGAGCGACTTAGAGCAAGTCTAAAGAATGGTATGAATCTGATTCTTTGACGGCCTGCACAAGCAATATTTGGGCAAAGAGCAACAATATTATGTTACTATTTGATCAGTTGATAAAGGAACTTTACAATGTACTAAGTATTTTTTTTTATCGATAGTTAAACAACTCTTGCTCTTTGCTTGTGTCTTGTTTCTTAGAACCGTGCAGGTCTTCAGCTGTTGATTCGCTGTACATACTGGATCTTCACGGGAACTTAACAGAGTATATACTGGAGCCACAAGGGGTCAAAACTGCTCCACAGAGCGATGACACGCCCTTGGAGCTCGTTACTATATCAAGAGCACAGTGGACGCTAACCAGGTAAACAGGCCAAACTCGGGGGTTATTCTTTTTGCAAAGCAAATAAACCCTTAGGGCCCGATCACTTGGCGAATTTCAGCCCGATAAATAGAGGCGGCATGTAGGTCTCGGAACGCCTCACAGGATTGGCTTAGAAAACAATAGAACAGACAACAGAACAATGTACAGCCCTGAAAACAATAGATGGTTTTCACTCACGTGACCTTCAGCCCTGTGGGACTCAAATGACAAAGGCCATGGCGGCCATGTTGGTGCACATAACAAAAGAAGTTCATTAAAATTCTTTTGTAGGTGTGCACCAACATGGCCGCCGTGACGTAACGTGAAAACCACCAGTACATCTGCATGATACCAAGTCCATGGAAATTAGAGGTTCCTTGGTTACCGTTTAAGAAAAGTGCGGGAAAAAAGCTTTATTTGTCAAGTGGGAGTTTAGTAGGAAACAAATAGGTGAAATGGCATTTCTGTTTTCTTTATAGGTGCCCTACCTGGCCCGAAAGCAAGAGTCCTGTGGTCAAAGACCTGTCTTTGTTGATGGGAGTGTCCAAAATGACCCCGAGTGAACTCAATACACGCACCGAAAAACAAGGTGAGCGAGAAGAAGAACCTGTTAGCCTGATTATGATTCATATACGGTGTGAGTTCGTAGAGGGGTAAAGGGGGGTAGGGAGAGCGAGCGAGCCACCCCATACCGTATAACAATCAGGCTATTGCTCTCTTTGTGAGGGGTTAGCATATTTGGCCAAACACAAGAAACGCCGGCAAATAAGTCAATGAAAAGATCTCAACTCCGAAGATAAATATATATCCCTTTAGTCAAGGGCAAGGCAAGAACATGCACTGAAGTAAAGTCGCGGTTCGCTTTGTTGTTCTTCTGATTGTGTTTTCTTTGACTGATTAAAGTCAATGCTCAAAAACAAAATAATGCTCTCTTTTGGCATCAGTTACAAAGCTTAGCAAGCACAAAACCGCTTTCGAACTCATTGAAATTCTTGCCTGAGTGGAAAAATGGGTGTCAATGGTGCTACACCAGTGGACTCTATTTATAAGCTGCGATCAGGCGGTACTGTTTTTGGCGGGAGGGGCAGGCCTGATCGCAGGGTAACTTTATTCGCTCCGGTGAAGGACTAACGCTCGGTGGTCATTGTTTCTCAATTCGCTCAGTTACATGAAGTGTTTTACTTCCCCATCAACGTAGCACCACAGTTACTTTAGAAAAACGTACCCCTTTAACTCCATTTACTGCTGCCTGTGTTGCGTTAACTGTCTCTATCGATCAATACAGCATCAAAATTATCTTGAATGATAATCGTTTTAATGACATAGTTTTTGTCTTTATTATTTCAGGAAAGAAGATTACAATGGAAGGCGAATCGCTCATCACGTTCACACCCAAAGAAGAAGCCAACTACGATGGTTGCACGGCTGACGATCAGTGGCTGGCGAATATTGACATGGAAACTCACGCCGCCCCTCACAGGCGCCTGTGGATGGGCCCTCAGTTTGCCTTCAAGACCTACCAACCACCCGGCTCCTCCTCAGCATCTTCCACGCATAGCTTAGGGGACTCCAGATCTGGGGGCTCGGGGAGCGGGGCCACTATTGCGGCTCACAATAGGGACGCTCACCCTTTGGACTTCTACTCCGAAGAGCTTGATTTACAGAGCTTGCGGCTGCAGCCTGTTCGCTCGGATCCAGTTCCCACTCCGCCAGGTCGGTTCGCGTTCACCGGGTGCGCCTCGCCGAATCTCGGTGGAAGCATGCCGCTCGTAGTGGACAACGGCCCCGGAAGTTTGACGGAACCGTGGCCAAGCATGAACAACGAGATGTTTGAAGATAAAGAGGAGCAACTCGTGGAGACGTTGGCGGACGCTATGAACGACAACGCAACTCTACCCGTGAAAAATGGCAAGAAACGAACCATTTCGATTAACGGCGAGAATCAGTTCCAATTCAAGTCGGATTGTTTGGGGGGAGGGGTGAACGCCTTTGCGTCTTATTCCCCCGCTGAAACGAGCCCCCTGTTCCCACCCGATTGGTCCTGAGCACAACAGGACAAACGACGTCGTCTTACATGACGCTTCAAACTGCGATTTATCGCACAACGCGGAAAAATATGTGGGTATGGCAATAGCTGGCGCATTTAATTTAAATCGAAAAAAAAAAACACGCGAAATACAGTATTTTATCTTTTTCGTGAGATAATTTGGTTAAAGTTTCCTAAATAGGATGACAACTTCCATTACTAGCTAAAATTGCTTTAAATTATTTGAGTATTCAGAGGTTACTAACTTTTTGTCATCGTAAAATGAATATTTAAAACAAAACAAAATTTAATTTTTAAAGATCCCTTGAAAGAAACAACACTCATAATTGTTATTTATATTTCAAGTATTGCATTTGCTTTTCAAATTGCACTATTGCATATTTGCCTGATGCGTCGTTTTGGGGAAATAGAAATAAAAATGAATTTTTTTATAGTACTTGACTTGAAATCATGCCGTTGGTTATGTTTCTATATTTCTACTTTGACCAGGTGCTTTTAACAGCACATGTGTATAATATGGGATGTTAAGGTTAATAACACAGAAAAATATCAAAATATCGAAAATGTAAAAAAATGTATAAAATGCAAAAAACGTTGTTGGATTCTGACTGCACTGTATAGGAGCTAAGCGAGATTTATTTATCAACTGTAAGATGATGTATAGTTGTGCCTGAGAAAAAGTCGTTTTAAATAAAGTTAGGTTCTGGTTTTATGAAGCTACGTAAGGTATTACAACAGGTGTGATATCATATAAATAATATTAATAATGTTAATAGAAAAAAGTCGTTGATTCTGAATCTCTATTCTGTAAAGTTTATAAATTGTATAAGTCAAAGAAGAATGATCAATCTTAATCTAACACTTGTAAAAAGTTTTAGTCCCTTTCTAGATGTATATACCAAGGGTTTTGTAATCTTTTCTCTGAATTCAATTTTTTGTGAAATTTCAATTAGTAATTTCCTTGAAATGGTTACAAATGGTTAATTTATAAACCTGTTATACGCGAGTTTCTGTAGTAACAGAATCCAAAGGAAAAAAAATATTGTCTTTATATTTTTAATATCAATGGGTGAGGAAACAATAAAACTTGAAAACGTCATACTATGCTTGGCTATGCTGTGCAAAGTGCTATGGTTGTAGAAGCAAAGGATACCGTAAAGGGGGACTTATGGAGAGGGGGCCTTAATAGAGAGGGGGAGCTTATTAGAACGAGGCCACGCCTAGCCTATACTCGTGCCGGTCATGGACGTTACTTGCGGGGATGTAAAACAGCAACAGGCAAATTAACAAAATCAAAATTAGTTTCACTTCTGCTTGCATGCATGTGTATTCTTTTACCCAGATTTAATGCGATGCACAAATGAGAGACGAAAACACGAAGAATAAAAAGAAAAACGGAGGGCAAACCTTACCTTGTTGCCGTATCCGGCACGAGTAAACAGCAACAAAAAAAAAATTGTTTCGCTTCTGCTTACATCACAACATATTCCAAGTATCGTGGGCTTAAAATTTTCTCGCAGTGCATGCGTGCCTAGTCTCGTACCCAGATCTAACGCGATGCACAAAAGTACATACGAAAACACGGAGGAAAAGTTGCCTTTAACTCGTTGCCGTAACGGCACGAGTAATTAAGCGAAACGCGATGTCTTCCAAGTTTCTGCACGTGGATAAACGTCCGTAAACCATACTTTGATTGATCAATGAAGGATTACCGTTATTACGATCTTTTTTTAGTACGGTAATGTTTCTCTAAAAGCTCGCGAGTACTGTATGTGAATTCCTGCCCGGATTGGTACTGTAATACAGTCTGTCGTTTATTGTTTTGGTTGTGAAGAAAAGAAAGGGGAATAGGGGGAGGGCTCAAAAGAGAGGAGGGGCTTAATAATGGTCTTGCTATAAAAAGAGGGGGCTTTCTTAGGGGGCCGGAGGGGGATCTTAATAGAGGATTTCTGGTAGTTGAACATCACTTTTCCAGGTTTCCAATGATGCAATGTGATGCGATGCGAACTAGCTGACGCTGAGAAAGCCCCACGCCCTTGGCAAAAAAAATTCATATATAGTATAACGGAGATGGTAGTCAATAACTTTGAAAGAACCTCCATATATAAAAGTACCAGAATCTCTTTTTGTGGACGTGACTTTACTTTACTGTTTTTACAAACGAGGTCGACATCGCAATTCAGCTCAGTAGTTCAATATTGCTGAATTCAACATTCGTTTCACTACGCCGCTGAATGATATTGAGTGATTGTTTCCTGCGGGCCTGTCTTGTAAATTGTATGAGAATTAACTAATAAAGATTTCTTGTTGTTGTTGTTGTTGAATCGTTCAGTTCAACATTTTTTCTTTTCAGGTGTGAACAACAGTGTTGAATTTGTTTGTTTGTTTGTTTGTTTGTTTGGCTCGTTCAACAAAGTTAAATTAACCCATGTTGAGTGAGTTTGAATTCGTAGGCCAAAACCAGAATTTAAAACAAATCCCAAATAAGATCGTTTACATTGTATAGGAGTTCATCCACAGACGACTTGAAAGTCATAACCACATTACACTACGTACGTATTAAGGCTTGACCGTAGGGGCTAATAAAAAGGCAACCCCCTTCCCACCCCCGCTCCCCTGCCCACTCTTAGGAAAGGTAAGTTGAGGCGTGGACGCAGTCTAGAGCAGACGAATAAACCTCTCAACAATCTGTACAGTTTCAAAATCTTCTACGCGTAGTTAGAAACGCCACTCAAGTCAGAAAAACCCCTCAACATATTAAAGACACAAAAACCTTCCCTTGCTGCAATTTGAAAATGCCCAGCCCTTTACTTCACTTAATAACGGTACATCCCAAATATAGATGAGCTTTTCATCACCAGGGATCCGGTATATCAAATATGGTATTTAGAAGGTCATGCAACTTAACGCATAAAATCACGCAAAAATTAATCTTGCGTCGGATTTCAGTTCCACTAACGTCAGCTAGCCAAGTCCAAGATGCCACCCACGATAGTTCCAGGTATGTTGAATAAATACAATAATTTCTTTCTCGGATAATCATATTTTGTGTCTTTCAAAAGATTGTATTATTTGGAATCGTAATGTTAATTGAGCTATCGTTCACTCGGGCCTTGAAATAAGGGTAATCAGTAAAGATGTTTCACCAATTTCAGCAATTTCGATGTTTATCCCGGAGTTAATCTAAGCACGGAAGAAAAGAAGCGTTAAAAAAATCTAAGCTCTTATGATAAACATCTCTCTCGATTCAGCTTCCCGCACTTCCTTTCTTTGACCCGGTATTATGAAGAGATTTTGCACCAATCTGACCAACCGGGATTTCTGTTCTATTCTACGTAGCTGTTTTAATGTTTTTAGTATAGCTTATGACAGCTTTAAAATGTTGCTTTAACAGGGCGAGAGCAAGGAAGGAAGTGGAAATCATTTAGTTTTAAGAAAGAAAGCGCTGAAAGAAGCAGCAGTGTAACTCGAAGTCAATTGAAAGAGGGTCGTTTGAGTCACACTACTCCGCGTTACAAGCCATACAACTTAAGGTCAAGGAAATCTAGACAAGGTCAAAGTAAGTCGAGTATTAAGTATTCAAACCGCCGGTTATTTTTTGTTTACAGCTACACTAATGTCACGCATGATAACGGTAAATGTTCTTTTCTCTTCAGCGGTGATCAAACACCCTATAATTAGGGCCCTTTTTTTTCGACATATTCTGGTCATTCCAAAAACAGAATACCTTTAATTATTACATCCGTGATTCCTCTCTTAAAATATGGAAAGAAGTCACTACTTTGATTACGTGTACCAAGAAAAAGTTTTGCTTGTGAGAATGTAAACAACAAAGTTTTGTTAATAGTGTATCCTGATTTCAGAATGCTCAAAATATGTCCCAAAAAACGCACCCTTAGAAAGAAGCAGCACTGAACATGGAATAATACCGAGGATCGAGCGAACGACTAATTGTAAACCCAGTCTCTTCACAAAGGTCTGGGTAACAACTTGCCATTAATCTGTATAATGGATAAAAATCTCCTAAACATGGAACAACATGAAGTAAATATTTACTTAAAACTTTCAAGGCGATATACTTTTCCAGATCGATCTGATACGGAGTGTAGCGAATGCCCCCGGCAAAATAAACGTCAGCAAATCTCCCAATTATCAATTAACGTTTATTCGACTGAATCATTACCTGACATGAAACATCTTAAGTGACTTTGTTATCTGGTATTGATTTTTTACTTAGTTTAATTACGACCCGCCGTTGAATTCGCGGCCGCCATTCTGGTCATTGATCCATTAATTCAGTCTAGTTACTGGATCCTAATGGCGGACTCAGACTACAACGTAACGGAGGGAGAGGGGGAGGGGGTTGAATAAGTGGGGAGGGGGTGGAGTGAAAATGTTAGAGATTGAAAAACATTTTTGGTCCTTCGGGCAGTATTTTTTACAAGGGGGGAGGGGAGGGGAGGGGAGGGGAGGGGAGGGGAGGAGAGGGGAGCGGGGCCCTCCTAGATAAGCCACCGTCTGGGTAGCCCTTGTCAAGTTTTAAGCGATAATGACGACACAGCTACCAGTCGTGCGTGGCTCGAGAAACACAGGCAAACAAGCTAAATGTGGGGAGAGTGGTGGTATGTAAAACATAAAAGTTAAGATGGGAACGCAAAGAGATTCAGTGCCGGTTATTTAAACGAAGTTTAGATGGGGTTTAAATCTAATAAATTACAATCTGGCCAACTCCAATATTTAAACGTTATACTGTAAAGAGTATCCAGAAGACATATAGCACAGACTAGATAAACATTTGTCTCCTCAAAATTACCCACTTATAAAAAGATGTGGAGTTCCTTTGTCTTAAACCGCGGTCTAAGCTAGACTTCGTTTCAATAACCAGTCCTTTCTTTCTTAAAGAGACACTGTCCCGCCGAAATAGCAAAATGTCGCTCAGCTTATTTCCACGTTATATCACCAAATGCCACCAAATATACAACCTTGTTGGATAAAAAGATTCTGAAGAGCAAAACAAAAGCAGTAGTTTGGAGATAAAGTGCAGGATTGCAAGGATTAAAGTGGATTACAGTTCATTAAATTTGATTTATTGACAGGTGGTCAAGAAATCAAACTTGCCATTCTTGTGACATTTTTAATTTTCTAGCCATTATTTTGTCTTCTTAGTTCATATTTCTTTGCTTCTATCACTTTTGGCGATGGTTTCTTCCAATTTCAAGATAATAAAGTAAGCCTATAGCAAGCTCCTGACCATAATCATGAAAACATGATATTTCAGCCGGGACAGTGTCCCTCTAATGTCTTTCTTCACCACACCACACTACCATTCGCTGTTGTTGTTTTCCTGTTTTATTTCCTTTGTTGTTTGTTCTTTAACATCAGTTTCCACCTTTTTAACTAGTGAATACACGAAGTGTGAAAACGCGTTTTATTATACGAGAAAAATATGCAAACGTTGTAAGCATTGTTATAATTTTACAAGATCTTTACACAGATCCCATGTGAAAATATGGTTGATTCGGCACTTTTTAATAGGTGCTTTTCACGTTACGTCACGGCGGCCATGTTGGTGCACACCTACAAAAGAATTTTAATGAACTTCTTCTGTTATGTGCACCAACATGGCCGCCATGGCTTTTGTCATTTGAGTCCCACAGGACTGAAAGTCACGTGAGTGAAAACCATCTATAGTAAGAATAATCCTTGCAGTCAGTTTCGTATTCATATTCATACGGCTCTGGAGGGAGGGGAGGGTGGGGGTTGGACGCATGAGGTGGGGGGTCGGTGGCGCAAAACGCGTAGGTAAGGGGAGGGTCCAAATGATGTTTTGTATTCACAGGTTGGCTCGAAGGAGCTTTGATCCAAACATGAAAGGAATAGCCCAATATCGATATATTAAAATTCAACTTGAAACAAAAGATATCACTACGAGGCTTAGGGGAATGATGTAGGGATTTATATGGTTAATTCCCCTAAGCCTCGTAGTGATGTCTTTTGTTTCAAGTTGAATTTTGGGCTATTGGTACGTCATTGTTTTTGCACGTATTACGTGCCTATGTTTGAACTATCGTTCCACTTGGTTTATCGTACTGTCGGATTATTGTTTTCCGACCTCGCGCTAACAACAGCTTAGAAGGGCATGCATGAGGCGAAGACGGTATAATTACCATAACGCGATACTGACAATATTATGAAATTAGAAACCTATATTAATCGCATCGGTGAAGCAACATCTCGATATCGCAAGCTTTATCCAACTTTGCTGGCGTTGTTTCAATAACTTGTGTAACTTGTAACTGGCGAGGTGTGTCCAAATACCTTTACTTCCATAGAATAGTTGCTTGTGTTCTTACTCAAACTCTGCCAAAGACTACCTAAAGGTGAGTCAAACTAGGTAAACATTATCTTACACATCAGTGTTTTTTTAAAGGCTTTAAATACATGGTGCAATTTTACATTACATCAGTTTGCGTACAACTTCGTCGCAGGGAAGTTTCACGAGGAGTACTAGTGTTAACTATGTCATTGTTTCATTATTTTTGATGTGGCATTTTGCCTTAGTAGAAGGAAGTGAAACTACTAGCTATTAAGGAAAAGGATGAGATGTTTTTGTGCTATTTTACATATTACAATTCTTGGTAAAACTATGGAGTAACTTTGCAGTGGTTCCAGTTTAAGAAACCTAGAAATGTCTCAGATTATAGTAAAATGATCACTTGTTCCAGGTCTCTGTAACTGATGAAAGTTTTTACAAAGCAGATCGATCGAATAAATACATGTATAGCTCTTTAATTTAACGACGGGATAGCTGTGCTCATTAGATCAGCTTCTATTCAACAAAGAATATCTTGCTGCGAAGTGCAATTGTGCATGTTTAGCGTCGTTTGATTCTATCTCTTGGATTTCCTATTTAGTATTTTAGACGTTTCATTCAATCATTGCTAACACTGTTCACATCACAAGACCCAACGAACGGAAGAAACAGAAACAGTTTACATTCCATATTTACAATCGCGTGATTATAGGGAAATAAACCGTTGTGTAAATTTGCCCCTCAATAGTGAGATCAGATGGCAAGCCACAACTTCCATTGTAAACAACCACATTTTTTCGATCTACGTCATTTTCAAGGAGGTTTTAATTTATTTTTTTCGTAGTTGTTCAAATATCGCTATCGTCTTTTTAAGCTCAATATAAAGAGGATAATCAGAGATTGTTAATTGAATTATCATCGTGTCATTACGTGTTCTCAGTTAACCTTTTTATTACCTAAAGGTAAATACCTTTTGATCTGATAATTTGTACGACTTCGCTTGCCATGATTCACTATTCCTGGATTATTTAAGGGACTGTATTGTCCTTTACTTGTGCAATTTTTTCCATTGCTCGACAAAAGACGTCAAAGATACTAAAATAACAACAACCTACTAATTATTCACGCGCAATTCTGCATTAAGTATTGTAAATACGGTACGGATGGCTTAACTCCGAGAAAAATTACAGCAACCGGATTACAGTACTGGGCGAATTTATTGTTTGCCCGCATAGGATAAATTATTAACCCACGTAATATATAGCCGTCAAAAAAGATTGATTCTTTGATTTTTGACAATTTATTTTTTCTTGAAAGGGTTCCCGTCTGATTAACTCATTTTCATCGACATTTGTTGACTGAATTCCAAAGGAAGCACCTTTTGAAAGAGAGCACTAATTTTGAAGAGAGTGGCAACAACCGCGATTGTATTGGCCCCTTTAATTAAAGACTTGATAAGATAACCAACGTCTCTATTGCCACTGAAATTGTTATAGAATTGTACAAAGTAGGAATCGTGCTAGGGATTAAAGGATTAGTTTTATCACATAATCAATTCCGGAAGGAAACCTTCGAAAACCGCAAAGTTTGGCTTGTGTGGCTATATAGAGACGGGGGCTTTGAGGGCAGATCAGAAACGACGGGTCGTTTTACAAAAAATAAAAACAATCCACAGGATTGATTAAACAGTGACATGTTCCCACGACCGCTAAAGAATGTTTTACTGTAGATTTCAAATTGTTATATACACACATGAAAGAATCTAATTAACTTATGTGAACTATTTGGATTCTGCAGTCTGGTTTCATGTGGTTTGGGGATATTACAAGTCCAACACACAGTGTATACTAACCAGGAATAACTGATAACCAAACCTGAAAAAAATATCGAATTTTATTTTGTAAAATATTGAAAGATAAACAGACAGCTTCGTGGAAAAGTTCAGCTCAATAGGCTTTCATTTGAATGTTGAAACAAAAGGATTTCAACCACAGATATAAGGCTTAAAAGTTAAAACCATGCATACACACTTACTGGCCTCATGAACTGAGTTCATGGGAGTCATGAAATGAAGTGGTAAACAGGCAGGCTTTATCGGTTAAAACTGACATGTTCCTACGATCCTACGGATTTTTTAATCGCGATGTTTTGACTTTTTATTGTTATACAAAGTAATTTAATAAGTTATTTCAATCATTTGATTTCTGCAGAGTTCGGAAGTTGTACAGGTGCAACCGCAAAAATGGCTGTTTACCGCGATCAGCTGGAGAATTACTTGACAAGAATGGAAGAGGAACTCGAAAGAACGATGGATTTCTGGCTGGATAACTCCCGTGATGTTAGAAACGGGTAAGATATAATCAAGCCTGATTAATAGAGTTGATTTAGCAAGATATGGATGATTTATCATGCGAATGTAACCATCACCCGTGATATTCGCCTTCAAACATGTTCCAAGATAGCCCAAAATTGGATTTAAATGGTTTGAAAATATTCCATGTGTTGAGAGCAACGCAGATGGCGTTTGAACCAAACAATTGAATGTTTTCTGTAGTTCATGCTTGGGTCGTTTATTACCTGGTGAGTTATTATGGGGAATATTAATAAACGTGATCTCTTTACAATTGTCAATTTTACCATGGAGTAAATTAAAACAGGCAGGTCAACAAGCAATTGGGCCAACAGGCAAAGTCAGAATTTCTTCTTCCTCTCACCAACGAGAATTCGAAATGTGTTTGAATATCCTATTTTATTGCACAATTTATTAGTTAAACGTTTTATTTTTATGATACCCATTTATTATCATCTTTCTTTTGTGGCGACGGTACCTGCAAATTAGCTGTTGCGTTCCTGCAGAATTTGCAGGTGAAATCTGCAGGAGGTATGGATACGGTAACCATAGCTAAGTGTATTGACCACGTTCAATAAACTGTATATTGTCTATTTAAAAAGAATATAGAATGCCAAGCTATTTTAAATCATCATCTGGCGTTTGAAAAAAATAACATCTTAAAAAAATTAAGACTGATCCAATGAATATTTTTGAGCATTTTGTGACAGTTTCTTGGTGTGCTTTATGTTGCGATCACCAAATGACGTAAAAAAGAAGGTTTAAAAGACACTTAAAAACAATACTCACACCACAACACAAAAGCTAAACAACAATAGTTTCCGCAAGAAATACCCCATTTTGGTACAGTCACGCCGAGGTTAAAATATTAATAATTAGGCATTGCACTGATTGAAAATTCAATATAACTAATACCCTCATTACTCACAGTTTGTTTACAGATCTTTTTATCTTACACTTCGAAATATTCCTAACTCTTTTTTACTTATAACTATATAATGTTAAATGAAATTCAACAATTTAAATGGCGCTTGATGTTAATAGTGTTAACTATTAACATCAACTAACTGTTAACAATTTTAAATGGCGCGATATTAAGAGCAATGGGGTCTTTTCTGGAAGGATATCGTGTTCTTCTGCATGTGACGTTTTCGTTTTCTGAAAAGGCTGAATTACATTCTCAGATGGAAAAGTCTTTGATTTTCTAGGAAAAGGCAAAACTACTGTTTTTTTATTCTATGTATTCTATGTGTGTTCCTAAACTGGAATAAGAAAAGAAGGAATACTTTAATTGGCTGACTGATGCTGTTAGAACATTTGACATTCGTAAAAGACAAAAGTACGCAGGTTAATTGCTACAACTGTACTTAAGGTTTTTAATGTTCAATATTATTATCGAAGACTACAATTTGGTCACTACGAACCCCATGTTAAGTTTGCATTTTTTCATTTCACTCTACGAAAAATTACCAACCAGCCCCCCTTTAAAATTAGAAACAGTTCAATTTTGATGTATAATATATATCGAGCATGTGTGACGTTGGATATTGAACAATATTTCGTAGATATGCAACGCGGCTTTTATACAAAAGATGCTAATAAAATGTCTTGCTAATTTTAGAAACAATCGTCCAATATGAGTGTTGTCCACAATACTTCCAATATACCAACACTTGAGGCTAAGTTTACATGGATGCGATTGGATCGGGTTCAAAATTCCTGCTCTACAAATGGATTGTCGAGAGTAATTTCGTGTTTGATTTGGTGTTGCGTTTTCTTAGCGCTATAAGCGGTTACATATTGTTGTTTCCAGTTCCGTTTGGTTCATTACAATGTTGACATTTGTTGTTATTCGATTCATGCGATTAATCTCTTTTTCAGTTATATAATTTTTATATGTTGAACCGCTGACTCCTGGATTCTCACCGAAAATCTGCAATTTGAAGCTACCAATGCCATTTTTCTGACGCTGCTAATAAGACATTGCAGCCATAATCCAAAACCTTGTTTGCAACGTGAAGACCAAAATGCCCTTCCATTTTGGGGCACTTAATGTATATTGGGACTTTTGCCCCCCGTTCTGTCTCCTCTTTGTTTTTGTTGTTGTTGTTGCTGGCCTCAGTTTACTAGACTTCCTTTCGTTTGAAAAGTTTTCAGCTGAACGTTGAGGAAAGTGGAAATCGTTAACAGGAACTGGTGGCACTCGGTAGTGCTTCCAGATTTTTCTTCGATTTTGTGAGTAAGCTTCCGTAGGTTTCTTGTATGTATCTCTGATGCAATTCTCCCGATCGTTCTCAATTGGGCATGCTTTTAACATATTTGTACACATTTTTTGGATTCATATTGTTTGATTTTTATATTATATCTTAGTGTTTTCGTTTTTCTTTTATTTTTGTTTGTGGCAATACCTGGAAAATAGCGATACTTACAATACTGTAATGAGCTAAGTGTATTAGACGACATCAATAAAGGTTACTTACTTACTTTAAAGCTTTTTTCCTCCTAATCAGTTAATTATCAAAGACGTCTTCTTGTCTTAAAAAGTGAAGAGGTCACAAATGGTACAAGGACCAGACCCCTATCGGCCGCTTTTGCGCGGTGTGGTAATCAATCGGCAAATAAAAATACTGGCAAAAATCAATTATTTTACTTGGTTTATGTTTGATTGCAGGGGTTACTACGTTTGCCTGGGGAGAGATGGTAAAGTTTACGATGATTCCAAATATGGTTGGCTTGAAGGGAGACAGGTTAGACCATGTTATAGCACCTTCTTACATACCTCTCTTCTCCAACCTTGTCCCAGGGCCTTCTCCGCTTTGAAAATGGCGGGACGGGCGGAGAAACCTCGGGACAAGGCCCGGACACAGGGTGCAACATTTCTTGCACCTTTGCGCGCAACAAGATTGTTTGGGGATGTCACACAATGCAATTTGTTGCGCGCAACGTCGCAAAAGTAGAACTCGATTTGACTTCTGTAACTGTTGCGCACAACAAGATTGTTTGGGGGTATCAAACGATGCAATTTGTTGCGCGCAACATCGCAAAAGTAGAACTCGATTCTTCTTCTGCAGCTGTTGGGCGCAACAAGAATTTTTGGGGGTGTCACACGATACAATTTGTTGCGCGCAACATCGCAAAAGTAGAACTCGATTCTTCTTCTGCAGCTGTTGGGCGCAACAAGATTTTTTGGGGGTGTCACACGATGCAATTTGTTGCGCGCAACATCGCAAAAGTAGAACTCGATTCTACTTCTGCAGCTGTTGGGCGCAACAAGATTTTTGGGGGTGTCACACGATGCAATTTGTTGCGCGCAACATCGCAAAAGTAGAACTCGATTCTACTTCTGCAGCTGTTGGGCGCAACAAGATTTTTGGGGGTGTCACACGATGCAATTTGTTGCGCGCAACATCGCAAAAGTAGAACTCGATTCTACTTCTGCAGCTGTTGGGCGCAATAAGATTTTTTGGGGGTGTCACACGATGCAATTTGTTGCGCGCAACATCGCAAAAGTAAAACTCGATTCTACTTCTGCAACTGTTGGGCGCAACATTGGAAGAAAAGTTGCACCGCGTGTCCGGGCCTTAAAAATTATGGAGTACTCTGAGACGTGACACACGATGAAATGGTGGTTTCGGAGATTATTTTCAGCGACTGGCAGCCATGTTTGATTTCTGGCAATCTAAAATCGTTTTTCAAACGAATCGAAGACTTCACGATTCTTGGAGTAGTTTGACAGCCTTGTCGAGAGGTTTCTCCGCCCGCCATTCTTCACTTTAGAAACGAGAAGGAAACTGGGCCGAGTGAACTTTCGCAACGACTTCTGGGACTGTTACTGGGGACAAAGACAAAAGAAGCGTCCCCTATAACCATCCCAGAAGTCATTGTGAAAGTTCACTCGGCCCAGTTTCCTTCTCGTTTCTAAAGTGGCGAATTTTGAAAGCGGAGAAAGTCCTGGTGACGAGGTTGCCCTTCTCTCCTCAATGGGACTAACGAACATAAGTTAATTATTATAAAAGCAATCTTAGGTTGTTATGCAAACACGCCTTCCACTTTCTTACAGTTGCTGTTTTTCTTTATAGGTGTGGATGTACTCCAAGCTTTACAATGAGACTGCAAAATATGGCAATTCAAAGATCCTAAAAGCTGCATTATCTGGTATTTTTAAGATTTATCATGTGTTGGAAGAATCTGACGGGTCAAAGAAAAGGAAGCTATTTCATAATTTGCACCGGAGTCCAATTCTTTTGTTAAATGCCCGAAATCTACCCAGTACTTATGGAAGATTTTGACAAATAAAATATTGACAATCAATGACTCAACAGTATGCAATATTTTGTCATAAAATACGTAATAGTCATATATGTTTTGGGATGAATCAAGGCGATGACTGTGATCTTTCTGCCATTTAAGGGGGTGAGTTTCTTCTGAACCACATCAAGAGACCTGAAGATGGGAGATGTTACTTTCAAGTCACAGCGGATGGGCAGCCAATTAAAATCCAGAGGACGCTATTTACAGAGTGCTTTTATGCTCTTGCTATGGCTGAACTGGCAAGAGCTAGTAATCTTTCCAAGTATAGGGTAAGATCTTTTACTTGGAAATCGAAGTTTTTTGCCTTTTTTGTGGGGGGAAGGGGGGAATGGGTACTCCCTTACATAAGCTGCTTCCAAGGAGTATGGCTTTTGTACCATCTGAAAATGTGAAGAGAATTGACAATTTCGGTCTGAAAATCACGAGCATGGGTATCTTTTACCTTTTAAACTAATGATAGATACTTTTTGGAATAAAAAAGTCAAACTGATTTAAAGCCAGAAAATGGGTAGGGGAAAAATTATGTATTTTGATCTTAGAATAAGTTAAGGTTTCAAGGAACAGGCCGCACTACCAAAAACGATCAGGGTACAAAAAAAATTGTTATAGTTATTGTTGCTTTTATCGTTGTCATTGTTGTTGTTTTGTGAACATTTTTGTTATTTCAGGAGGAATCGTTAAAAATGTTATCTCTGGTAACTCACTGGGCACGCATTGATGACACGGAGTTAGGACGACCCAAGCTGTCCGGTCAGGAGGAGGTGAATCCTCTCGCTGTACCAATGATGCTGCTGTATGTGATTGATGAAGTTTGCCGTGATGACGAGCGCCTTCAAAAGACTTACAGTGAAGACGAAGAGTGGGCTGTACAACAGATTTTAAAACACTTACAGGTAAATAAAAACACACATTACCCAGTCGTCTCTCTAAGAAAAATTAGGTGACAGTGATGGCGAGAGGGATGATGAGTAGGAGGGAAGAGGAGAGACTTTTTCCTCCTTCCCATTAACTCTCTCCCGCGTCTTGTGATAAATATGCTGAATTTCAAACCCCAGTCAATGTCAACAGAAATATTCCTTCTCAAGACTACATTAAACCGGAGAATCATACTAAACAGCAAACTACGTCAGTACCGGGACTTTTCTTTGCGTTTTCATGTTCCTCCACACGAACACGTATAGAAAACGGAAACTTTTGAAAATACATCCGTGTGGACAGCAAAAACAAAGTTATCGGAAAACGATTGATCATGTGATTATGGCGGATGAGAAAAGTTCCATCGTTCAAGGTTTGTACCGTATTCGTATCAGTATCATAACTTTTGTTTTGTTTTCGGCCAAAACGCAAGTAACTTTTCAAATTCAAACATGTGGACGGGGTCTGATAATCATAACATGACATTATATACAACTATATTTGAGCACGGTAACCACAAACCAGGGGCCGGATTCACGAAGCCCTCCTAAGTTAAGACATATCCTAAGTATTGTTTCTTAACAATAGTCTATTTTCATTCCAACAATAGGCTATTGTTAATA
This sequence comes from Cladopsammia gracilis, assembly GCA_022457155.1. NCBI lineage: Eukaryota > Metazoa > Cnidaria > Anthozoa > Scleractinia > Dendrophylliidae > Cladopsammia > Cladopsammia gracilis. The sequence goes on along the minus strand of JAJGOT010000003.1, from coordinate 3,061,618 downwards.
AACAATACTTAGGATATGCGTTTTCGGCTTAGGAGAGCTTCGTGAATCCGGCCCCAGCACTGCTTGGGCCTCCATTCGTCAAAGCGTTTTCGAAACCGAGATTCACGTTATTTTCTAACTGATAACGGCCGTCAAGGAGACCAAACGATCAGTGGTTCAAATTAAATTAAACGCCATTCATCTTCATTCTTAGAGAAGAGGAAGAGTAGTACTTGAAAAAGTTACAGAAGAAGGAAAAGAAATCGGAGGCGCCGAAGGCCGGCTCATCAACCCTGGCCATGCTATTGAAGCAGGATGGTTTCTCCTCCAGTACGCAACTAAGAAACAGAATTATGAGCTAGCAAGGGTCGCTATTGACAAGTTCATCATGCAGTCATTCGAGATTGGATGGGATGATATGTATGGTGGTATTCTGTACATGTTGGATGTAAATGGCTTCTCTCCAACTCATCTGGAATGGAACATGAAGCTATGGTGGCCACATGCTGAAGCTCTCATTGCATTCCTGATGGCTTACAAAGAGACTAGAGATGACCGCTTCATGGAGAAGTTTGATCTTGTGTTTCAATACACATTCTCACACGTAAGAGATGTAGTTGTTTTTAACCAAATGTAAAGGTCGGCTGGGAGAACTAGTCGCGGCGACTGTGCACCGCAAATAGTCTCTTCGTGTGAGCAGTCCATTTTCGTCAAAAAAATAGTTGTGGTTTGCCAAACTTTGGTCGCTGAGACCGGTCACTCGAACAGTCACAAAAATGGTTTAAATTGAAGCGATAAGTCAGGGCGACCAAATCAGTCCCTGCAACTACAGTCATAAACAAAAGTGGTGGGAAGGTTGGTAGTTGTAACCATTCATTCTTTCCTTGCCCTCCTTGATTACTACTGTATTTTTTTAATGCGAAATTGTTGGCTGTTATCCCAACATTAGAAAGGGGGAGTGGGGGCGACTCTGAAGATTGATAGATGATCATTATTTAACGTTAACAGAGCATCGATGTAATTCAGCACTTATGCCATTCATTTCTACAACCTTCCCAACTTTCTCTGTCTGCAACTGTGGTTCCTTCGTGAAAACAACTACAGGCGACTCATCCCTATAATTTTAAGGCAGTTATCCCTTATTCCTAAAACACTTTGAAATCACCGAATCTGTAATTATCTGGGATATTTTAGAATGGGTTGTCCCTTATCTCGACAATTGTTTTACCAGTTATCCCTAGTATAGCACTACTTTTTGCCTTGAGAATTTTTACCGTTTAATAACAGTAACCATTCTGTTCACTTTTAGTTTTCTGATCCCAAGTATGGTGAGTGGTTTGGTTATCTTAACCAGAAAGGAGAGGTTACCCACACCTTTAAAGGAGGACCGTTTAAAGGTATGTAAGTCATCAGTCATTTATGGACACTGTGTTCGGCACCGGGACTAGCATTTCTAAGGCATTTGACAAAACCGCATGTCTCGCAAGTCTTCTAGGTCGGGTACAGATACCCTACTAATCGGAGAGATGGTTTATATGAAAAGATCGATAAAAGAATCGAGGCCAGGGAACATCACTTGAACTTCGGGTTAAAATTTGTTTCAGTTTTATTGACTATATATATTCTCTTTGAGACTTCTCGTTCTTGTTTTCATCAAGATTTTGGGAACATTTTGATCAATTTAGCTTTTCAATCAGGAATGTAGGAATGAAAGGCGTAAAATGTGACCTTTCCCTGTTTAATAAATGCCGGGCCTCGAATACACGCCGAGTCCGCGAGTCCTAGTTTCAAATAAACGCCCCAAGCGTTTAATCGATCACTTAATAGCAGCACCGCTCACAAAATATGCTTCTTTAACCCCAAAAGAAAGACTTCACAAGTGTGTTCTCAAAGAGAGAGAACACAACCATAATGTTTTAGCAATTTTCTAGAATATGACGACAGGACTTGCCAAAGTTAACCCTCGAGGGATTTTGGAAGAGATGTAAATTCTTTTCCGACGGCTCGAGCCGGTTCACACCGACTTAAGAATTTCTCCAAACTTGATCAAGTGTTTGCATCAGACAATGTATTTCCATGTGCCATTTTCTATCCAGTTAAGTGGATTGTTAATCTCGTAATTTATGGGATCGATGGAAGTCATTTATCACCGACACGTCATCAAGTTCTTAGACAGTGTATTGCTGTTTTAATATTGGGGTTGTTACCATGTTTTTATATGGATATATTTAATGTATTGAATGAACCTATTTTAACGCATGCAACTTCCTTTTATAAACTGAACCGAAGTTAAATTGTTTATATCTTCACAGGTTGTTTCCATGTTCCTCGTTGCCTGTACATGTGCATCAAAATGCTAAAGGAACTGTTGGAAGAGGAAGGCTTGACAAATGGCCTAACCAATGGCACATACATTCCCTAACTTCACACGACACAAGATACCAGAGGATATCAAGCAACACACAGGGAATTTAAATGAAGACATCCAATCCCGAGCAGGGAGCTGAATAAAAGACATGTCGGAAGAGTGTTTTGGATGGAATGTGGAATCTTAAAAAGTAAACTATACGATAAAAGGCTGTCCAAAGTCGACATGATTGCTTAAATATTTTTCTTTTTTAACAGATGACATTGAGTAAATGAAGTTAGAGTAGATAAGTCATAACTAAAGGTAAAGTTGACGCAGGAAATATTTTCGCTAAAAGCTAAGCTACCTAGCTTGAGCTCACCCCACCCACATAATTACAATCATTTGTTCAGTTGTGCACCAATATCACAGTCACTGTCAGTTTTCGTTTGAGGATGTTACTTCAAGTGAATTACGGACTAATTAGGAGTTAAGATAACAAAATTGTGCTGCAAATCTATTTAAAAGCCGTCAGAGCTTGCTCCTGAGCTGCTGAAATGGCTTTAAATAGTACAGCAAGTAACGTTTATTGGCTAAGAAAACAAAGCTTATCGCCACATTAAAAACTATACAAATCCCAAATTTCGTTTTGTAGAATGTGAAAAACAAACAGCACCACTACAAAGTATAGATGCCAGCTGGAGAGCTCAACCTTGTCCCCAGGTCCTTCTCCGCTTTCAAAATGGCCGGCGGGCGGGCGGGCGGGCATACAAAGACCCGCCATTTTGAGAAAGGCCCGCCCCACCATATTGAAAGCGGAAAAGGCCCTGGGGACGAGTTTGCTGGAGAGCTTTCATGTGAAGACTTTGAATAGTCACACCACAGGGAGCCCATACAAACTGTGTGACCTGTCACACAGTTTGTACAGGCCTCCTGTGGTCACACTTATGTTATGACTTCATTGAGAGAGACAACAGTTACAACAGAACTCAAGGATTAACTTAATCTCGTACCCAGATCTCCCACGGTCAGGCTCACGCTTCAATACAGTACAAGCACGAGTGGGATCTGGGTATGCTACACTTTCTGATTGGCCAAAATATATCGCGCTACTTTCTTACCCAATCAGAATCAGAAATAAATACCAAAACTAATCGTGACTTTCTCGCACGCGTTTTCCCACGCAAGGCGCCGGCTACATGTATTTCCTTCGAGTTCTGATTGGTTCAATGGTTGCCTGTATTTCTTGTGACTGACCAGAGTGGCGGATTACTTTTGAATTAGTTTTTTTTTTGGCACTGGAACTGAAACCCGCTCTAATCTAAGTAAAACAAGATTTTATATTCTTGTACATAAAGTGAACAAAAAGATTGTTATATAGAGAGTGCAACTTTATGTTTCAATTTAATCACAGCAATCCAGAGGTACTCTTTCAGTGAACTGTGAAACAAGTTTCAATGACAGCTTTAAATACACCAAAAATTAATTATTATTAAAATAATAGGATCTATTTACCGTGCATTTTAGCGTCATATCTAATGGTATGAGTTTCACTTTGCGGCGCATGCAAAATGACTGTTGAAATCTCACTATTTTCTATACGATAAGACCCTGACCACACTTACGGTATTTTCTCAATTATTACCGTGCAACTACCTCAACCGGGGCCACCCGATGACTTTCAGCCAATCAGAGACCGATCCTTAAACAAAGAATTGGGCATGCGGACCTCACGGGAAACTGTATCATTTTTTGATTTGTTAATTTCGATCCTATATTTCTGGCCGTCTTCGAAAACTTTGCTCGTTTTCTTTACGGCTAAATTGCAAAAGCTATTGGCAGGGCTCGCGCAGCATATTTTCGATTGGGGGGGGGGGGGGGGGGGCTAAATCAAATGCCATAGCCATTTGTAGCGCGCGCCGCAGGCGCTAGCCGTCTAGGGGGGTCCGGGGGCATGCTCCACCGGAAAATTTTTATAATAAATGCTTCCAGAATGGCTAAAAATGCATCCCAATATACCAGACGCAGTGAATTATTATATTATTTATCAGGCTAATAAATACCACCAAATTTGAACTACAATAACAAAACATCGAACACAAGGAAAATCCCAATAATTACTTTTTAGCACATTGACAAATCTAAATCAGTAAATTTACCAAAGTTGCGAAAACGGTTTTCATTTCCTTGGACAAATTCATTCGCTACATCTAGAAGCCGAATTTTGTCTGTTCTTGCCTTGTGGGTATGCAAGAAAGCCACATTATTAAAACGTTGTTGGTTCATGTTCGCACGCAACCACGTTTTCACTCTCCTTGCCATGAAGAACGACCTTTCACCTGTAGCACTTGTTGCAGATTCACCAACAGGAGTTTACAAATTACAAAGCAGCAACTAGCAATAATCAGGGATTATTAAGTGCGTTCGAATGTTTGTATGGGCATTGAGGTTTGCCACATTTGACCTTGAGGAGGCAGCCTGCAAAACCTTTTTCTTCGTTTTCTCTTTTTGCCTCTTTCTGCTGTAGAATCGAATTCTTGACCGATTAGCCAATTACGATTGTCTTGCGGCTCTGGTGATAACTGTCAGTGCGACTTGCAACATGATTGCATGACATTAGATTTGACAAGTTCGTACGGATTCTACAGTAAAGTAAGGGTTTTTTTCTCTGGAATCAAGGACAACCATAACGTTTTAGTATTTTTCAAAAAACAAAGCCAACATTTATTTAATAAAACGTTTAATTCAAGGCGGTAAATAAAAGTGATAGTAAACTTTAACAGTATCTTACAAAAGTTTGTTTTTTGTTCTTGGTGTACTTGATAATAATAACACGGGGTAATGACTAGGAAATAATATTTTGGAAATGTCCTGCAAATTCTTTCTGGAAGGTTTTTCTGCGTTACGGGGTGATTGTATTTGTATTTGTGACCGCAACAGGTCAGAGTGCAATGACTCATATGATCAGTTAGTATTAGTTTGTTTTCTACCGACTTCTCTCTCATCGATGGCATCTCACAGAACGATAATAGGTGCCATATTCGCTTCTTTGCAGCTGGAATAAAGGACTTTCTGTACCTTTCAGAAGCAGTAAACATGTTCCCGATCAAGCTTCATTGTAAAAACATTGCAGTTACTTGCAAAAATGTTAGCGATTAAACTTACCGAATAGAGCAGAGGTCATTCTCGACCCCAGAGCTCACGGTCTTTTTTTGGGGGGCCGCGCGACCGAAGAGCTCTGGGAAACCCCGCGCACGCGTAGCCAAAATCTGGCTATATGGTCTACAGGGCGCATGCCCAGCAGTCCAAAAACAAAATGGCGGGAGCCTTGGAATTTGCATGAACAAAAGCTAGGAAAGACTACGATTTTCTTTCAAAAAAATGAACAGAAAGCAATTATTGAAGCTGTGGTCTGTAAAAAAGGATGTTTTAGGTGTTTTACCCACAGGATTTGGCAAGTCCTTAATCTTTTATCAGCTAGTGATGTATTCACTGAAACGGACCTCCTGTGTTACGAGTATTACTCATAACACAGCCGGACGTCGAAATGCGGTTAATTTTCCACCCTCTTCAATTCAGACCTCAATTCAGAACGGTGACCGACACAGACTTATGGTTTCGCTTCCACTTTTTAACGAGTGGTCAATATAATTTACCTCTAGATGACATATAAAAACAATGAGGCCATTGCACTGTTTATGTTTCGTTCCTTCAATAATATGTTACCACTATTTTTTTAATGATTTTTTTTCGACTTACCAAAAGAAGTCCATAATTATAATACAAGGTCATCCTCACGTTTATCGACGTTATATAAATTATCTTATCTTATCCTCAGACATACACAAACCCTAATTACATACCAGTTGTATTAAATACTCAGTAATATAGAATGACATAAAAAATCTAAGATTAAAATTCATATTCTCCTCAAAGAAATAATAACTATACATTATATAATAAAATTGAAATGGACAAAACATCCATAAAAAATCATGATACAAAATCCCCATGCAGTTTTATATATATATATATCCTTTTCATGTGAAGTATCTGTTATGTAACTCTTGTAATTTGTATTGAAACAAGGCAAATAGGGACTGATTGATCGATTGATTGATTACCTGCACATATAGTGTTGTCTGCAAGATTTCAAGTGATAAATTGTTGAATTCCTAGTGTTTCAGGTCCAAAAATCTATATTTATGCAAATTGGCCAAGAACATAGGCGTACGGGCAATTTTTTTCCAGGGGGGGCGGTGAACAATTTGCCCAAAAAATTCTCGCAAGTTGCCCAAATTTTTATGAAACAGTCGCAAACAAATGAGGGTCGTACGATGCACTAACATAGGCCTACATATGAAGTGAAAATATTCTTACATATGAATTTATCATATGAGCTCATAAAACACGTCAAAAGAAATAGCTGTCTCTGCCATTTCGACGGCCGAAAATACCAATGATAAGATCCATGTCATTGTTGACTACAGACTACAGAGGGCATATGCCCTTTCAATGTTAATAAGTGTATTGTTAGTCTTACTGACATAAGTTTTCAATCTGTGCAACGCACTGAATGATCGTTCTGCAGAACACGATGTAGCAGGTATCACTGCAAGGATATGTACCACATTAGAAAACTCTGTAAACATATCAAATAGATCACTCTCGTGCATTGTCTCCAGCATTTCTGAAACAGTCATGCAGCCAAATCCGCGCACACGACGAAAACTCGTGTACATTTTCTGCTCGGCTTCCAGAGTCTTATACCTGCCAAGTCTCACGCCTTCGAGCCCAAAACTCTGATCTCACGCCAACTCACGCCTTTTGAGCAATTTCTCAAGCCTATAAACTTATAGATTTGAGCTATCAGCCTTAACTGATCGCATGATCCAGACGATCCAATTAACAATATAGTTACGTTCATGAAAATTTGACACTTTTTTTAGGTTTTTATCGTTCTGAACATTACGATCACAACTGGATGTTATTAAACGGAGGTCCATGGAAACTTCCGAATTCTTCGGAACATCTTCGGACATATTCGGTACAGATCGGGTTGTCTTCGGATTTGGTCGGTTTCACTGTGACAGATATTTCCCAAATTGGTCATTTCCGCTAAACCTGAGCTCAAGCTCGGACAGCACCTTGTCGATGGACGCATAGTAAGTGTTAATACGGTGGTGCGATTCCAGTGTCAGCTGCGTTTGTCTTTGCGCGTGATCACCTACGAGGGCTTAATTCACGACTGGAAATACCCCACACCAGCTAGTGCAGTGCAGACAGTGCCCAATAACCAAAAAATGATATGATCCCCTTCACAAATAACCAGAAACTCATCACGTGCTAGGCAACCACTGTCTCGCGTGAATTTGACTGGCTTTACCACGCCAACTTCAGGTTAAAATAGTAAATATCTATCTCTTCGAAAAAAAAAAAAACATGGAAACTTCTTTAAAAACTGGCTTTGCCCAAATTTCTCTTGCATGCTGCCCAAAAAATCTGAGTTGCCCAAAATTTGGGGGGGCTGCAGCCCCCCCAGCCCCCCCGGCCCGTACGCCTATGGCCAAGAAGGAAGACATCAAAACGTCATTCTCTTTTAAGCCCAGAATTCCGAACAGACTTGCCCTTTCGTTTCCATCATCTAGACATACTCAGAGTGTTCTATGCAAGATTTCAAGTCCTTTGCTTTAATTCCTGGCTTATGAGGTCCAAAAAGGTCTGTGTCGATCCCAAACCGTTTTAAAAGGTCTGACTAAAAATGTCATTGTGTTTTCACATCTAAAGTCACAAAGGTGACACACACAAACTTCCCCTGTGGTTTCCTACATGTGCACATAATTAGTCTGCTTTCTGGAAGTTTTCAAGTGATTTCCTTGAATTTGCACTTTTTCAGGTCCAAAAAGCTATGTTTATGCAAATGAGCTAACAAGCAATAGGTCAATTTTTTGTCATTCTCTTTTCAGACCAAAATTGCGATTGGCAACAGATACAGACATCCCCTTTCATTTTCATTAACTAGACATACCCAGAGTGTTCCATGCAAGATTTCAAGTTATTTGCTTTAATTCCTGGCTTATGAGGTCCAAAAAGGTCTGTGTATTGACCCCAACCCGTATAAAGGTCTGACTAAAAATGTCATTGTGTTTTCACATCTTTAAGTCTCAAAGGTGACACACACAAACTTTCCCTGTGGTTTCCTACATGTGCACATGCTCAGGCTACTGTCTTGAAGTTTTTAAGTGATTTCCTTGAATTTACACTTTTTCAGGTCCAAAAAGCTATGTTTATATGCAAATGAGCTAACAAGCAATAGGTCAAATTGTCTTTCTCTTTTCAGCCCTGAATTGCGAAAAGCAACAGGTACAACCTCTTCTTTCATTTTCCCATATCAATACACACTGAAAGTGTTCCATGCAAGATTTCAAGTCGTTTGTTTTAATTCCTGGCTAATGAGGTCTAAAAATCTGTGTGTCCCAGGCCGTATAAAGGTCTGACTATTAAATGTCATTGTGTTTTCACATCTAAAGTCTCAAAGGTGACACACACAAACTTCTCCTGTGGTTTCCTGCATGTGCACATACTCAGTCTGCCTTCTGGAAGTTTTCAAGGATTTCCTTGAATTCTCACTGTTTCAGATCCAAAAAGCTATGTTTATGCAAATGAGCTGATAGGCAATAAGTGAAAATCGCATTCTCTTTTAGCAGGGGTGGGAGTCACAAGACAGTCGTCCTCTTCTTTCTTCTTCGTCATTTTGGGGCTCTTGCTATTGGTCTTCGGCGTCCTCTAGTAGCCGTTAGCCAACCTCGTTTGCAGTTTTCTTGATGACAAACGTTGACGATCTATTGCCGACATACTATAGTCATAGAACACTTTAGCAAAAATTATAAACGCAGTTAACATTGGCTAGGGGACTGATTAACACCGATACAACAGTGCGACGTCACGATTTTCCCTTGATTTAGAATAAAGGTTTTTGGAATCACATATGCCCTTTGCCAGTCCAGTTATTTTTCTGAAGTATTTCCTTCGTATCTTGGTCGCGGTTGGAAGGACGTCTTCCGTCTTGATACTTCGATCTTCCCGATTTCGTTTAGCGCTTGCAGAAGATTTTCTCTTTCCGATGTGTTCCCGAAAAGATCTCTTCGATCATAATAGTTTAGAAGACGTGAATTACAGCGACAGATTTTAACATTCGCAACTTGCACGGCTTTTTCGAGGTTTCGCTCGATTCGTTCATGTTTGTTTTTCTAACTTTTTGCGCCGAGCCAAAACTTGCCCGTCAGGTCCGGTCTGCCCAGGAAAAATTGCGCCGTTTGTTTCAGTTTTGGCGCGTACAAAAATGAACCAATCGGATGCATTTGCATTGTTTCACCCGAAAACCAATCGCAGCTAACTCTGACACAGGCTTCCCCAGAGCTCTTCTCTCCCTCGGTCATGCGCAAAAGAGTAGAGCTCTGGGGTCGAGAATGAGCAGAGGTGAGAAAAAATGGCAAATCAATGTGCGCGCGCAACTTGCTGGATGTGTCTATGATGTACGCGTAAGGAGAAAAACGTGCGTGCGCATCTTGCTGGACGAGTCTATGACGTATTTCCGGTACTTGACCCACCCACAAAATCGAGTTTCTATCCCCTAAATGTTCGTGCCCAGGCCTCTCGCTTGTTGAGTTTAGGTTGCGTTCTCCCAACGTCGAACGCAATAACCTCACCTATCATGTGTCTCTCATGATCAGCAAGACTCTTAACCGCTTTCAAAACATCGGCAAAGCAATTAATCCGTTCATCCTTGATCAAAACTTTCAAAATTTCGAGTTGGGAAAACAGATATCCAGTTCTTACATCGTCAGCATAATTTTCTTTCATGAAGTCCATTTGTGAGGATACGTCTTGCGAGTTCAAAACACCTATCAGAAGAGACTCCATATTTCCATATGCTTTGAAACCAGGCTGATCAAAACGTTCTTCAATGGACGACACTATCAAATCTAGTGCTTCAAAGTAAATTCTTCGATATACTTGCTCAGGAGTCACAGGAAACGAAGGCGTTCAAGTTCCAACCTCGAATCTCGAGCTCTTTCTATAACAGAACTTAAGAGAAGACCTATAAGCCATGTCCTACGAACGGCCGCCATATTGCATGTCATAAAGGAAGAAATCAACTTACCGCTTAGCACAACACTCAATGGCGAAAGTTTTCATTAATTATCGCATATCTATGAGAGCAGTAAAACAGTAATTTTTCAATTGGGTAAAATTATTTTTTTCCCAAAAATTATTGGGTGGGGGGGGGGGGGGCTGAAGCCCCCCCCAGCCCTCCCGGCTCCGCGGTCCCTGATTGGGTGCTTTCCATTCAACCAAAAATTCCGGAAATTCCGGGTTGGGAAGCGAATGGAACGCAAATTTCCCGGAATAAAATTCCGGAAAATCGGAACAACCGGAAAATACCGTTCCATTCGACCATTCCTGCTCGGCCCAGTTTCTCCGAGCCGGAATCGAACGTGATGGCGTCCCTAATATCAGTGCAGGTACGGCGTGTTTGTTTTTCACCGAAAGCTTACAGCTCTTAGGGCCGGCACACACTAGGGGACATGTTGCAGCGACAGTTTTCCTCGTGTGACATCCCTGTTTTTGTGAAAAAGTTCTGTTGCGGGGACACAATTTTGTCCCCGCTGTTGCACGAAATTCAGCTGGTTTGAATTCGTGCGTCATGAAGCGGGGACAAAATGACTCCCATTTCGATGTCGCACTGCTCTTGCAAACTGTCCCCGCTACAAAATAGGTGTAGTGGGTTCCTTTTTCTTCTCTTCTTTTCAGCTACTTGCGTTTCCATCGTTTTCGGTCAACATAATTACACATTTCTTCATCTTCATCTAGTAATATCATTGGCAGTAGTAGAAGCTTCTTCTTCCTAACCATAGTCTTTGCTCGTATACTAGTTCCCAGGCGTCTTTAGTGATTTCTGTGATTTTTATACCTCAATCCGCTTTGTGTGCACCAGCTTGCGTACTGTCCCTGCAGTATGCTGTGCACACGAAGGGGCTTGTCCCTGCTTCATGTCCCCGCAACATGTCCCCTAGTGTGTGCCGGCCTTTACTCGAGCAAGATTGCTCACGTAACATAGCTAGTTCAACAGCAGAAATGGCCACAGCTAGGACTGGTAAGTAGCACCGAAATGCTTATAAGCTTATGGATTAAACGAAAGTAATAAGTCACGAGCACAAAGTAGTCGCCGACAAGATTTTAAAAAATTCCTTCGCATGTAACAGCTAGCTGCACTGAACAAATAATATCATCGTTCTCGCTTAAAATATCGTTCGTTTTAACTTCAGAGTCATCGAACAACTCCAAAGCAAGTAAAAGAGGCAACGAGTCCGCCATTTGTTTTGCTTTGGTTTATTTTGTATTTTCGCGCGAAACTTGGAACGTGATGGCCTGGAACAACCAACCGGAAAAAAAACTGTTCCATTCGCCACACGGAATACCAGGAATTTCAAACCGAAATTTTTGGTCAAATGGAAAGCGCCCATTGATTTTACAGTGGAATCCCGATTTTTCAAACCTCCAAGGGAAACGGAAATTGGTTCAAAAAATCGAAGGTGGTATCGACTGAAATCAAATCCAAAGGAAACGAGTTTTGGTTCGAATAATCGGGAGTTTCGAAAAATCGAGTATTCGAAAAATCGGGATTCCACTGTACTTCTACAACGTCTACAACAAGAAATTATTTTAGATCTGGATCTAAAAAGTTCAGTTGCAAAACAAAAAGAGAGCAAGTATCCCGTTATCGGAAGCGCTTGCGTATCGGAAAAAATCATCCTGGTATAAGCGGCTGGGATGTTTTTATGTCAACAAGACAAGTGTTCAGATTTGGGTTTTTGGCTATACGCGATTTTTCACCATGTCGTTACTGTATGAAATTCGTAAACTTCTCGTTCGAAATAAAAAGCGTTTTATTTCCATTTCCGTAAAAATAGTAGAGGAAAAATAGCAGGGTCAATCGCAGGAAAGCCGCTCAATGTTGCGTGACGATTTCATTTCCCGGAAGAATTTCTCTAAACTACATGTTGAGGGTTCCAATTTTTCCGTAAAACACTTCGTTGTCGACGAAGGGATCTTTTTTATTTTTGATTTACAAAGTTTTTCAATTTCAATGCATTCAATTGCATTTGGCGTGAGAATGGTGCGCCCTCTGTGACCTTTTGGAGCATAAAAACACGAATTGGTCAAATCGTAGTCGCGTAAGACATTTTGAACAAAATGACGGCTGGTTCCAAGTTCTTGAGCAATCAGGTGCTGAGATGCCCCATTGTGATGCAGATACAAGACCCTTTCGCGAATAAAGTGAGGCAAATTTATGCCGTTATCGAAAAGTGCACCAGCCTGATTGATTCTGAGCTAAACAGACATAATTTTGACTTCTGTTTTCGGGAACGGAACATTAACGGGTGAAAATTGAACAAACGGTCATGAATTTGGTTATATGAAAGCAAATTTCTTTCGAAAAATGATACAGTTTCCCATGAGGTCCGCATACCCAATTCTTTGTTTAAGGATCGGTCCCTGATTGGCTGAAAGTCCTCGGGTGGCCCCGGTTGAGGTAGTTGCACTGTAAAACGCCATCGTGAGCGCTTAGTTAAAACTCGGCCTCGCAGACCATTTGCCTCAGACCATTTGCCTCTGATAAATGGGGTAATTTTTCATCATTTAATATAATTTTTTTGTTTGTTTAATTGACCAAAGACGTCAACAAAACATCCGAGAAAATACTGGCAGTGACTATCTGTGGGTTATCTTATCATAATTATGCACTGCAACGTATACATTAACAACGTCGGAATTTAAACCTTTACAAGTGTAATTTACACCAGTGTAGCCATTGTTTCAGAGGTTGAGTGCAATAGCTACACTTATAAATTATACTTGCAAAAGTTTTACTGAATTGACCCCAGGGGTCAATTCAGTAAAACTTTTACAAGTGTAATCTGCAAGTGTAGCCATTGTTTTAGACGTTAAAAACAATAGCTATGCTTCTAAATTGCAAGAATAAAAGTTTTATTAAATTGACCCCAGGATGGAAATTTATTTATAGTCATTTAAATGAGATGAAATGCGCCGACAACACCCACCCAGTCGCTATTTATTTGAGATGGGGGCGAGTGGAGATTGGGTAAGAGTAAAGCGGTGCACCGGCAAATGTTTGCGCATGCGTCAAACACCGTTTGAAACCGTTTTGTTGTTTCCTTTTAAACAATAAACAAACGTACACGGCGCCGACCAGTCTCAAGATGCTTATCTTTAAATATAAAAAGCTTGAAACGTTTTTTGTAAATCGCAAAAATGATTTGCTAACCTCACAGACTTAGGAAAAAGTTATGAGCTTTGAGCTCTCAAAGTAAAAACTGGGATGGTTTCCTTTGAATGTTTACGCGGGAAATTCTTGCTGCCAGCCAACTGAGAATGAATACATTGCGCATGCTCTCTGTTTGACCGCGCGGTAGGAGCTTATCACCCCCGACAGCGGTTAAGGCAAGCGGCGTGTTGTGGGAGCCGGAAAAGATCATGTCGATATATAGTCATGATTCAGTCGAAAACTTCCGTGAGCCATATTCGGAACCAATCAAATATGCCCAAACAAACACAAGCGCTTATCGGGACCAATAGGGTCAGCTTGTGAGGACAAAGGATATCAATAACATGACTCTATCAAGTCGAGGCAACGATCATCTGCTTCACGCCCAAAAATTGAAAGACAGAAAGTTCAGAAGGAACGCGAAACAAAGTTCTGGTAAGATTTTACTTTTAGTTTACATCCTAATTATCTTCAAATAGGTTTCTCGAACAGCTTTCGAACTATTAAACTGAAGGGTTAAACTGGTCGAATGAAGGGCTTTTAATCTTGCTTTCAAGCTTTCGATCGATATACTCGGCGCTAACGCTGAAAGCTCAACGTTATGGTTAAAACTCTAGCCTGGTCGAACGAAGGGTTTAAATCTTGCAGTGCCTTCAAGCTTTTGATCGATAATTTCAGTATACTTGGTGCTAACGCTAATAGCTCAACGTTATATGGTTATAACTCTAGCCTGGTCGAACGAAGGGTTTAAATCTTCCTTTCAAGCTTTTGATCGATATACTCGTCGCTAACGGTGAAAGCTCAACGTTATAGTTATAACTCTAGGCTGGTCGAATGAAGGGCTTTAAATCTTGCTTTCAAGCTTTTGATCGATATACTTGGCGTTAACGCTGAAAGCTCAACGTTATAATTAAAACTCTAGCCTAGTCGAACGAAGGGTTTAAATCTTGTAGTGCTTTAAAGCTTTTGATCGATAATTTCAGTATACTTGGTGCTAACGCTGAAGTTAAACGTTATAGTTATAACTCTAGCCTGGTCGAATGAAGGGTTTAAATCTTGGTTTCAAGCTTTTGATCGATACACTCGGTGCCGCTAACGCTGAAAGTGAACTGGCAATAAAATGATCAACATTGGACGAACCTGTTGGGGTAAAATTATTCCTATTTGGAAAAAGGAACACCGACCTTTCATCGACCAAACAACCCCACTCAAAGCCAAATTATTGTAGGACAGTTAGTTTCTTAGTGGTGCATGGTCGACACGAGATAACCAATATCCTGACTGTTGCAGAGAAGTGATCGTTAGTGCAGGTTTCACTTCACAATTTGCGAGAATTTGCCGAGGTGCTGAACCAAATTTCTCTGAAAACACAAAAGCGACATGAGAAAAAAATATCCTGTGCCATTAATTTACATTAGCCTGCGCGCAGACGTATCCGATTTCCTTGCTCTCCGCGGAAAAAGGGTGCATGGTCGACTCCAAATAGCCAATAACCCGACTGTTGTAGAGAAGTGATCGTTAGTGCAGGTTCGACTTCACAATTTGCGAGAAAGGACGTTTTCGGCGGGGAGCAAGGAAATCGGATAACGTCTGCGTGCAGGCTACATTTACATAAGCCTTCAAGCGGAAGATTCTTGGAAACTGTAGGGTGACAGTGACTCTTTTATTATATTTTTAGCCGTGAGCTTTTTTCTTTAAATTTAGATCAATTAATTAATGTAACAGTGTTGAAATCCAATAAACCAAACCAATAAACCAAAAATAAACCAATAAACCGATATTTTGTCTTTATGACGAAAAAACATGTCTTCTTTATAACATAAACAAAAACGTTATACTCTGGTTAATAACCCAACGTTTCGCTATAACCCTAGCCTTCTTAAGTGGAAGTAGTGACGAAGAGATTAAACTGACGTGCTGAACTGGTCGAATGAAAGGCTTTAAATCTTCCTTTCGAGCTTTTGATCGATATACTCGGCGCTAACGCTGAAAGTGAACTGGCAATAAAGTGACCAACATTGAACGAAGCTTGTTTAGGAGTCAATTTTCCTATTTGATAAATGCACACCTGCCTTCCATCGACCAAACAACCCCACTCAAAGCCAAAATTATCGTAGGGTAGTTAAAGTTCCTTAGTGGTGCATGGTTGAGACGAAATAACCAATTTCCTGACTGTTGTAGAGAAGTGACCGTTAGTGCAGGTTCGACTTCACAATTTGCGAGAAATTTCCGAGTTGCTGAACTTAAATTCTCTGAAAACGCAATAGCGACAAGAGAACAAACAAAAAATATCTAGTGTCATTTACACTAGCCTTCAAGCGAAAGGTTCTTGGAAATTAAAGGGTTACAGCGACTCTTCATTCTCAGTCGTGAGTTTCCTTTAATTTGTCTTTGTCACGGACAAAAACGTTATATATACTCTGGTTGAAGTTGTTTATCAGATTAACTGTTATATAAAAATATATACTCTAGATAAAAACTCAATATTTGATCATGTTTTGGCTATAATTCTAGCCTTCTTCAGGGGAAGTTGTGATGAAGAGATTGCAAAAAGTACGGTTTGAAGTTATAACTGAAGCTTGGCTCAATAGGCCAGATATGGAAAATTTTGCATTAAAATAAAGAAATTTTCTTTTAATGCCAAGTTATTACACTCATCAAGAGAAATTGTTTGACATGTGTTATGGGGTTTATGGTCTCCATGGCAACCATGCCACGCCCTAAACTCCATGTTTTATTACAAAAACGCCAGCAGCAATAACTCTCCATTTATGCAACATTTCGATCTGAAAATTTCAGTGTCTGTTTAGCACACATAGATCTGTGCAATGAACTAAAACCATGACAATCTACATCAGTCTTGTTTCGTTTTACAAGGGTGCAAACTGACAAATACATTTCTTACCACACCCTATTAACAAATTATTGGATAATATTGTTAGAATTTGGAAAATTATTCTGATGTTAGTTCATTGCATAGAGCAACTATTCAAAAATGACTGTAGCAAATTTATTGCTTTAGGTAAAATACTCTTTCAGAGAGAAGTGTTGAGCTGCAACGTGCCGGTTTAGTCAAATTCCAACATTTGAGAAAAATGGACTTAAAGTTAAAACAATCGATTCTAGATCAATTATAGGCGCGGGAGCATTCATTTAGCACGTTTTATGAGCATTTAACTAATGTTAACAATAGTTGCTAGGGCCGTTACTACGCGAAAATTATATACCACTGTTCAGTTATCTTATAGTTCACTTTTTCAGTGCTGCAAATTTAGTCAAATTCTTTCAAAATGGGATTTTCAAGTGTTTAAAGAATCCAATTTTGCCATTTTCAAAAAACCGAACGTTTCAAGTTAGACATCATATTTTTGGACTATCGAGCCACCTTAAATATTAAAGGTCATCCTCCTAGTTGAGAGGATTCTTGCAAATGTTAATCTCCCAAATTTTAAAAGGCGACTGTTATTGTAGGTTTCTCGATATGCCACAGCTTTCGAACTAACTGAATTTTTAAACTGGTCAAATGAAGGTCCTTAATTCTTGCTTTCAAGCTTTGACAGCTTTTGATCGATATACTCGGCGCTAATGCTGAAAGTGATGTTTGTCGGGGAGAAATACAAAAAAAAACCTTGAGTTGGCAATTAAATGACCACCATTGAACGAAGCTTGTTTTGGGGTAAAATAATTCCTATTTGGGAAATGTACACCTGCATGCCTTTCATCGGCCAAACAACCCTACTCAACAACGCCATGGATGAGAACTACTATAAATGAACTTATTTTGGCGATAGCATGCACAACAAGTTGTGGTTAAACAGACCCTAGCAGAAAGGAGAAATGGGGTGTGAACACAGAATTGAACCATGCACGCGAAGTCTCAACAGTAATGGCCATTTGGGGCAAAATGACTAACTGGCCGTTCTAAAGAGGTGGTTGTTGTAGGCAGTTGAAGTTTCTGGTGCATGGTCGAGACGAAATAACCTTGCTGTTGTAGACGGAAAGGTGGTCGCTGGTAAAGATTCGACTTCACAATTAACAAATAACTGTCATTCACATAAGCATTCAAGCGAAAGATTCTTGGAAATTTAAGGATTACAGCCATTGATTATGTTCAGTCGTGAGTTTTCTTTATGACTGATATTTTGTCTATGACAAACAAACATGTCTCCTTTATATGATGAATAAAAACATAACTCTGGTTAAATTTTTTTGCGTAAAAATATCTAAAAACCCTAAAATCTAAAATAACCTAAAAACCCAACGTCTGGGCTCTTCAGGGAAAGTGATGACGAGATTAAAAAGACGTGGTTATATGAAGAACATTGTTAAGAACGTTTTGATTTTCAAATCGCCACAGAAGAATAAGAACGTTCAGTCCAGGTTCAGCCTCAAGTAAAAACTTGGACGTTCTTAAAAAAGGTTCAGAGTGAAAACCCTAGTAACTGAGAACAGAATTAAAGTAAAGATGAACGTGCTGTTAATCCATAAATTATTATGAATAACTAACTAATATATTTTATACTTTCAGCCTTTGTCATCGTAAAGTCTGCCAAATATGGCTGAAGGTTGGGGTTGGTATCTAACGACGACTGCGGGCAAGACTGTAGGAAAGGCTGCGCTTAATTTCGCCGCACCTGGGTATGGCGCAATCATGGATTTTGTTGAAGCGGCATGTGATTTCTATAAGGGCGATACAATTGGTGGTTTCATAAACATAGGTTCGGGCGTCGCAGATTTGGTTTCGTTTGGGGTTTTAGGCAATTTAATGAAACAAAGTGCAAAGAAGGCTGTTGTCGACACTGCAAAAAACGGGGCGAAGTCGGCTGCGAAGGAAGCAACAAAGAAAGTTGGTGAGGCATTGAGTAAAGAGATCGCCAAAGGGGCAGTAAAATCCGGTGAAAAAGAAGTTGCAATACAAGTTGCCAAGCGGGCAGCGAAAACTGCCGCTAAGAAAGCAACCAAAGAGGTTGGTCGGACGATTTCAGGTGAAATTGCAAGAGGGGTTATGTCTGATTCCGTTAAAGAAGTGTTTCGTGAAAGTCGCAAAATAACGGTGGCCAACTTGGCACAAAATGCTTTCCTCGCATCAATTTCTAGTGGAGGAAAACAAATTCCCAAGGCTTGTTCAGCGGCTTTTTTAAGTCCATTAGTAGAACAAATGCTTTTTGGGATAACGGCAACACATAAAAAGGAGATTGTGTATCAATTTACCAAGGAGGCTGCCAAAAGAGGCGCTGAGAACGAGTTCAAGAAACATACTGTAAAATTAGCTTTCAAAGATGTTACCTTTGCGCTTGCAAAGGGAGGCAAGAATAGGTTTGGAAAAATGAATAAGTAATCTACGGTTGTTTTCCACGTAAGGTTCTTGAATCTTGTATTTTCACGTAAGTTTTTTAGATAGATGTGCACATTTTTTTTTCTATAAATATGTTTAGTTATTGACTTACTGTAATTTTAAGTGAAATGATTTTGTATTGTAAATTTCATTGTACTATACTTTTTATTAAACTGTTTTTTTTTTTAATTGTTACAGATGCAACGTGCTTTTTTACCATGTTTGAATAAATTCATGGTTTATATTATTTTGTGCCTGTATGATAAAAGTCAACTGTACATACCCGTTTAACCCTTTCACTCCAGAGTCAATTATGGAGATATGTAGTGTAGTTCTAACTTTTGAGTCTGTGGATGAAATCCTATGGTGTGACCATTCAAATGAAACCTCTTCAGCAGTACTTTTCCATGGTACCATTTGTTCTAACTTTTGAGTCGGTGGATGAAATCCTATGGTGTGACCATTCAAATGAAACCTCTTCAGCAGTACTTTTGCATGGTACATACATACATACATACATAAACTTTATTAAAGTGTCAAGGTATTTAGCTAAAAGCTAATGGTACCATGGTACCATGGTACCATGGTACCATTATTATTAATGGTAATAATTATAATATATTATAATATATATAATTAATGGTACCATTAATTTTGTTCTAACTTTTGAGTCGGTGGATGAAATCCTATGGTGTGACCATTCAAATGAAACCTCTTCAGCAGTACTTTTGCATGGTACCATTTGTTCTAACTTTTGTGTCTGTGGATGAAACCCTATGGTGTGGCCATTCAAATGAAACCTTTTCAGCAGTACTTTTGCATGGTACCATTTGTTCTAACTTTTGAGTCTGTGGATGAAATCCTATGGTGTGACCATTCAAATGAAACCTCTTCAGCAGTACTTTTGAATGGTACCATTTGTTCTAACTTTTGAGTCTGTTGATGAAACCCTATGGTGTGACCATTCAAATGAAACCTCTTCAGTAGTACTTTTGCATGTTACCATTTGTTCTAACTTTTCTGATCTGAAAACTCAATTAAGGGTGAATAAAACGTTAAGGATTTTCAACAAACAACAGTGTACAGTGTAACTGGTCGTCACAAGATACAATAGAGATCATACAGATATCAAACACACATGTATAACCTGAACTAAGTAATGGGTAAGGTGAGGTCAATTCTTCATGAGTTAAGTAGACTGGGAGTTGAAACGACTGGGACGATCATATGGAAACATTAACAAGATGACTGGAAACAACCTTGGTCTTTTGCATAGAATGGACTTCTATCCAGACCACTGGGACAACCATGAAAGATCTGAAGTGATCATAATATTATGGAAATCATTCACTTAGACAGAGACGACCAAGGTGATCGAAATCTATCTCAGAAAGCATCAGTTTGTCCCAGAATTAATTTCTCAACCACACGTTCCAATTCTTTCAGACGACCGAAGTGATTATATGGAAACCTTATAGTCGTCCTGGAGGCACGGAGGTCTAGTGCTTAACGTGTTGGACTTTCAACCTGAAGGTCGGTGGTTTGAGCCTGATCTCTGTCGTCGTGTTGTTTTCTTAGACAAGAAACTTTACTCCATGTTGTCTCTCTCCACCCCGGTGCATAAATGGGTGCCGGCGACAAAGTGCTGGGGGTAACCCTGCAATGGCCTAGCATCCCATCCAGGGGGGAGTAGCAATATTCCTAGTTGCTTCATGCTACAGAAACTGGGATAAGCCCTGGCCGTGTGGGCCATCCGTGGTTCGTGTGCGACCTTTTTACCTTATAGTCGTCCGGGTCATCCCAGTTGTCTCAATAGTTTTTTAAAAGACTGGGACGACCGAGACGACCCAGACAATTACAAGGGAGCCAGGCTTTCCCCAGCCTGTTTCAGTAACATAAAGCTACTGAGAGTATCAGTACTCCTCACTGGATGAGATGCTAGTCCACCACAAGGTTACCCTTCAGTGTTGTGTTCGCTGCATGCAATGCAGGTACCCACAATGTGGAGAAAAGTTTCTTGACGGAATAACCTAACAGAGGGTTGAGAATTTTGTAACAATCAATTAAACAATGAAAAGGCATGTCGAATTGAAAAGTATAGTATTTAACTTAAAATACAGTTATAAACAGAACTGAAAAATGGCTAAATAGTGGGTGTAGATTTTGACAGACTGGACCATGTACCACACCATCACAAAGTAAATACTGAAAGGCAAATTAAAAGCTGAATAGGCAAGTATATTTTCTACACCTTCTGAAATCAAGATTTGTGTTGAAAAGACAGTGACACAAAGAAATACAACTGTAGGAACCTTTTGCAGAATTTATATATAGACTATTATTTTTTCTCTTTCCCTGCCTGAAATGAATGAAACAAACAACAATTTAGACTTCAATATTTTTTGCATAATACCTGTAACATCACAAGATCTTACATGTACATGTAGCTGTTTGCCCCACTTTGTTTGTTTGTTGTGATTGTTTTCTTCTCTTAGATCAATATTGTCTTTTTGTAACATACATGTACGCTTGTAACCAACCAAACAGAAGGCACCAATATAGTAATATTTCTCATTTATTTTGAAAATACACAGTGTTAGTAATGGCACCTTTTCTTTTAACTTAACTGTCATGATTAATTTTAAACAAATGTTTTGTCCTCAATAAATTTTATTGAGGACAAAACCAAAACCAGATTTTCACAACCTTCAGTGTACCATTTCATTATACATGTAATTTAAACACAGGTACAGTAGAAAAAAATCAAAAAAATTAAAATTTAAAAAAAAAATTAAAATAGGTCACAAAGGTAAAGAAAGTTACAACTCTGACCACTGTTCTACAGACCTTGCTCCTCTGATGAATAAAACCTTTCTAGCTGCCTGTCTGATTTATTTTAAGTTTGGTAGCTTGTCATCTGGTGGATAATCTCCTTGCATGTCTTTGTCAACCAAGATGTCATCTAAATCCAGATCATCCTATAAAAAGAGAAAATATTAACTGTATATAACACTCCTCTGGACATCATTAGGTCCAAAACTGACCATGATTGTATTATACAACCCCACTAACTCAAACCATCACTAACTCAAAGAGGGAGTTAGAGTTAGCGGCATTCTTCTGAAAATATAGCTTAGATTTTCAATATTTTTTAATAAACTGAAGATGGCATAAGTTACACTGTATGCTGAAACAGTCATATTTTTTATTGCTATAAACAAGACAATAACCATTGTTTTCTTTTGTTTACTTTTGACTATTTATTGATAACTGTTTAATTTTATTTTACAGCTTTTGTGAAATCACTCTAATGCATTTACAATGTATAATACAATCATAATATGATTGTATTATACATTGTAAAGGCATTAGAGTGATTTCACAAAAGCTGTAAAATAAAATTAAACAGTTATCAATAAATAGTCAAAAGTAAACAAAAGAAAACAATGGAATCAGTGTCTACAGTAATAGTGTAGTCTTTTTGTCTAACTTCTATTTTGTGGGTTAGGTGAAACCACTCTACATGTATATCACTCAATTTCTTCTTAGTAATAGCCATTATCAAAAGGTAGGTTATTTTTGTGAATGCAGGCTCAGACTAAGTGGGCACATCTGGAGAATCAAGGATGAGATGGCATCAAAGTTGTGGCTCTGAGACCCACCCAACAGCAAAAGAACTAGAGGATGTCCGGCAACCACTTACACAGAACAGCTAGATACAGGCCAGTTGTGGCTAAAACTTTCAAAAATCATTAACAAATGTATTGACAAGCAAAAGCTAATTGAATCTTTGCAAGTGTGCTCGATTAAAGAGAATCCAATATTTCTGGCAAGGGTCATCTTGCAGAAATTTTTCTACTGAGCAATGATAGACACTATTTTGACTATGGTACCAAATGTTGAACCTACATGTATATAATCACAAGTTAATCATTACAGTCGAAATACTCAGTGTGTTCCCACTTATTATTTGGGAATGACTTTCATTAATCGGGAACGGATTGCATTATTGAAATCAAAATTCAGGTTTCAAATTGATTATTGGAATCTTTCAACGGTAGCCTCATTCGAAATAACAAATGTTGATTAGTTTATTTACTTACATTGGTCAATAGTTCACAGGCAAAATACACAACTGTTGGCTGCTGTTGGTTTCAGAGAATTCAGTCGCTTGGACTTCATTGAAGTTTTCTTCACTTTCAGTGAAAAGTTCTCTTCCAGTACCAGCCCACTAGCATTTTAAGAATTCTTCTTCGGAGTTTTGTAAATGTAGAGCTTCTTTACGTCAAAAAAATACTCAGTGATGAATTTTTGTTGAGCGAACAGAAATTGGTCAGATGTGTCAAGCCGCCAACTGTTGCCTGCTTTGCATGTGAACATTCGCCTGACATCAATAACAAACCAATCAGCATTCATTACTTTGAATGAAGCTACTGTTGGAAGATTCCACTAATCAATGGAAAACCTGAATTTTGATTTCAGTAATGCAATCTGTTCCCGAATAATGAAAGCATTTCCAAATTATTAGCAGAAAGCGCTGAGTATTTTGACTGTAACAGCTAAACTATACATACATCATGCGTGCTCATTGCAGTCTTTTGCTTGCCAAATTCTAGTGTCTTCACGGCATTTTCAACAGCTTCCTCATCATTCATTCCTTGTTGAACATGCTGCATGCAGGTCTCTACAAATCTGATATTAAATGCAAACTTGTATTAAATATTTTTTCTTGTGTAAAATGTAGGCTTATAATAAAGAGAAGAAGTTGGTTACTGTAACAAATAGCAAAGGCTTTACTTTGACTAAATGATTTTGGCTATTGAACAATACTTTCTTGTGGTGCTGGCATCATGCCTTATGTTGAATTTACTTTTTAAACAGTTTTGAAATACACATTTTTGAGCCAAGAAAGCACTCTCTTAGTAAAAGAAGAGGCAGGTTCATTTAAGTTAAAGTGAAAGTGATCCAACATGGCCAAAATATCATGTATTTTCACACACACACAAAAAAGATAAACATATTTTGGCTTATACATGTAAGTATGCTATGTAATTCTTCCGGCCAAAACATTTTTTTGGAAGATGTAGGATATTTTGGTCTGATTGGATTTTTATTACTTCGACTAAAATTAAACCACAATTATTTTAGAAACAGAATGCTTTCTGCCTGAAAAAAAAAACATGATTTGTGAGTGAAAATGTCAACATTCAATATGCTGTACAAGGGGGTTCTAACTTTCATAAAATCCCAAAGAGTGCTGTTAATTATGCTGTACAAGATGGTCAACTTTTGAGTCTGGGTGAAATCCTGAAGAAGACAGAATTTTCAGAAGATTTAGCTTTTGGGCAGTTCTTTATTGTGGAGATTTTCAATGATTTTCATTTCTTACTTTGTGACAATTGCTACAATAATAAAGTATTACTCAAATTTATAGTTTGGCTTGTCAGGAGGCAAAGAATAACCGGAGAAATTCACCCTGAATGCATATCATGAAATAGTTGGCAACAAGGTCTGGGGAAAGTGCAGCAAAAATAAAGTGGTTGTTTCCACAATTTTTTAAAAAATATATATAAGTAGTTTATGTTAGATGCAAGAGCCTGGTAAGTTAAAGACCCAGTATTGTCCATGATGCTTTACGCACCCCTGTCATTGATTTGGTTTGCACAGGAGTGAGGTTTCTATTGTTCAGAGGTGCATGAAGCATAATGGACAATACTTGGTCTTTAAAGACAAAATAGCACAACATTATAATAATAACAACAATAACTTTACAGTCAAAACCGGTCAAGCGTTCCCGCCAAGAATGAATTAATGAATTCATTATTGCAAATTTGATTTCATAACTCGTTTCAATAATCCGCTCTTCGAATAAATAATGCCTCGATTCAAAAATCGAATTTTGATTGGATTAATGAACAAGCTTCTACAATAACCAAATGGCAAAATTTTACGCAGACAATCGCAAATTGATATAAACTCGTGGTTATATGGGAAAATTCGAGGAAGTATAGCGAGAGCCATGTAATTAATTGTTGATATTTTTTTGTATCTCCGAAAGCCTTCTCATACAGCGCTCCATGAATCTGATTTTTCCAGTACAAGTGTCTCATTGTAATGGCAAACTATAGCCATAATAGTTACCATGCACTAATGCTTGAAAAGAGGAAAAGTTTCCCAACAAAATGGATTATAAACCTACCTTTTCCTCACACGAGGACAACGGAGATCTTGCCGCCATCTTTGTTGACGAGTTGCGGTCAACCTGGTGTGCTTAGTATTCCATATATAGCATAAACCTTTTGTTCATTAATCCAATCAAAATTTGATTTTTGAATCGAGACTTATTTTGAATTTTGCATTATTTATTCGAAGAGCGGATTATTGAAACGAGTAATGAAATCAAATTTGCAATAATGAAATTATTAATTCATTCTTGGCGGGAACGCTTGACCGGTTTTGACTGTAATATTTATAAAGCGCAATACATGTGTATATGATCTAATGTGATGTACATTAAAAAATGGTACATAAGTTTGCTTTTTACCTGTCACAGTGGGAAGGACGATCCCCCCAAAGATGCAAAGGTTGATTTGTTTGAAATCTTTCGTAAAACTGCCTGGTAACAGAAAAAAAAATTAGTTTGGTTTAATATTCATTTAAAAGCTTTTGTTCGTTTGGCCTGTTTCTTCCTCGTTCCTTCCCATAACACCCTATATGTACCTCACTTCACCTATTTCCAATCAATGCAGTGCATTGCAGTACAGTGCAAAGCAGGGCAGTTTAGTGCAGAACAGAGCAGTACAGTGCATTGCAGTGCAGTGCAGGGCAGTACAATACATTGCTAGCAGTGAAGTACAGTGCAAAGCAGAGAAGTACATGTACAGTGTATTGTAGAACAGAGCAGTACAATGTATTGCAGTGCAGTGCGGTGCAGTACGTGCAGTGCATTCATGGTTCGTACAACTTCAGACAAATAAAATTCAAGGACTTTTCAAGGACAAAAAATAGTTTTCAAGGACTAAGTTTTATTTACGAAATCGAAACTCTTTGTCTCCTGGTGCATGAAATTGAGGCAAAGATGACAATTTTGTTTCATATACGCATTCACGTATTATGCCGACATTTTCGCTAGTTACATGTATTTTCAGATTTTAAAAGTCACTGGTGGTCAAATTTTTCGTAGCAAAATCATTTAATTTATCAGAAAAGTGATAGGGCATACATGTACACAAAGTCCTAAATTTTAAGGACTTTTCAAGACCTACATGTAATAAAGAAATCAAGTACTTTTCAAGGACCTTAACCAAATTCAAAGACTTTTCAAGACGACTGCTAAAATTCAAGACCTTTTCAAGATTGTACGAACCATGTGCATTGCAGTACAGTGCAGTACAGTGCAGTACAGAACTGAACAGAACAGTACAGAACAGAACATACACCTTATTTGATGGTTTAACAGATAATACATGCAGATATTTTACGAGTTGCGTAGTTATGCGATCAATGAGTAAAATGTCCACATGTATCTGTTAAACCGGTCAGTATAAAACATGGACTGCGGACTATGGATTGGGTATAAAACACGGACTAGGGTATAAAATGTGGACTGCGGACTGCGTGTAAAACACGGACTAGGGTATAAAATGCGGACTGGGTGTAAAATAACGAGGACCGAATCTGTGAACAGAAATATTGATTTACCTCGAAAAAAAAATGTAGGGGTCGTGGCATGTTACTTTACAAACGTTTGGTCTCTTGATATTTGAAGAAAAAAAAATCAAATAAAGGAAAGGAGAAATGTTATCTTAATTCTTGCAATTTTTCTTATTTGCAATCTGCTTTATACCCTGCGAGCAGAGCCCCCTTTGGCTGACTAGATCTGCTACAGATCCTACGTACACTGGCAGCATTTTAGTTCGCGCTCCTTTGCTTCTTACTTGGTCACGCGCCGCTGTGACGTGGGTCAATTGGCAAACATTTGAATTCGAGTTCATCTGTTGCCATCACCACGTGCAATTTGGCAGAGAATTGGCGTTCGCGCTAGTTTTTCTATCTTTTTGCTGCTACACCGTGCTGACGACACCTAACCAGGTCCAAACAGCTGTCCACGGTTGTATTTGGCGGCTTTCAGTTTGGGCTCTATCATGTTGTTGTCGCGTTGAATGTTCTACATAGTATCAGCCTTGCTCTATACTTTGATTGTTCCCCCCTTCGATCTTCACAGGCTCTGCTCGCAGGGTATCTGCTTTACAGCAGTTCATAAATAAAGGTCTATATTTCACAAAATGCTGGTGGACAATTAACTCTGATAAAATGCACAGCAACACGTTTCTGGATATTACTGATAATGGCAACGATATGAAACATTTTTCAAATTTGCAAAAAGTTATCGGGCCCGGAAAGCTATCTGATGTGCGCAATGTTTACATTAAAGATTAAAATTTTGTTGGTTTTGAAAGCTAAGCAATAAACTGAGTCATAAAACATTCTAAGTTGACGAAACAAGTCAGGCTGGTTTGAAGGCCAAAAAGTACTTCACCATTCTATAGATTCTGATTTTAAAATACAGTTCTGGGCCCAAAAAGTTATTGGGACTTTTAAGAAACAGGCCCCTGGGACTACAGAACAGCAAAATGTACTGCCTCGCAAATTTGAAAAATATTTCATATCGTTGCCATTATCAGTAATATCCAGAAACGTGTTGCTGCGTATTTTATTAGAGTTAATTGTCTACCAGCATTTAGTGAAATATAGACGTTTATTTATGAACCGCTGTAAAGCAGATATCCTGCGAGCAGAGCCTGTGAAGATCGAAGAGGGCTCTGCTCGCAGGGTATAAAGCAGATCGTAAATAAGAAAAAACACGAGAATTGAGATATTTCTGCTTTCCTTTACTTGAATTTTTCTCAAATATATCAAGAGACCAAATGATTGTAAAGTAACATGCTGCGACCCCTACGTATTAAAAATCTAAGTATTTATCGAGGTAAATCAATATTTTATGTTGACAGCTTCAGTCCTCGTTATTTTACACCCAGTCCGTGTTTTACATGTATACCAAGTGCATGATTCTCAGTCCACGTTTTATACCCATTCTGTAATCTGTAGTCCGCAGTCCGCAGTCCGCAGTCCGCAGTCGGCGTTTTATACTGGCCGTCTGTTAAGGCGGGACTTAACCTAAATGCCACTTTTCCGCCACTTGACATGGCTTTAATGGAAATATCTCGTTCACGTTTGAAGCAATCCAAAATCTCTATGCTTAAAACACGAACCTATGTTATGGGGTGTTTTGTAATTTTTTTCGTGATTTTTGGGTATGTTTGGGAGGAAATAGTTTCTCTCAAAGGATTGGTAAAATTTAGAGAAATAAGAAATGTTGAAGATTTAGTGAAGTTTTAAAAATATAATTGGTAGTTAATAATTAATAGATGGATACCGACAGCCTCTTTTCCTCCCATGTGGGACACATTTTCTTAGTTGTGCACGAGGCACAGCCTCGTTTTGGTGCAAAGCTTGTTTTCGTCCTATAACGTCATAAAATTACTGTTTTCATTCACAACTCTGGCACAAGTATTGAACTCGTGGATTTCTTGATATCTTTTAGTTGATGTCGATTACATCAAGGATTTTCTTGAAAATGTTCCTCTTAAGGCGGGACTTAACCGAAACGCCACTTTCGGCCACTTGACATGGCTTTAATGGAAATATCTCGTTCACTTTTGAAGCAATCCAAAATCTCTATGCTTAAAACATAAACCTATGTTATGGGGTGTTTTGTAATTTTTTTGGTGATTTTTGGGTATGTTTGGGAGGAAATAGTTTTTCTCAAAGGATGCAAAGGTGTAATATGGCAATCTACTGTGTAATACCCTTGGATATTTTGTGTGTTCTCTTTCCATTATAAGGTAAATACCATCACAGTCAAATAATACAGTACAGTGCAGTGCAGTGCAGTGCAGTACAGTGCAGTACAGTACAGTACAGTGCAGTGCAGTGCAGTACAGTACAGTGCAGTGCAGTGCAGTGCAGTGCAGTACAGTGCAGTGCAGTGCAGTGCAGTACAGTGCAGTGCAGTGCAGTGCAGTACAGTACAGTACAGTGCTATGCAGTGCAGTGCAGTGCAGTGCAGTGCAGTGCAGTGCAGTGCAGTGCAGTACAGTACAGTACAGTCAGTACAGTGCAGTCCAGTGCAGTACAGTGCAGTGCAGTGCAGTACAGTGCAGTGCAGTACAGTGCAGTACAGTACAGTACAGTGCAGTGCAGTGCAGTACAATACATTACAGTACAGTGCAGTGCAGTGCAGTGCAGTACAGTACAGTGTAGTGCAGTGCAGTGCAGTGCAGTGCAGTGCAGTACAGTACAGTACAGTCAGTACAGTACAGTACAGTGCAGTGCAGTGCAGTGCAGTACAGTGCAGTGCAGTACAGTGCAATACAGTGTAGTGCAGTGCAGTGCAGTACAGTGTAGTGCAGTACAGTGCAGTGCAGTACAGTGCAGTGCAGTACAGTGTAGTGCAGTGCAGTACAGTATAGTGCAGTACAGTGCAGTGCAGTGCAGTACAGTGTAGTGCAGTACAGTGTAGTGCAGTACAGTGTAGTGCAGTACTGTGTAGTGCAGTACAGTACAGTGTAGTGCAGTACTGTGCAATACTGTACAGTACAGTACAGTACAGTACAATACAGTACAGTACAATACAGTTCACTGCAGCACTGTACAGTACAGTACAGTACAGTTCACTGCAACACTGTACAGTACAGTGCAGTGCAGTGCAGTGCAGTGCAGTACAGTACAGTTCACTGCAGCACTGTACAGTACAGTACAGTACAATACAGTTCACTGCAGCACTGTACAGTATAGACAAGTTCAGTACAGGTTGTTTTCCCTGTTCTGGTGAAAAAAATGTTTGTTTGCAGTTAAATAAGTGGTCTATTGTGTGAAATGATGCAGAAACTAACTCTTACTTTCGAAACTTATCCTCAGGGTATGTGATCTTCGGCGTTCTCCCAGCCTCAGCTTTTCTATTCACCTTGGTTTCCACCAATGGGGGAAAAGCTTCCACAACTGGAAACCAAACAGGTTCCCATGCTTTTTTGATGGCTCCCGAACGAAGGAGATTACGGACGCTGAAAAATTGGAAATTGAGAATATTAATTCGTACAAACTACAGGACACCGAAGTGAGCTTATCCAAAATATTATTTTGCATATTGGCGACTGAGGAGTACAGTGTATTTCTACAGACTACTTCCCTTTATTTATTTACCACGTAAGTCTTCACGATGGCATCTTAGCTTATCGCAAGAAAACCTGATATTTTTCAGCTTTCTTTAACAGTTTGCCTGAATGAGGAGCAAACTGTCTTGAATCAAACACAACACGTGGGTCCATCGACCTTCCAACGCGAATCAACGCAAGACTCTCCCGCCTCCAAGATAAACTTAAAAGACCCTAAAATACAACATCGCAGTACCAGAATATTACCGTGAAGCGACAGTGCCTCGCAAGTGTCTTGCTCCCGGCATCTTGTCAAGACATGCGAGATTTTCTGCGCGCCGCCATCTTGGATTCAAAGCACTTGTGAAGTTGTCCGCTGGGCTGTCCGCTGAACGAACGGCAGCTCATACTTGCCCCTGAAGGGAACTGGGAACAAGATAGCAAATTATTTCCTTGTGCTCTATTTTGATCAGGACATGAGGGTCTGTATCATCATTATAACTACACTGTAGTCCAGAATGTGACAGAACGTTGGATTCGATCATTTCATGAACCGAGGAAGGAACAATTACTCCTTCCTTGGCTCAGTCCCTCCTTCTTTTATTCCTTCGAAATAAATTTTTGAGCCAAACCGTGCCAATGAAGGCACCTTTTTTACTCCCAGTTCACCTCGAACTCCGGCCTTACGAAAAGACAATTATCTCAGTTCCTTTATTCCACAGAAGTCAGTTCCAGATAATTATTATTAAGCTTGCAATAAAGTTTTGTCTGAAAACAAGAACAGGTCGTTGCCAGATCTACTGGGAAGATCTACCAGGGGGCATAACCCTTCCGCTTACTTTGCAAAGAAGTCAAAGAAACCAAGGCCATTTTTTTTTTCGCACCACGATCCGAAGCATTTTCACTTCAACTCTCCCTTTTTATCTCGTGAATGCGCGAAGCATTGAACGAGATATAGCATACGGGGACAAACATGGGGACGGCGTTGGAGGAAGGGAAGGGTGGGGAGTTGGACGCACAGGGTGGGGGTCGGTAGAGCAAAACGCGTAGGGGAGGGGAGGGTCAGAAGGTTGTTTCGTATTCACGAGTTGGCTCATAGGAGCCTTTGATTCACCTTCCCCCACCCCCTTCAATTCTGTTATTTACAAGTATCGATCCGCCACTGTAGGTTCCTCAAGAAGCATTTTCTTTCCTTTTTTCAGTCTTTCCAAAAAGGATCAATCAAGTTACCGGTGTCCTTGCTTGCATGCATTGAGTAGCATAACCCTTCCCTGGCTTTCATATAAGTGTGCACCGTCCACATGCGTTCGTTTTCGATCGTTTTTAAAGGCAGAATTTTTAAATTCGTCCGTTTTCGCTGTTCAAACGTTAACGATTGAAAAGATCGAAAAAGCGTTTTTTTTTAAGTGACTTGCTTGGGTACGGGTAATGGGCTAATGGGAATGTGCCGTTGGATGGGGTCGCATTTTCACGATCGCGACTGGATTGACTAGAATGGGGTCGCAAATTGTCGGGATTTTTTGAGGTAAGAAAATTCTGGCAAGTATTTTTTTGGGTAGTTTTAGCTTGTAAATATTTTCGGTTAACAAATGTACCAGAAGGTTTGTAATTGTAGGTGAAGAGTAAAGTCTTCTACATTTAATAAATGTGTCAATTCATTTGAGGATGACCTAGTTAAAAGGGTTCCGAACTCAAGGTAGATGGCTAAACAGAAAGTGACTAAGTTGGGATTGCGAAATTTACATTTACTCAAAAGTGACTAAGATGGGGTCTATAATTGGCCACAGAATAGACTACTATAACGGAGTAGGGGCTCTGAGAGGCCAGCGGCACATGCCCAGCAAAAGTTGACCCAAGTACACTCCCCGGGATTTTTATGTTATCTTTCTTAGAAAACCTTCGTTTTCGATCGTTTGTTTGGCACGAGAAGGCCAAGCCATGAAAGTCTTCGTTTTCGTCCGTTTTTGCTTTGGTTTTGCATTGTTACGCTTTGTGATTGGCTAAACTATCTCGCGCCACTTTCTCAACCAATCAGAAGTAAAACCAAAACCAGTTGTGAGTTGCTCGTTTTCCCGCGCTTGGCGCCGGCTACCTGTATTTACCTCGAGCTCTGATTGGTTCACCGCATTGTCTGTGTCTGTTGTGATTGGCCAGTGTGATTTCTTTGGTTTTGGTTTTACGACACTCAAAAACCGCTATAAAAGTTGCATTTCTGAAATTCTCCGTTTTCGTTGCGTTTCCTTTCGTTTTTACGTGGTCGGATGGCCTGAGAGTATAAAAAAAATCGTTTTCTGACAAAAACAATCGAAACACACAGTTTTCTGGACGGGGCTTATGCATTCCCCTAAAAACGCACGGGAAAACACTTTGCGGCTGCAAAAATTGTTTTCATCGTTTTAACTTTACTGGCGTATAATTTACAAGAAATAAATCTGCCCTTTGCCGTAGTGCCAGCCTTTCATTCAGTTTTGTATTTTTACAAGAAATTATTTGCAGTCCTCATATTTTAATATTCTGATAAAGTCTGATATATGAGCCCCGATATAGCTTTTAGCTCTGATTTCTTATACATTCATTTATTTAATCAAAAATTGTTTGCCTATGGAATCAACACAGTTGAAAACCGTTTTTCGGCCACCATTGCGACGCCAAAGTCTCGCTGTAATAATACCCCCCCCCCCCCCCCCCCCCTCCCCTCCTTCTGTGCATATAGTACTGGATAACCATGAAAGAATTCTATAAAAAGATTGTATAGATAATCCTATAAAATCATGTTGTCCGTGGCATATCTAAGTTGCAATCATTAAAGACAATTATTTAAGAGTTATAATTGCGTTCCAATATACACACAAAGTACTAGCAATACAATTTGTGCCTGTAATTGCATCCTTTGCATGTGACACATATACGTACGTCCCCTTTCTTATTTACTTATGTAGTAATCCCTAACCCCACCCCCTCCCCGTTTACGCCTTACACTTTGCAGTAATGCTAAACTAAAAAAATATCTACACGGGCCTATTCAAAATACAAAACATTTAATAATGTTAAAACCCCTACTGGTTGAGTTTTTTCAGATTGTTCTTAAAAGCTCTGTAGGTTTCAATATCCCTGGATTCCTCTGTTATAGAGTTCCACAAGTTTGCTGCAGCGTATCTCCATGATTTTAGGCCATACTTTGTTGAGTTCACTTTCGGTAAATCCAATATTTTTGTACCTTTAAGGTTATAAGTACAGTGTCTTACAGTTATTTTAAAATCACGCAAACTGGCTGGGCCAGCGTCACTAGCTAATATGTTAAAAACAGTGTACAAAACCTTTACCAGTCGCTGTTTACACTGAGAGAGACTCGAAAGACCAAATCATACACTTTATTTGATGGTTTAACAGATAATAATTTACGCGTGGATATTTTATGAGTTGTGTAGTATCTTTTCGAGCCATGCAGAGGCGAGAAAAAAAATGAATAAAATGTCCGCACGTATAGAGGTTTTGCACGGCAGCCATGTTGCATGGCAGGAACAATGAAAATGTTTTGCATTAGAAAGAACATTCTTTCCCATAGGGAAAAGAATCTACTGTTCCTGCCATGCAACATGGTTGCCGTGCAAAACCTCTATTATCTGTTAAACCATCGAATAATGGATTTATTATTCGACTACAATTCCTTTCTTACAGCTTCTTTGTCTTCAAGCCGGGATACTCAGGTGTAATACGACAATCTACTGTGTAATACGATGTACGCTAGGATATTTTACAGTGTTCTCTTTTTCTTATAAGGTAACATGACGTCACAGTCGAATAACAAGCTCAAGTAATACCTCATTAACAATGCGGATTTGTCCCCAAAAAGAAATCGGAGAGCTAGTTAGCTGATTGTCTACTGCAAAAATGCCACGATTCGGAACCATAATTAAAATACGGCAGTATGAAGGCCTTATAAAAATGATATTTTCAAAGAATTTGCATACCGCAGTAATTATGTATGGTATAATTATAATAATTTCGCGTATGAAATATAATATAATACAGTATACTATCTGGCGGGAAGAACGCAGCAGATCTCTGTCAACGGAACGCTTTCTAAGAAATTTAACCTGAGCTACGGGGTCCCACGGGGTTCGTGCCTAAGCCCCCTCTTATTCACCATTTACGCGAGTTCGTTGTTTGATACCCTGAAATTCCATCTGCCATCCGTTCACACCTGCGCGGACGATACACAGCTATATGTATCGTTTAATCCCGCTGATAACACCAGTGAGGCTGAAGCTGTGACTGCGATCGAAAACTGTATTCGTGATGTTCGCGCATGGATGAGGGATGATAAGCTGAAGCTAAATGACAACAAAACAGAGTTCTTGATCACTGGTACGAAAAGACACTGAGTTATCGATTATGTCTGTTTACAAGATAAAGGTTGGCCAAGCCGAGGCCCGGGGGGGGGGGGGGGTACTCCCTATAATAACTCCCTATACCGCCCGAAAGTGGAACCTTTTTGAGGCTGGAGGTATATGAAAGGGTCGGTATTTCACAAGTTGAAGTATATGAAAGGGTAGGGATTTCACCAAGAATAGGAAAGGGCAACGAAAACACGGAAGAATTGAACATGGCGAAAACAAGAGCTTTAAAAGCAAGGCTATCAGGGGAGCATACAGCTCTAAACAAAGAGGTGAAGAAGAGTGCCAGAAGAGACAGGAGAGACCATGTGGTGCGCACGACACAGGATGCAGAAGACGCAGCTGAAAGAGGAGACACGAGGGAGCTCTACCAGATCACCAAGAGGCTGGCCGGGAAAAAGAGCACTCAACCACAACACGTCTTAAGCAAGGATGGTGAGACCCTTGCATCACAAAAGGAGCAGTTGGAGCGCTGGAGAGAGCATTTCCAGGACCTGCTGAACCGACCAGTGCCGCCAAACCCGGCCGACATCCCCCGGCGCACCGAACCTTGAATGTTAATGTGGACCCTCCTTCAAAAGCCGAAATTGAAAGAGCTGTGAAGAAGCTGAAAGCCAACAGGGCAGCCGGCCCAGATGAGATACCTCCCGAGGCCTTTAAGGCAGACACAACTATGACAAGCAAGGCACTACATGCTCTCTTCAAGAAAATCTGGACCTCAGAAGAAATGCCCAATGACTGGAAGCACGGACACCTGATAAAGTTACCCAAGAAGGGGAACCTCAAAGAATGCTCTAACTGGAGAGGAATCACACTCTTGTCGGTACCAGGGAAGGTCTTCAGCAGAATCCTACTGGAGAGGATCAAGACAGAAGTGGAGAAGGAGCACATACTACGCGACGAACAAGCAGGCTTTCGGCAAGAACGATCGACCACGGACCAAATCGCAACACTCCGCAATATCATTGAACAGAGCCTTGAATGGAACACCACCTTGTATACCATCTTTGTGGACTTTGAAAAGGCTTTCGATAGCGTGGACCGAGACATTTTGTGGAAGCTGCTGGCCTACTACGGCATCCCGGAGAAGATCATTAAACTGATCAGGATGGCGTTTGAACCATCAACATGCCAAGTGGTCCACAACGGCTCTGTGACTGAACCCTTCACCATCACAACCGGTGTTCGACAAGGGTGCTTGCTATCGCCTTTTTTATTTTTGATAGTTATTGATTGGATCATGCGCGAAACCACAAAAGGCAAGAAGAGAGGGCTGCAGTGGTCATTGACGGAACAGCTTGAGAACATTGACTATGCAGACGACATCGCCTTAATTTCGCAACGCCACACAGACATGAAGCAGAAGCTTCTCCAGCTTGACGAAGAAGCCAGGAAGACTAGACTGAAGATCAACGTGAAAAAAAAACAAAGAGTCTGAGGCTCAACCACACGAGCGAAGCTACATTCACCATTCGGCAGGACACCATCGAGGAAGTTCAAGACTTTGCCTACCTGGGCAGCACTGTGTCCACAGAAGGCGGAACTGATCAGGACATTCGCATTCGGATAGGAAAAGCTGCAGGAGTCTTCAATACCCTTCGACTCATCTGGCAATCAACAAAGCTGTCGTCCTTCTATACGGCTGTGAAACTTGGAGAGTGCTGAAGTCATCGATGGCCAAGATACAAGTCTTTGTGAACCGCTGCCTCCGCCAGATCCTGGGAGTGCGGTGGTACGACAGGCTGAGTAATGAAGAACTGTGGAGAAGCACATCCCAGGAGCCAATCGAGCAACAGATCAAGAGACGCAAGTGGCACTGGCTTGCAAACCTGCAGACAACGTCACACGAAGAGGGCTACGGTGGACACCCCAAGGGAAGCGCAAACAAGGACGGCCGAAGACCACCTGGCGGCGCTCAACTGAAGCCGAAGCGAAGACCGTTGGCCTGACGTGGGGACAGCTCGAGCGGAAGGCCCAGGACAGGAGGGGATGGCGAACTCTGGTGGACGACCTATGTTCCGTACGGAACGACAGGGATTAATGTATGTATGTGTAACGAAAACAAGAGTTGAAGTATAAAAAACGTAGGGAAAACTGTGATTTAAGTATTATAAAAAGCGCCTTTCAAAATATATATCAAACAGACGCACGTAAAGGCTACATGAAAGGGGTACCATTTTCAATGAAAGGTATATGAATGGGGTACCTTTTCTGTCAAAAACGGTATATGAAAGGGTAAGGGTTTCGACCTCGGGGCGGAGTATCCCCCTACAAAACTTTGTTGAGTACCCCCCCCCCCCCCCCCACCCCCGGGAGCCGAGGTAACCTCTCTCTTCAGTGCGCAACTTGGGCGCCTGGTTCGATTCTCATCTGGACATATCCACTCATGTGACTAAGGCTTGCGGTAGTGTTTTTTATTATCTGTACAATATCCGGCATATGAGAAAGTATCTGTCTTGTGAATCTACTGAAAGGCTTGTCCATGTGTTCATTACAAGTACGCTGGACTATTGTATGGTGTTCGGAGTATCAGATCAGAAAACTTCAAAGAGTTATGAATGCAAGCGCACGGTTAGTTAACTGTGCAGTGTTAGTATTGTCACATTACTTCGGGAACTTCACTGGTTACCGGTGAAGTTGCGTATAGATTTTAAGATTCTTCTTATTACATTTAAGATACTTCAGGGTTTAGCTCCTAGTTATCTTAAGAATCTAGTTTCAATCTTACCAGCTTCACATTATCAATGGCGTCGAAACAATAATGGTATATTGCTAGCAAGTCCGCGGTTTAAAAAAGACTGGGGGATCGCTCGTTTATGGTAGCAGCACCAGTCTTGTGGAACAGCCTTCCTTTGTCACTAAGGCAAGCTAGGAACACTGACATTTTTAAGCGTTTAGTTAAGACTTCTTTATTTTCCAAGGCTTTTTGTTAAGTTTCTTTTAAGCACAATTTTCAATTTTATAATAGATTTTAATTCTTAAAAGATTAGACGGTAGTTTTATTATCAATTTGTAATTTGTAAAATTTTACTATATTAATTGTAATGCACTTTTGATTATTTTATAGAAAAAGCGCAATATAAGTAACAAATAATAATTATAATATTATTACTGTATTCTTTGTAATACGACTGAATTTAGTTTTTCTTTGCTTTTTTTTTTTCATTGACGAATCTTCATAAAGCATACAGAAGTAACTCTTTCAAAGTGAAGCTTTATGGTGAACTGACGTCTTAAATCTTGACATCTTGAAGGGTGCTAAGTCGTACGATGGTGTTTCACCCATGGCCAGCTGACCAAGAATCTTTCCACTGACTGGAGCAAGCTTAAATCCATGACCTACGGACAAAGAAGCAACATTCTGTTGTTTGGAATGAAACAAACTAAAGATATAAATATTGTCAACATACTGAATAAACTTCCCACAAAGATCCCGTCTGAGACACTGACCTGAAAGCTACGGAAATAAGGAATATTATATACTTCATATACATGCACTTGTGAAATAACAATATTTATTTTTTGCAAAATTTATTTCTTTTGGGCATCTATGTTCAATGAAATCGCAAAAAAATATTACAGTAGTATCGTTATTTTTTTTTCCATTTCCATTAGCAATATGGTTCTGCAGAAGAGAGAATTAGGAGAGAAGTGATAGAAATAATAAAAAGAGAATAATGAGTGCAGTGAACACAGTGCCTAATAACCTTTATTTTTTTATCACAAATATTGATTCTACATCAAGTGAATAATTATCAACTATTCACCGAAGTGGAGGTGGGTAGTGGTGGATATTTACCGAGCCGCGAAGCCGCTGAAACAGTGAGATAATATAACGAAAATGATGCTTTTTAACTCATTTATTCCTGTCAACGATTACAATTTTCGCGCGCAAATTGCTGGGAGGTGAATAGCACTTGCTATTCCGGGTTTCAGTAGCCAATCAGAGCGCGCCAACGATGCTATCCATTGAAGATCTTACTACTTACATAAGTAGGTTTAGCAGCCATTTTTAATAGTTTCTTTTCATCAGTTACTAATCTGACATCAACTCTCTTTCTTAAGTTTTCCATTGTTTTACCAAAAACACTATTATTCATAAGTTTGAAAAAATCTTTTTCAAAAGCATTTTTAGCATTCTTTCGTTTGTTGGTGTTGAAGTCAATGTATTGTTTAACCCAAGGTGACTGATTAAATTCTAATACTCGATGAACTTTAATGACTTTTAATCCAAGATCTGTATATAATTGAAGGTTTCTATAATGTAGAACGTATTTTTCTTTGTTTCTTAAAGTTGGAATCAGTTTTTGTACGAGACCTGTTGATATATTATATTTATTCGCAATGTTTTTACAATATTCAGACAACATGTCTTTAGTTATTTTTATCTTTTCTGGTCCTAATGGGTAGTCATTGTGAAGATTATGCAGTTCTTTAGGATATTCTAAATCAACTTCTAGTATCAAACCCTTTTTACTGTCTTCTTTGTACTTATCCAGGTTAATATTGTCAATCTGGTTTTTAGTCATCCATTTGAAACCACCAGTTGGTAAATATTGACTCATCGCCCAACCATACAGATTGTTTGCATCTAGATACATAATCTACTTTTGAGGGCGTCTTTTATTGTATGATTTCATATATTTATTGTTAGCTTTACCGTATCGATTGGCTATATACGATATACCACCACGCATACCCTTTTCAATGAATTGAAACATATCAATATCAACCATAAGCTCTAATTTAATGTTAGTCATTTTTAGCATAGTATCCCATGACAAACCAGGAGATGTGAAATAATGACATGGATCAAGTTTATAGTATTCTAAGCATGTTTTCCTAAAGTTTTCAAACACATCAGCTAATAGAAGGATATCAGATTTTAAATACAAGTCATGATACTCACCAATTCTTTTAAGCATGAATGTTTCCCATACAGTCTGAGCATGTTGATAATCTTTATTGCTTATATGCTCATTATTCATGATACTAAAAAAGTTTTCTTTTGTTGGTAGTTTTTCATTGAATTTATCAAAACTGTCCATGTAGTCATAAGGATATACTCCTTTTCGAGCCATTAAATCAAGCTCTTTACCTTTAAATTTTTGAGAGGTATATTTTAATGATTCTCTTGGTAGATTACTCACTAGTTTTTCCAAGCTAGAGCTCATAAATTGGAAACTATCAATGAAGGTTAGATGATTGCCCAGCATAAAGGCCATATACTTTTCCATGTTGTTAGGTATGGCATTAATATTCATCTGTATCTCCTCTCCTTTCTTATTTTTGTATGTATGTTTCTTAACAATAGCTCCAATCTCTTGCATTATAAAATGGCTGTCATAACCTCTCAAATTATGGAATATAACAGGAATTTTTATCTCTGCTGGATTTACTCTGAGTTTCAGATTACATTCTTGATGAGCAGAGCCTCTGTATTTACCAGTGATGTGACAATGGTCTCGGACTCGAATGTCCTTATCAGTATATTTTTTATTACAAATATGACATTCTTTGGCTTTTTGAAATTCCTCTTCATCATCTTTTGTCATTTTTAATGGTTTGTTAAATTCCTTTTTCATAATATTTTTACAATATTTGACTTCTTCTATCATTTTTTCCATTAATTTGTACACAGCCTTTTCACCTCTGTAAATTTGTATTGGTTTGGTATGTTTATCATCATAAAAACAAACGACCTTATATCCATAACCACAGTCTGTATGCTTCTGATAAGCCTCTGTGTATGATTTATCATTATTGGGTTGACAACCATGTATTTTTTCAGTAATAGCCTCAAAATCTGCATAAATGACGAATGGTACTGGTAGTTGTTTATGAAAGTTGTTGAATCTTAGTATATTATTATCCTTCTCAGGCATTTTTATCGCTTGTGTGCCATTCACTTGTATACAGTTTTCTTTATGATCAGTTAATACTCTTTCAGAGCTGAAGCATTGAAGACAATACATGCAGAAATGTTTTCTTTCTTTGTGTTTTGTCTGATTGTACATTAACTTGTTAAAATCTTTAATCAAGACATAGTGCTTGTTTTCATTTTCTGTTATAAGAAGCAGATTCATACGGTCTGCATATTTTTCTTTTGAGACATAAATTGGATATGGTTGTTTATCTTCATAACCGAAAACATTTATGTTGATATTATTTTGTTTTTCAATCACGACTGTTTGGTGGTGACTGGGAATTCAATCCCCGAATAATCTAAATTTTCAATGAATTGCTTGTCAACTTTTTTAATTCTCTGTGGGTATTTGTCTTGAGGATTCAAATGTCTAATGTGACACCATCTAAAGCATTCATTGTCATTGTTTTTCATGTTTATCAAACCTTTAGCACTGTTTCTGAGTTCTTGGGGTAGTTTAATATATGAAGATCCTCTCATTGGTTGATATTTTACAATGTTTAGATAGTGATTATCAATAGATTGAATATTCCAACCAGATCCCTCTGAAATCCAAACTGCAATCTTATTTAGTATGTTTTGTTTTGACATTTGAAGTGATTCAGTAATCTCTAGATTATTTATGATTGTTTGAGCTGGACTGTTGAAATATGCGGTCTTATACACTATTTCTCCGTCTGACATTTTTGTAAATGTTACCTTAAGCGTTTCAACAAATTTCAGTCCTTTCATAGATTTTAGTATACTTATAATATGATATGCAGTAGCCGTTCTTGTGTTCTGTAGTTGCACTAGTGGGTCTTTTTTATTTTTAATACTTATTTCATAAGACTTTGTGTAGCCTTTCAGAGCTTTGTCTGTTTGCTCTATTTTAGATCTTGGAGCAGGAACTGGTTTTTCCAACACTTGTTTTTTAGTTCTTGGTGCTGGAATTGGTTTGTAATTATCTCTGAACTCAATAGGTGGTAAAATGATATTGTCTTCATACTCCGTGACCATCTGTCTGACAGATTTTCTTGGTGTAGGAACTGGGCTCCTACGTTGTTTTTCGTCATCCACTATTATAATTTTAGGCTTCTTTTTCTCTTGCTTCAATAGCATTTTGATTAGTTGAGACTTGCTCAATTTTTTTAATTCTGATTTTTCCATTATCTATATATATAATTATATATAATATTTCTTTAAGTCATTTTCATAGTGCGTTTATTTTTGGAATCATTTTTGAAATAATTTGAGATAGTTATATATGATTGGTCATATATGATTATCTTTTTATGATATCCTTGTGTTATTCGTTGTTGTATTTTTGTGAATTCAATTGATGAATCATAGTTTTATTGTGTTTATATTTACTTGCAGGATGAAAATATTTATTACATTCAATACAATGATATTTATTATCTGGATTGTCATTATACTTCTTACAATAAAGACGTCCCATAATACGTTTTTCTTCATCGGTCATATACTTTTTAGGTCTTCCCCTTGATTGTTTTACCATTACTATATAGTATGATTATTTTTTTAAGTCATTTTAGTGCGTTTAAATATAGCCAGAAACATTAATATTTTTGGCTCCAATGAATAGCGAATGCAAAGATATAAATATCTTAGAAATTTCTGGGATACTTGTAAATAGTAACATCTCTTTAAACCCTTTTTAAAGCCAAGTCTCATTAATCAAATTTGCATTACTTGTTGTGTTCACAGGTGTAAAAATATTATTTT
This sequence comes from Cladopsammia gracilis, assembly GCA_022457155.1. Classification (NCBI taxonomy): domain Eukaryota; kingdom Metazoa; phylum Cnidaria; class Anthozoa; order Scleractinia; family Dendrophylliidae; genus Cladopsammia; species Cladopsammia gracilis. The sequence continues at coordinate 3,019,343 of JAJGOT010000003.1, read as the reverse complement.
CACGTTTGAGATATTTGACATTATCAACTTTGGTTTGTTTCAACACATTACATTCATCATCGTATCTATTGTTTTCTATCTCATTGCAGATAATATTCAATAACTGTTTCAATGTTATATCTTCATCAATTTCATGTATTTTTTTATGATAAAGTTTCAATAATTTCTTTTTATATTGTAACAGATCCAATCTACGCTCATTATCATATATTTTATCATGAAGATTGTCTATTTCATCTTCACATTCCTGAATTTGAAAATTTATTTTTTTGATATATTTCTCAATGCCACTCATGATATATATAAGCATTATATATTTTTGACATCTTTTAACGGTATCCATGAATTAAATTCTTTTGGACAACCAGACCATGATACCAAAGCTTGTTTTTTCTTATAGTCTCTTGATAACCTTATCTATACGAAAAACATCTTGTTTAGCTTTTAATAACTCCTGTTGATAGAAACTCCCTTGTATCTCTTCATCATTGAGATCCTTTAGTTTGTAAGTGACTGGTGTTGTGTTTTGAATTTTATCAACAATAAATAATTCTTCACTAAAATTGCTTGTATAACCCTTATCAAAAACTGGTCTTTTGTATTTGCTTATCCTAACCTTATCGCCTATTTTGAATTTCGGCTTCTGTTTTGATGTTTGCATATCACCATACAGATTGAAATAAACAGTTCCTTGATTCTTCCTTATGCTTGCTTGTACTGGAGTCATTTTAATCGAACTATGTTTGGTGTTATTATAATTTTTAACCAAATCATCTAAAATATTATACCAAACAGTATTATTTTGAGCTGTAAATTGTTTCCACATTTTAGATATGTTCTGTTAAATCTCTCAATAATAACAGCTTTACCTTCATTGAAAGTAGAATACATCTCAATATTATTTTTCTTTAGCCAGTCTTTGAAAGTTTTATTATAGAATTCAGACCCTCGGTCTACCCAAATAAATTTAGGTTTCCGTTTGGATTTTTTAATAACATCATCAAATGATTCAGTAATTGTATTACCTGTTTTATTTTTAATAGGGATGCTCCAAGCAAATTTCGAAAACACATCAATGATGTTTAACAAATATCTATATCCTTTATTCCATTTTGAAAACTTCTGCATTTCTACAAGGTCAGCGCTCCAAATATCATCTATTCCATTAACAATAACACGTCTCTTTTGAAATTTCCGTTTGATTGGTTTATGTAGTTCATTTGCAAGGAGTTCAGCCCAATCATTACTCAACTCCTTTTTACGTTTTTTGACTTCCTTTTAACACCTAATCCAAGTTTTTGTTTTACATCAATCGTGTTTCTAGCCAACCAATGCCCCCATTGTCTTTCATTATACGGTACGTTGTCTAAAGATTTAACCATTTTTCTGTCTGCTCTATTCTTGCACTTTCTGTCGTCTTTACAAACACTATAATCAACATCGTGCTGCATGGCAATGGCATCCGTTCTTCCTGTAGGTTGGTCATATATTTCTAATATTTGGCCAGTTGTTGGGTCATATTTCACTTGACTCTCTAAATCATTATAAGGCCCAGTATATTTATGACCGGGTAATGTCCACCCTCCTTTTGGTTTCGGAAGCTTCCCAATGGCCTTATGTATATCAATAGCACCGCCTTTGTGTAAAGGATTTATTTTCTTTGATAAATCTGATGTTATACTATCCAAAGCTTGATCCAGATATTTGTTAGCCATACCTTTGATCTTTTGTTTAGCAAAATTTGATTTAATCGCTTTACTTAAACCAATACGGCCAAGATTATATAGCCCTTTAACCCCACCTTTCAAAGCTATTTCGCCCAATGAATGACTTCCTTCAATATCAAATAAGCCCGCCCCTTCAGACGGGCCTTTTAGTTTCCCTTATTTTTGACAAATTTGGTTTTTGTTATACCACATTCAGCGCAAGTGCATTTCAACATATTTCGACCATTTTTAGTTTTCACATATCGTTCGCTTCCTGGAACACATTCAGTGACTTTCTTCTGTCTAACACAATATGATTTTACCATTATATATATGTTAGATATTTCTGAAATAATGTTCGAGGAATCTCTCATTCTTCATTGTGTTATATATGTCAAATACTTGCAATAAATTATAATACGAATTCCCCTTATTCATTTCGTTCAGAAAGTATAAACAGAAGTAGCCACATGTAGACGTTTTTATGTTTTGGATTTGGTTGTTTTGGTGAAGCAGTGTCATATTCCTTTTTTTCGCATGATTTACGATCTCTTGAAATGGAGGCATACCAAAACTGTCAAAATAATTTATCACGTTGTCTTTTACATAAGTTGTAACCCAATGAGATCCTGCCATATAACTAGGTTCTAGATTGTAAATAAATAATGCTTGGCTATGATTATGTGGAACTCTTTCATCCCTTGACAGAACATCACTGATTGGGATGTTTAAATATCTGCACCATTTTATTAGATCATGATTACTTAACGGGATGTCTTTGTGGAATTTCGGTTTTACAGTATTGCCCCTAGTAGTGGGATGCCATTGAATGGGCTGTTTTTCCCTAATAGCAAGCCTTCGCCTCTTTTTGTTGTCTTTTCCTTTGGAGCTTTTTTTTTTTATCCCCATACCAATTGGATTATCCCATGTACCTATAAATGGAGGTGGTCTGTATGCACCAATTCTCGGAGCTCCCTTACCCCCTTTTTTCTTAGTTCCCATTCGAGGAGCACCGCTTCCAGTTTTACTAGTAAGAGTATTTAGAAGGAGTGGGATACCGATGCTTGCTAGTAAAGTCCCAAGGAATCCACCTGATTGTGTTTTTGTGGGTTTTACATGAACACCTGAACCTGACTGAAGAGCATTCAATATATCCTGTTTTTGTTTCGTCGTTAAAAGATGCTTATATGCTATCAGCTTATTAATTTTATCTTGGGGTATAAGAAAACCACCCGACTGTACACCTCTTCCAGATATTGCTTTAACCACTTGAGAAGCACCTTCTGAAGCCAAACCAGCAAGAGCTGAAAGACCAAGGGTTTTACCAATAGTAGGTAAAGCTGAAAGACCAAGGGTTTTACCAATAGTAGGTAAAGCTGCACGTCCAAGGGTTAGAATGGTAGTTAACAAACTTCCACCGACTTGTTTTCTAATATTTGTTTTCGCAAGCTTAATGTCCATACCCTTACCCAAATTCCGATTTTTCTCCAACCTTTTTTTTACCATTGCTGGGACATATAGAGTATCATTCCCATGAAGAGAGTCGTTTGAAAGCCTGAGAACGATCGTTTCCCTTTTATGGAAAGCATTGCTAAGATTTTTCTTTTGATTGTCAGACAATTTCACATTAATCTCATAAAGTTGAGTCATTTGTTGTATATAATATATGTTATATAATTTTCTGGTTATAAAACATATGAAATAATGATATTATTTGATTAGTAATTTATTACTTTTTACACTATAACCAATTCATTTCCCACTTTGTCAATGACAACTGTCTCTTCATATAGAACGATGGCATGTACGTTGAAAGGACTGTTTCCAGCACTATTGGCGTTCAGTTTATACCTGAAGATCAACTGCTTTGGGTCTCTTGTTACTTTCTCTGTTTGATATGATAGATCGAAATAGATTAGTGGATAGAGACCATTGTAATTCGATAGGTTAAGCTGTGTACCGCTGTTGTAATCATTCTTTCTCATACCATAGGACATTAAATCATTGAAGATCCTTACTTTTGATTCTGAATCGTATTCAGTCTCTGGGTAGAATACTCCATTGCCGTATTCCAATCTGCATGTTGTAAGACTGCAAGCATTATCACCTGAATTTACTTTAAAAGTGTCAAACAGGTACGGATTCGCCTCTGCATTGTTTGTTTTAGCTCTTTGTAGATATACAAATATAGCCTTAACATTATCAATACTGGATGAGATTTGGAAGAATCCACTACTATGTGTTGGTGCGGACACCTCATACATTTCTCTCAGATATGTCCATTTATCATCTTACAAAAAAGAACTAACAAACTTATCGTAGAGACTGTCCTTAGGTGTCAATTTTGGTACCCAAAATAGTAATCTATCAATAACAACTCGTCCGGCATCTGCTGCACCTGCCTTAAATATTAATTCATTGTCATTCTGCAACTGTATATTAAACTGAAGTTGCATTGGGACTAACATTCGACCCTCTAGCTCTTCGAAGAAACTGTAATGATTAAGAGGTATGACTACATTGACATCATGGTTACCTGTCGTTAAAAGACGTCTTGACTCAAACCCTGTATTAGTATTGGCTGTAGTGTCATCTGTGTCCAAATACCATAAAGAGTTTTTAGCAACACTACGAGCAAAATCGTCACTATATTCAAGCAGGTTCTTAACATAAGTCACTTTATGGAGATTATCAGTATCATACACGATCTTTCCTGCTGATTTTATCATCATGTGACTAATCAAACGATGGGCTCCATTAATAACTGTTATACGATCTGCACCATAGGCTGTACCATCAGCCAATTTTTGTACCTGGAGCTGGACCTCAAAATAAGCATTGTACCAATCGAAAAAGCTCGATCGATCATTAATTGTAAATTTATACCCATTTTTGTCTTGGTGTTGATTGTTAGCTGGGGCTCTGATTACATCATCAAGTTGGAATCGTACCAACTCATATCTTTGTAGAAATTCACTTGTTCTGAAAGACATTATATTATTATGTTAGATAATTTTACAATTATATACCATAATTTTGTAATATATAGATGTTTTCAATCATTTTATTGATTCTATACTACTCTTACTCTACGCCTTCTTTTCGCACCAGATCCAGATATCAATCTATTGAGTATCATATCAGTACTTTCATCTTGCTGTTGCTGTTTAATGGGTGAGGATGGAACATTTGCCGTTTGTCTTGTAGCTCCTTTTCTCAAATTTGCCAATCTTTTCATTATTAGGTCTCCTGACTTCTGTGATACCGCCTTACCCAGTCGCTCACCTGCATGCGATATCCCCGATTCTAGTGCCTTCTTTGCTATTGGCTTAGCAAATTTCTTAAAAACAGCTGATGCCACACTCTTTAATGGTTTGAAAATATTATCAACGATAAGCCCAGACCCTTTGTGTTGATATACAAATTTACCAAGTTTTGGATGGTAAAATCTTTTGAATTCATATGGTTTCATTTTTATACTATTATGTTATATTATTCTATCCTTTTCAAAATCAATGAAAAAGATGTATCTGCTCCATTCAGGTTAACTAATCTTCTTTTTCCATCGGTTATATAAATCCTTATACTAGAAATCGTAATCTTATTCACAGGATTGTAGGTGACTCTCTGGGGTTCTAAGGTGAATGAATAACTAGGTTGGAGAACACTGGTTGAGAAGGAATAAATGATGTCGGTATCTTGACCATCCACCAGGTTAGCATTAATCAGATCACAATGAACATTGAGGACATCTGTATCTTGAGATAGATTTGGAACCCTTGGTCCAATGTTTGTCCCACTTGTAAATACTATTTTATCGAAACCGATTAGATCATTAAAATTGGAATGTGTCAAATCAAGCCGATAATTCTGAGCTAATGTAACCGTGACCCTAAATGTTGTATTATCGAATTCAAGAGTTATCGGATACGTATCACCAGTCTTCGTTATGTTCTTGATATATGTATTGAAGTCTGTATAATTCCATACTCCGGCTGGAAAGGTGATGTTGTTAAATGTTGAACCACTATCGGAGCTATATCTGATTAATTGATTTCCATAAGATGAATTTACATTAAACCATGTAAAAGACATGTTAACGATTCGGTTAAGGCCGACCACATATTGAGAATTGCGATCCAATATTATAGGCCTGTTAAAATTTGTTGTAAAATCCTCTGGTTTATTATTCCATTGATTTTTTACACTATAAGATGATAAAACTATCTCTCGATCCATATATAATACCGTTACACAAATTATATTTTGAAGTACTTATTATACAATTTATTATATTGTGGTCTATTTATTTCTGCAGCCTTTAGTAAAATATCCAGGATAGCTGCTCCTGTATTTCGCATCTCAAGGCTTGTATTCCCTGCCAATCTTTCACCAATAATCAATTCCAATTTTTTAACAAGCTGCTTTACATCATTATAAAATACAATATTTCCACCCATCTGTTTTATTCCTCTGTCTTTGATCCCGGAACCTTTTTTGTTTTCAATTTTTTCTCATAGTGGTTTATGTATTCATTTAAAATCATTCTCCCGTCATCTATTCTTTTATTGTATTCCTCTCTTTGCTTTTCTGAATATTCCCCCGTCTTAAATCGTTTTGTAACAGTTGCTTTATGGCCACTTAATTGCGCCCTTTTTGCTTTAGCATCTTTCACAATCTTTGTAAGAAAACTTTTAGTTTTTTTGTCTGTTATTTGTTCTTGATTCAATATTTTTGACACATTTTCATAAGTCATAACTCCCATATCATCTAATATCGTATCATCAATATCATGATTTTCTAACATTTCATCAATCTCAGCCAAAGTATGTTCCTTTTCCTGTTCTTCTTCCTCTTGTTGTTTCATTATATCAGTATCATATTCGAATTCGGGCAATGTTTCACATTTTGGCTTAAAGTACGTAGGATCCACATAAATCTCCTTATTTCCTTCTAAAATATCTTTTAAAGATTCTTCATATGTTGGAGGTGCTGGAACAAGCTGTTTATCGTGCTGTGGTAGTACATAATCACCAAAATCAATCAGACCTTCTACATCCATTTCTTCATATGGATCCACATCGGGCATATAGTCAATACCAGGCTCACCTTTCTTGCGCAGGTGCCTTTTTCTCAGAGGTAACCTTAAATCTATATTCCTATCAATAATATCATCTAATCTTGTAGTCACTGGTTTGAATACCCTTGCTAATGTATCTTGACTTGTTTGTTTACCAACATCATGTTTTGTAATTGTATTGTGAACATAATTTATCTTATTACCTAATTCAGATTTTCTCTTTGCGAGTTCTTTCCACTTAAGTAAACTCATTTATTGTTATATTATTACATTACATAAAAATGGGAAATTATATATAAAAAATAACGTTTAACATGGTGTTATACACCGTGTTATACACCGTGTTATACACCGTGTTATACACAATGTTATATTAAAATAATATACCCATATAATATAATGAAAATACCAAATTACGATGTCGAAGACGATGTGGTCTCGAACTTTAGACAGTTATATGATTTCATGCCTGATCGATCATTTCGGATGTTGGTTTGCGGCCCAAGTGGTTCGGGAAAAACAAATACTTTGATGCATATGATCTACAATCTGCTGTATTTTGATAAAGTTTATCTCTACGCAAAAAACTTAGAGCAGTCCAAGTACCAGAATCTTATGGATATGTTCCAACCAATAAGTAATGAAGCTGGTTATGATGTTATTGAAGCAAGCAATGATGAAATTATTCCTGTAAATGATCTTGATAGACCTTGATAGTGAAAGTCAGAAATTGGTAATATTCGACGATTTTGTATGTGATAAAAACCAAAAACCATTAGTCAACTATTTTATACGAGGGAGACATAAAAATTGCAGTGTGATTTATCTGAGTCAAAGCTACTATAAGACACCAAAAGATATAAGATTGAACTGTTCGCATTTCTCTATTTACGAATTCCCAAGTGTTAATGAGAGTAGTCTAATTTGTCGTGAAAACAGTATTCCAAAAGAATTATACGAGAAAGCAACTAAAGAACCATTTTGCTTCGTATATATTGATAAGCCACGGAAATTCACAACCAAGAATTTCAATGAAAAAATATAATATAACTCAATTATATATGAGTTACTCAAATGGAATTTTACCATCGTCAACATCAACGGCGACACCGCAACGTGGGTTGCCTGGAGTAGGGTTTAAATTAACAGAGGACGGTGATTACGACATGCAAGGTAAACAATTAGTAAATATAGGACAAGTTACTGGCTTGGATAATGTGATAAATTTTAATTTTGCTAGAAATACATTTGTTAGTAAGCATTTACCATTAGTTACAGCAAATCTTGATATGAAAAACAATAATATAAGAAATTTAAAAACACCAATTTCAGAAAAAGATGCTGTTAATAAAGAGTATGGAGACACGCATTATTTAAAGTTAGATGGAACAACTCATATGACTGCAGATTTGGATCTGCGAGGAAATAAATTAATTCTACCTGGAGAAATTGATATGGATCGAAAACTGATTACAAATATGGATACGGATGAAAACAATGATCTCAGTGCTGTGAATATGATCACTTTAAAAAAGTATCAGCCTAATGCTCCACCTCACACTCATGAAGTGACTAAAGATATTGATTTGAAGGAGATGTATAATGTTACTAATAGCAAACAACAAAATTTCAGTTATTATCAAACTCATTATGATTCGATTCCATGTTATGAAGATATAAGAATGTTTGTATCACGAAAGGAAATTTCTCCAATGGAAAATAGACTTGATATGGCACATCATAGTATATTCAATCTTGCAGAACCAAAATATGGTGCAGAAGCTAGTACAAAGACATATGTTGATTATTCTATCATTACAAAAGCTGATAAATCATATGTAGATTCTGAAGTTAACAAAAAAGCTGATAAAAGTTACGTTGATTCAGAAATAAATACAAAATCTGATATATCATATGTTAATACAAAACTTTCTGATATAGAAAAAAAGTATAAGGAATACGTTGACCAGTCACATGTTTCAGACTCAAATGCTAAAAAAGACGTTTTTCGTTATATTCTGGAAGACGTAGATGAATCAAGTTCTGAAGAAAGGATTATTGTTACTGGCATTACAAATTATAACTCATCTCCTCATAATTTTAACAAAAATGCTTATGATTTAAAACTGATAAAAATGAATGACAATCAATATCAATCTCGGATAGCTTTTAACATGTATCAAATACCGATAAATTATTACACTATATGTATAGAATTCTTCGTGCCCGATATAAGCAAATTTCAATCATTAAATTGCGTCTCATCTGTTTTGGGGATAAATAAACAAACATCTAAACAATTCCCAAATTATATCAGATCAATTATCAATTTTAGAAAGGGAGTACAGACGTCTCCAGTATATTTAGACATCGATATGCATTTATCAGGTGATAGTAGTTCACCTAGTCAGTTACCTTGTTACATGATTGTTTATGGCATAACAGGAACACATTCAGACGTTTCTCCTACAGTTTTTGATTCGGTATATTTTATTGAAAATAATAAAATGGTAATGCAGACTGATTTAGATATGAATAATCATAGAATAATTGGTTTACCAAAACTGAAAAATAAATTCATATTTTCAGGAAATTATACGAAAAATAAGAACAGTAATAATATCATATTCAACGGTTCATCATCATTTATTGCATTAATTAATTTGAAATTAGTAAAATTATGGTTGATGATATTGGACGATAAACCAACTGAAGGATATGAACAAATGTTTATATTAATTCATAACACTTCGTTCGCTCCGCAGAATTGGGAAAAAACATCTCATAAAATTTTATACACTTTCAATATATCAACATCAGTTATCAATTTCAGGGAAGATGCAGACATACAAATCAAATTGATATCATTTGATGATGACATTAAATTTGCACCTTATAATTGCCATATCAGTGCACTTTTTGAAGAGTTTTAATCACATAGGAAAAACATACACCATATTTTTATATAAAAGCTACATTTAATATAATCAATAAATATACATGCCGAATTTGGAGCAAGCTATTAATTTTTGTAATAAATTTTTCACAACCCAAAAAACCTACATCCTAATACTAAATATGAAATATTAAAATCGGCTTTAATATATCAATTTTTGTATGTAATGAGCCAATATCAATGAACCAAATATTAGAAAAACACCCTGACATTCTTGTACTATAAACACCAAATACCAATTTTTAATTAAACATGCTATTTTTCATGATGCATTTGGAAGATTTTACAATGACTATGAAAAGGGGCCTGGATACACATATTGCTGCCTTTCATTGCCTAAGAAAATAAAAAGATCTCCAATAATGGGTCAAATAAGTGGTGTATTATATTGTCTTCTTTCAAATCCTAAAATATAATTATCCAAATATATAATATAATGACTAAAACAGATATATTCAATTTTAATCACATAGATAAAAACATCAGCCAAGAAAAATTATCTGAAATCAAAGCATTGTATATATTTTATCATAAACGCTTTTGGTGCTATAAGAAGGCTTTCAAATATTTCAAAAGATTGAATTTAGCTATTAATTTAACATCAGTTTCTTAAATATCCATTGGTACAATAGCTGGTTCAATAACATTAAATCCTATTATTTTAGGAGTAATTAGTGGTAGTGGTTTATTGCTTAATACATACAGTGAACTTAAGAATTATAAAAAGAAAATCGAATTGTCTCATTTTACATTCACAACATATCAAAAAGTATTAGTTGATTTACGCTCATGTCTCAGAGGAAATCAATTTAACCATACCGCATTTATAAATGAAATGAGACAGTTAGATGAAATAATCATCGATCTTTGTCCTCTTGCCGATAAATTTGAGAAACAGTATGATAAAAAATTCACTTCCGAGTAAACTTTTACGATAAACTTTACTAACAAACTTTACCATAAATTTTTATTTTGTTACTCATTCAAAGGGGTTTTTCCCTTTACATGACGTATGACTTCCTGTTTTTCTGAGAATCACGCAACAGGTCACCTTTTAATAATTTTGCTGACATCATTCTTTATTAATTTATAAACCTGTTTCCACCAAGTCTCATAGAATTTTAATGTCTTCATTGACCTCGTTACTTTAATACTCTTGTATGGAAGCTCAAGCATCCTAAATAATTGCTTGATAACAAATTTAATACTAATCATCCGTTTACGGTTCTTGTTAACCTGCGATAATACTCATTAACCAAAGCGAATATTCTTAGGATTTTCTCTCTATTATCATTACTGATTTGTACATGATTCTGTTGTGCTATATCATTGACAACGTTTAAAATATGATATTTTCTTGTATACACACTCTTTCTCGTCATTTTATATTTGTTATCATGGAAATCAATATATGGAGCTTGTAAATCATATCCATTAACAACACCACAATTTTTACAAACATTCATTCCATTGTCATTAAACAAATCTTTTTTATCACAACATGATTCAACAACTTCCGTATTTCTACCAACATCTGCTAATCGTTGGTCACAAAAGGGACAGGTCAACTCTCCTATATTCTCAAATTCGTCATGGATTACAGAATTACAATTCATTCTATACTATTATATGAGATTATATTTTTAAAACAAAACCGCAGTTGTGACCATATTATCAGAAAAAATAGCAAACATATAAAAATCGGCTAACGCGTTAGCGATATTTCAATAGAACAAAAATAGTCAGCAGGGAAAAGTCCCATGACATCATCAACTTCCTGTTTACCAGTTGATAAAAAAAAACTGACTTACGCGTAAGCCGAAAAATATAAAGCATTTCATCGGGAACCCCTATGACATCATCAACTTCCTTTTTACCAGTTGATAAAAAAAACTGACTTACGCGTAAGCCGAAAAATATAAAGCATTTCATCGGGAACCCCTATGACATCATCAACTTCCTATTTCCCACGCGTGGGAAACGAATTTTAAGATAAGAAAACAATAGCATTGGATGACTTCATTTCATAGGGAAAACCCCTGTTTTTCCGAGAATCATGTCACGCAAAGGAAATCACGCAATGGAATAAACGCACCATTTGTTTTTATTAACACATAGTTTAATTATTTTATGGAAACATATAGTTTAATTATTTTATGGAAACATATAGTTTAATTATTTTATGGAAACATATAGTTTTCCAAAAACTGGTTTACATTAAATGGAAACAAAAAAACTGGTTACCATCATATGGAATTAAAGTAGTATTAGAGTTGGGTTGGAATCAGATCAAAAAAATATTTTTTTGATCTGGTGCCCCCAACTCTAATACTACTATATTCAATATTCGTAATATAAAATTAAGGGTTATACGCACTTTAGCATTGTACTACTAAGCGAGTGTATAAGCAGTTTACTGTGCATTTCATTATCATTCAATTAAACAGTAAAAACACTCACCAGAAAAGCCAGCACCAATGACAATATTTGGAAACCTCGGATGCTTATCTAACACAAAGTCCAGATCTGGGGTGAGCTAGATTAAAAAAGAAAAATTCATTGTTTGTGAAATCATTACTTTCATTTGCTTGAATACAATACAAGAATTTTGCCAAGATGGACATTTTGGCCATTTGGTTGCACTAAAATGTACTGTATAATGACAGGAGGAGCAGGAGGATAATGATGGGGAGTAAGAGGAAGAGGGTAACTGATGGTGAGGAGAATCATGACGAAGATGATGAGGATGGGGAAGAGGAGAATTATGGTGGTGATGATGATGATGGTGGTGGTGGTGGTGGTGGTGGTGGTGGTAATGATGAGATGGCGACGATGATGATATGGATCACAAGTAACAAGTAGGAAGAAGAGAATGATGTCATGTGATAATGATGATGAGGACTGAGGAGGAGGAGAATGATAATGAGGATGATGGCAGTGGGGAGAAGTAGGAGGAAGGGAATGACGATGATGATAAGGATGACTAGGATGAGCCTGAATCTATAAGATTGCACCTGACGTTTCATTATGACCTGGCTGCTAATAGAAATAGCACACATACCGTGTAAATACAGGACTCTATAATTGCTGGCTCTCGATGATCAAGTTGAGGAAAATGATCTTGAATGTATTCCCTGATTCTCGGTATGAGTATCTCAACAATTCCCCTGTTGCTATCCCGTGAATCTGGGTCAATCTCTTCATGGTATTCTGGTATTCTGCATTCACCGGAGGGTCCAAACTGTCAGCAAAATTAACTTCATGTAAAACTGCACACAAGTTAGACTGTTAGACAGGCTTCTTATAAGGAGACCTGCTAAGATCCACATTAGCATGGATCCTTGCAAAGTGTAAATAATAGGAGAGCAGAAGAGGAAATTGTAAGCTGACACACCATTTACGGGTACATGAAGGACACTCACCTTGAACAAATTAGGGTACTCAAATGACGGCAGTCCATATAAGCAGCGACCATCAGAAATTGTGCAGTCATAAAATGTAGGAAATCTACTTTGCAGGCTGTATGTACCAGGTTGTTTAGTTTTCCAGTAGAAAACTAAAACTAAATGTGGCTGAATATTGAAACAAATAGAGTACACAATATAAGGATAGTTGAAGGTTAAGTCTGTGGAGGCATTATATACCCCTTATTCGATGGTTTAACAGATAATACACGTGGATATTTTACGAGTTGCGTAGTATTTTTTCAAGCACCGCAGGGGCGAGAAAAAATGCAAGCAATGAGTAAAATGTCCGCATATATTATCCGTTAAACCATCGAATAAGGGATTTATTATTCAACTGAAATTCTTGTATTTATAACAGCTTGTGAACCGAGATGCTACTGTGTAATACGGCAATCTACTGTGTAATACGCTGGGATATTTTGTGTGTTCTCTTTCCCTTATAAGGTAAAATGACGTCACAGTAGAATAATAAAGTGGTCTTATTTCTTTTGTTTTGTTTTTTACTGCAGTGCAGTATATGTATATTAACACAGCAGTGAAATGCAAAAGTCATCAATGCCAGTGGCTTGAGATTTGCAAAGGAGGTAACACACCAAATTATAAAGGAGGCAATTGTTACAGTATTCATGGAAATGCCATAGATAATCCTCTATTAAATCGCCCTCCCGAAGTGGTGGTGGTAAGGGGGGTGGGGAGGAGAGGGTGGTTAGAGGAGGGGGATCAGGAAGGGCTAATTATTAGCCCCTCTCCCACCTCTAACCACCCCCCCCCCCACCCCTCACCTCACCACTACTCTCTTTTAAGTCCCTGGCTTCCTTCACAAATGAAACAATAAACATAGCATTATTATGGCTACTAGGTTTTTGCTAATTAATTGATCCAGGTACTTGTTCGCAATTTGTACACATGAGCTTTCAGGGCCCCGAAGGGTTTTAGGGCTCCAGGGCTCTGGGTCCAAACAAGCAAGCAGGGCTCCAGGGCTTCAGCGTTCCAAGGCCGAAAAAGCAGGCCTTTTTCAGGACTCCAGCTTACAGACGTTGTGCAGAGTAAAACAAAAATCCATGGGTTGGGCTCCTGGTACCCCCCCCCCCCCCTCCCCTCTTCGGGACCATGAGTTTTGGAGGAAATATTGCTGGTTCCTCCCTTTAAGTAATAAATCGTAATGAATCACAACTACAACACTTTATTGATAAAAATATGGTATATCCATGTGCTGGCATTTCACTAAATTTAAGAAAGCCCCCCCCCACACCCCCTCTATTAAGCCCCAGCCCACACCCAGAAGTACATTTTCTTGTTTGCTCCATGACACTCTTATATTTTTTTTTTTTTTACTTCTTTACTCTTACCAAAAGAGGCAATGTAATTCCTAAAGGTTTTAGAAGCTTATTGGTCCATGGGCCTAAGAAGAAAATAATTAATGATAAAGAATAGAATAAGTTTGGAAGTGACATTATTAATTTGTTAAATGGACTGGAGCATGGTATTTTTCAAGTGACTGATCTGTCACAAAATACATGCTTGTAAAGAATAGGGAATGTTTAATTCAGAGCATGTACGTTTTAAGAATTTAACAATTTCTGTGTGCCTGACTTGCCTACAATGGAGCGGTTTTCAACAAATTGAGTGTCGAAAGCAATTTTGCAATTGCCTTGGTTTTGCAGTGCTTAATGCTTTAAGGTGATTGGCTAAAAAATCTCATGCCACTTAATCAACCAATCATAAATAAACACATTTTCCTGTGCTTGATGCGGTGGCTCGGCTACCTGTATTTGCGTTGAGTCGTGATAAGTTCAATGGAATGTCTGCAACTGTTGCGATTGGCCAGTGATTACTTTGGTCTTTTATTTTTGTCACGTGTGTCTACTTCTTAAATACTAATATTGTAAACTTTTTTTTTCTTTTATTTCTGTAATTAATTAGTATTTGTAATTAAGGGTTTTTTTGGAATTAATAAGATAAAATAAAACAAAATAAAAAAATAATATAAAAAAAAGATTACTTTGGTCTTCCAGGTTTTATGACACTCAATTGAAAACTGCTCTAACAGTAATAATAAGCTGAAAGAGCTCTTTATAATTAAGTAAATGGAAAATATGATTCATAGCAATAAATAGTGGTTCCTGAAAGAAATCATATTAATATGAAATTCTTTGACAAATCTTAGCTGCAGTAAATAACATAATTATGGTAAGAAGAAACTAACTTGAACTAAATCAAAAACAAGGTTTCACAAATATTTCTATGGGTTGCTGTTTATCTTTAATCATCATGTTCTGCTTACCTAATGTAAATATCACTTTTTTAGCTGTGAACAAATTCTTGGTGGTTTTAATAGTAACTGTTGGCCCTGGCCATACTTCAAGCACACTTTCGCCGTCCTTTAGTGTTCCACCAAATTCAACAAATTGCTCCTATAGATTACACATTTAATGAATATTTATCATGCAATATTGTGTTAAATAAAAAATGTTATTTTTTTTTATTGATATCCATGCATAAATCTCGTGAGTGATCCGAAACATAGTCTCCAATCTTGTGTTGTATCCCCAGGGGAGGGTACTCAGGTATAAATTAATAGTGACGGGGAGGTGTGAAAACCTTTCTGGGGTTTCAAATTTGCGATCTGGGGCCTCATTTGAACCTCCCTGTCACTATTAAAGTTGAGTAGCCCCTCCCCCCCCCCCTGCACTGGGGTTGCATTCTTATACAAGACAGTCTACATCAGATTGTTTCTCTCAACTCCACCCAGGTCTCAGCACCACAGGGCAACCATCCTAATCAGAGAGAGTAGCCCTACTCCTCACCATGGTACATATTACTGTAGTGTCACCTTTTGTTACAGGGGGTGGAAAATGGCCTTTCAAAAAGTATGGCTCTCACAAAATTTTAGTCCAATTTCACGGGTTTTAAGTCTCATTTCTTGAACGTTAGAACTCTAGTCGTCTCACCGTTGAAGTCACAATAAATTATAATTTTTTTTTTCCTAAGCCATCTTGGAGTCAGGGTCTCAGTCTTACAGTTTTTAAATTAAAATAGTCTGGAACGGACAGACAAAAATGCTGCTCTTGCCATTTCACAGTCTCAAATTTACCGTTTGACATCCCTTGGTATGACAACCATAGATTAAAAGCATGTATTAGAATATTGCATTGTTGAATATTATTATACTAGCTACTTGGCTTATAATTTCAACTAATATAAAAACTTAATGTTTAATACCTACCTGTAATACTTTTAAGCATTTATCAGCTTTTAAAATTCCAGCTGATTGTTCTAGAACTGCAGAATATTGGGGTGAGAAGCTCAGATCAGGAAATTGTTCCTTCAGTTTCTTGTTTGACAACACTTGAAAACTCTCACCAGCTTCAACAAGTGACTTCACTATTGTACTCAGTTCTTCACCTGGGCCTTTTTCTACTGTTAACAAGCCTACATTGCTGAAATAAGTGAAAATGGATTGTCATTTAATTGTAACAATAATAAAAAATCATGAATTCATGGTTAGTGAATGAGATTTTAACAAAATAAAACAAAATGGGATATTGTACGTCTCAGATCAAAATCCAGGATTGCATTTCAGACAAAATTTCCATACATTTTTTAAGAGACCTCATTGAGACCTGCTGCAGTGTACCAATAATTCTAATTTTAAGCTTCGTATACATTATAATTCCTTTCAAACCTCAGAAAAATATTTTCTTGCAGCAAAATAATTCCTGAAGTTAAATGTTTGCAATCCGGCATTAAGTGAACAAAGTTCATATTTCTTTCTTCAAAGATTTCATGCAGTTTCAATATCATTTGGGATGGACTTAATTTAATTTTTGTGTTGGGGGGGGGGGGGGGGGTTGAGCAATTACCAAAAAAAAATCCTGCAGAAGAAATTTAAGAGAAAAAAAAATTGTGCACAAGAAAGCACATGAAAAAAAATTCAAGCATTTTAGTAAAAAAAATTATTGCAAATAGTGTTGGCGAAAAAAAAAATGCATACTCAGAAGAAATTGCCCAATCCCCCCCCCCCCCCCCCCCCCATCCACAAAAATTAAATGGTCTGTTCCTTAACAAGTTCATGATGCCATCAGAGTAAAAGAATGATAAAATGACAATTTTTGTTCTGACATGATTTTTATTTTAAAGAATTTTTCCAGCTAAAAAAATTAATTGACAGCAAACTACAATAAACATGTTGAAACGTGAACTGATATAGACAGTGGAAAGAGCTCAGTGAAGTGCTTCAAATATATAAAAGTGCCGCATTGTTGTTGAGCCAATGCGGCAATTATTTGAGGGCAACACTTTTTAAAAACTTTTGCTCTCAATATATGTGCGATGCTTATTTAAGGGTCGGGCGCTTACTCGGAGGAGGCATTTTTTGTGTCGCTTCATTGTACAGAAAATGGAACTTACGGAATAATTATTTCTTGCTGTGCTTTTGCTTGAATGTTTTCCCACATCTCTCGTGCTTCAACGACCATTTTTGTGTAATAGGGTTTATCATAGGAACCACGAATAATTCTGGTCTGCCCATGAGAACTGCCTCGCCAGTGAGGAAGAGGAAACTTCATGAAGAAATAAAGAAGACACGTATAATTAAGCTGGTATGTATTTTGATGAAGAATATAAGTCTAGAATAGAAGGTCGGAAGAGAAAGAGCCTGTCCTAAAATAAAATCATTGGAGAGGAGATCATGTTAGAAGACACGTCTTCATTTCAGAATGTGTTTTTCATAAATAGACTTCTCATTTGTTTCTCTCGCAAGTCCTACCAAGGATTTAGTACATATTTAGCATTTAATAGAGACAATAGAAGATAACATGATACTTACTTGCTCTAGCAGAAGGGTATTTTGTCCTCTAGAGGCGAGATAATGAGCGGTGGAACTTCCAACCACTCCAGCTCCTATAACACAAACATCATACGTCGAGAGTGAAGACATGGCGTTCAAAAATGCGAATAACAGTAGCTGCTACGGTATGTCAGTGATTCAGATTCCTTTATCCTCTTTATCCAGCGATCAAAGTGGAGAATCAAACTTTCGTGCAGCGAACCGTGTTGCGTGACCCAGTCACATGACAGGACAGAGTTCAAAGGATTCGGCCGCGCTCGGCCGTAGTTCCAGGGGGCTGGGGCCCTCGAAGGCAGAGGGAGATGCTAGATGCTTAATTTTGGAGAACAACGCAACTACCTATTTACTATTCTTTATCATTCAAAAGTGATTGTTAGCACCTTTCACAAAAGTCAACTGCCCCCAGCGTAGCTGATATCAGTTGGGTCACGCCACTAGTCACGGGTACCTACAATTACGCCCTCCCCAAGTGGCTTCAGAATCTGATTCAGAAACCTTTACAAACTCATATACTCGGTTCTGAGCACGAGTGAAAGTTAGGGGGGAACAAGAAAAACAGTTATTTCGAGTTCTTTAAATGTCCTTCAAAACTTCTACAAATATTACCATAACTTGTGGAAACACGGAAAGAAATAAGTGTATTTTTATGAAATAAGCGCTCAAAATAATTTGTACGATCCCGAGTTCAACTAGAGTCAAAACACTTATATCAACTGGTTATTATTCGACATATCATTCTGGAGGGCAAATACGCATCAAAAGAAGTGCAAATATGATACGTTATTACACTTCTCCGCGCGCTAGGAAAAACGCTTTCAAAAACTTAGATTTTGGAGGCGATGGCTGTCGTATAATAAACAATTTATTAAGCGAAAAGTTTTGTAATACGACTGGGCATTTTTACTCCTCAGTTTTTATTTTTTCTCACCTAAGGGCTCGAAAAAATAAAAGCAGATTCGTGTAAATACTCATCCGTATTACACAACTTTTCACCGAATAACCTTTATTTATTAGCATCGCAGGAAAACAGTTCTGCACACGACTGTTGTCATACAGTTGCAAAAACGTATGAACAAGCTGGTTCGTAAAATTTTCACAACGTATTGTATTAGCTTATTTTTAAATACCTCAACTATTATAAGCTCCCTCTCATTGCATTTTTCAACGTTTTACTTTACGCCTTGACCTTATTAAGGATCGTGGGTTCACAGTGGCTTGACGTATCAAAGTCTAAAGTTACAAAATTGAGTTACAAGTCAGTTGTAACCGTTGTTTGGCCATCAGTTTCACGCACTTCTGTTAACTTGTGATGGCTTGCGTCAACTTTGATCCAGCTCAAATGTAAACGCAATTAATTCGACACAGATTTTTCACCCTTTGGCCACGCAAGACACTAGTGTACACATGACCTGTTACATTTAAAGGCCCGCATACGCACTGCAGTATTCTTTAGTAAGGAATATATTGAACCTGTCGAATGCAGGTAGCACTCCGCGCCTGGCGCCCTTAATTAAAAGACGTGTTTATAAACGTCAAATACCAAAATTGACAGCACGCCACATTAGACGTCCTTATTGGCGTTGTTTTTGGTTCTCCTAGATGGTTTTCAATGTCTATTTCAAGAGCAACCTGATAAACTGAACCACGATAATTGTTAGTGCACCTAATTCTCCATCTATCTGAATAAACGCGCATTAGCTCTGTAACTGAACAGCCTTCTTACTGAGGCGGTGGCCGTGCCCGAGAAGGAGGGGGGTACTTCTTAAATAGGCTATATATAACTTACGGGTATCGTATTTAAGCCTCTTTTTTGGTCCTCTAACAGATACACACAGGAACTCATGGTTTGACACTTTTCGGGTAGCGTCATTGAATTTTTTTTCTCGGGATCTTTTAGCCTGCACAACAGGCGCTTTTTGGAGTGTTCAAGCGGGTTTGGGAGCGCGAGCGCGGAGCGCGGGACACGCGAGGGCCGGGTTTAAGGCCGGGTTTAAGGCAATCAATGGACCTCTACATCTGTTTTTAAGTAGGTCATTTTCGAGTAAATAAAAGTTTTTCTAGTCTGTGTTATATGCTTTCTGGGCACTGACGGATTACAGTAAAACAAAAGAAACGGCAAATTGATCCTTTCGGCAGAAAAACAGACGCAGAACCAAATAAAACAAAATAAAATAAAAGTGGAATATAATAGGGCCCTGATTACAGTAAATCACGATTAAATATTAGGGTTGGCCAAATTTAAATATGGTTTAGACTGCGGTTTTGCTAAATACCTCGCGAGTTTCGCGCTCCGCGCTCGCGCCCCAAAACCCGCTTGAGCACGCCTATTGTGCAGGCTCGGGTTTTGTTTTTTCCTTTCATCCCAACCGGCCTCGTTCCCAGGGTTTTCCCCTTTAAAGTTTTCGCCATCTTGCCACGTGAATGTTGCCGAGCCGAGCCTCTATTTCATGAGTCGTGTCCGATGGCACGTGACCGGCCGTATGCCAGGGTCTTTTCCCACCCCTCCCAATTTTAAAAGGGAAAACCCTAGGAAGGAGATTGCTTTCATCCGCTTTTCTTACGGGTGGTCGGGATACTTTTGATTTTGTAAAATTAGAAACGAAACAAAACATCGAGTACTGATCCCTTTCTTGCCAAAGTTGATTGACAAAACAGCTGATTTTCACCAGCCGTCATCACCACCAATGCGTTGTGTGTTTTATAAATGATTCTCAGGGTACGATTGCTCACAGCGGACATTGGTTTTATTTGGATACCCATAGCTGTCTTTGAAACAAAGGTACGTCTTTTTATTCCTTATTTCCTTTGTAGAATGTTCATATGAGAATGCAGGCTAGCCGGGTTACTGAGATCTCGATTTGCCCAGCCGCCGGGATCTCGGTTACCGAGCTGGAAATGTTCCCATATGAACAGGACGGCGCGATAACCAAGATGAAAAGTTTTCAAATACGCACTGTTTCTGTGGGAGGTGGGCAAGATTAGCATCAGTTCCGACCTATTTTTAGACTTTTGTTATCAAAAATGCTTTCTAGATGCTGAATGAGCAAATATATAAGAAAAAAATTACGAGTTAATGTTTTCGTGCACGCTATCGCGTACACAATCTAATCCCGGAAACCTGGCTGACATTTTCCATATCAACACACGAAATATTTTGTCCTGCTAACCAGGCTTTGCATATGACGGGTTAGGTCCTTATTTATCCGGTATGCAATGATCTGCGTCACGCCATCCAAGCCTGTGTTATTTAAAAAAATTATGCGAATTTTACTCTCGCATCTTTCGAACATGTTCTCTCCACGCCATACCCGGATAAAACTAACGATGGCGAGAGTAATCATACCTCCGTAGGCGTAAAAAAATGTAGTCTTAGTGCCACAGTTGTGATGTGCATGTCCGTTAATGTTTGGTTTTGTACCTCCTATAAAGTCACCAAGGCAAAGCCTCTTGGCAATAT
Organism: Cladopsammia gracilis; assembly: GCA_022457155.1. NCBI lineage: Eukaryota > Metazoa > Cnidaria > Anthozoa > Scleractinia > Dendrophylliidae > Cladopsammia > Cladopsammia gracilis. The sequence continues at coordinate 2,997,828 of JAJGOT010000003.1, read as the reverse complement.
TCGGAGCAAAATAAATAAAAAGTTTATCCCTTTCAACCTTATTTTTTTTTTTTTAGAAAAAATAAAACACAGGGGCAGACAGAGAGATCATTAGTGACTTTTGTTAGAATGCTACTTATCTTTTCAACTGAAGGCAGGAGAAAAAAAAGCGAAATATAAAGGCCTTGTTTTTTCAAATTACAAACCTCCGATGCAGCCATCCATTGAAATAACGCACCCTTTAAAATTATCATAATAATATGAGGCGTTAGATATCAACTCATTACATTTTAAAAACAAAAGAAAATAATAAAATGACATACACATATCTTGTAAAGATGCGATGCAATTCCATCATAGTTAATAAAGTGCAACAGGCAGGCCTGGAAATTAATTTGTTGCATATTTTCGCCAGACTTGACCTTGCACAACCGCAATAGATTTGGAATTTTGCTTGAGCAACGTGGCTATTCAATCATAGCGTGTGATCGAGAAACAAAGGATGTGCAAGGTTGTTGTGCTCCGTTTCAACATAATGTGGAGCTGCTTTGTTATCGTCATTGAAGTCTGTAACGTTTCCTCACTTGAAATAAGCGTCCTCCTTCGAATTAGCGCCCCCTCCCCCACATCCAACTGTTAAAAATATTTAATAAGCACACCACTTGTACCACACACACAAAGATTCGTGTTTCTACTAAAAAGATACGTTCCAGCTTTGCTATTTAATGTTTCAGTTTGTGTTCACTTGAAATAAAGACAAAATCACACCGAGGCCGAAATTTGAAAAACGAAATAAGCCCCACCCCTCCCCCACCCCCTGAATAAGCGATATAGTGCCTCCCTCTCGACTTGGAATATGAGTTAACCTTTTAAATTTTTTTTTTTACCTATTACTATAGACTGCAAAACAGTCCGTATTTTTGCGCGAGTCCTCCGAAAAAAAGTGCGCAACCGAAAAGATCTGGAGCGAGTGAAGATGCTTCGAACCTCGCATGGCTTAAGAGGAAAAAAAAACGACTGTCTTGCAGGCTACTAATATTGCTTTTGACAACTAATTACTAGCTTGATATTGATTGAAAAAAACTCTTGATTATATTTACAAAGCAGTTTAAAGACCTTTTGTGGGCGTCGATGCCAATAAGTTTATCATTTAAATCTCATAAAAAAATGCTCTTTGAACACAAACAATCCATGTTACGCCACCCGTGATGTACTGCTATCGAATCAGGTTATATACTCTGTGAATTATCAGGTTTGGACTGCCTCGGGCAAATGTACGTGTAAAACTGTGAGTCTTTGCATATTTTGGCAAAAAAGTCGGCGAAGTATGACTGAATTAATAAACACATCTCCCATGAGCTTTATGTCTTTGTAATTCAGAATAACAGCTGCCAGTACTACTTCAAGCTTCAAAGCTGTAAACATGGGGAGCCTGTTTTCCAGTGAATCTAATTCTGCCGAGCATGAGGAAACTAGGTGAGAAATTTGAAATTATAGAACTAATATTCCAACGTCAACTATGTCAACTATTGAATCGTGAAAATGATAAATAATGAAGTTGTCTTTCAGTAGCATCGTGTTGCAATGAAATAAAATAATGATAATAGGCCATACGCTACTGTGATTGTATGTTTTTACTCTCAAGCTTTCGTCGGACACCGACATCGTCAGGAGAAAACTGAAAGAATTTACATAAATGCGAAGCAATATAAAGACTAGCGTGGATTATGATGTAACACCTAAACAAAAGCAAAAACACTTAAACAAAGAATTCAGACTGACAAAAGATTCAAAATAAAATATTCAAAATAAAAGGTCCCTCAGTTCTAAATAAATGTTAAGGTCGATCGTTAGTGTTAAATACTTGAAACAAATTATCCGCGGGAATTGTCCGTCTGGAGTAGTTTTGGGCAAACATCGTTTATAGTTCGTCCTGTTACAAGACGGATTAAACAACACTTACAAGACACATAACCAGACGAACAAACCGCATGTTTCCTCTGACGAGTGCCCATAAGTCGGAGTAACATCGAAACATTAGACCATGCTTTTGTCTTTACTAAGCTGGACAACTGTAATTCTTCACTCTATGGATTACCCGACTGCCAAATCGATAGATTGCAATAGAGACTTCCGATGTACGGGCGAAGCAAACAGCAATTTGGCACTAATTACCAAGCAAAGCTAAGGAATTAAAATACTGGCACGCGGCAAAATAACACGGATTAAATGCTTTAATCAATAATATTGTGTTTGTCTGAGGCAACAATGCGAAAATCATAGAAGTCTCTCAGAAAACAAAATTAAATTACTTTGATAGATCTGACCATGCCTCATAAAACAGATGAACAGTTAAATGTCGTCGACGTTGAAACGATAATGTATTCGGAAGGCAGCAATCCGTATCATGATTGTATTGACCTTAAAAACATCACAGCATGCAAAATAAAGGCACTGAGAGCTCCTGCATGTCCGGCTGCCGTCTATGACACAACACGGTGCAAAGAAAACTGAAATATGTTTCACATGACCTTATGCCTCTGAAATGCAAATTAGTTTGGTACTATTAGTTCCAAAACCAAATGTAAAACGGAAGTCTCTATTATGTCCAAAATTGCGGTTCGTCTCGTAATGCCACAAGCGCGATCTTCACCCAGAAGCAATTACAATGAACTAAATGGAAAAGGCGCTATAAAAGTTCTTTATTTGGTATTCAATCTCACAATTATAGAGTTTACGTTATAGAGTTTACGTTATCGTGTTAAAATAAAGGTTATATCCATCCATTTGTTCCGAAGAACATCAAAAGACAATGGCATTAGTCGGCGAAAATGGCTAAACACGGTTGTATATGTCATGAAAAATATGATAGTGTTTATCGTGGTGGTTTAAAATATTCAGCTTCCGAAGTGATCCTCGACTTCACTGACCGCGAAATGATCCCCAAGGAATTTTTGAATTGAAATGGCGTTTCATCCCGAGGATGCTGGAATTACTCATGTAGGTTTTATTCCAATATTAAAGAACAGTTAATGGTTTAAAACATTTGTTTGTGTTTTTTCAGAAAATCAAGTCTTTCAAACCCTTTAGGATAAAAAATGCATTATGTAAGACGACTTAGGAGTAAATGGGTAATTAGCTTTATTAGAACCAGGCTTAACTAATCAATGACATCAATGACATCATTGTAATCAATGAGTAATCAATGGGTAATCAATGAGTAATCAATTGATTACTCATCGAGTATTGCCAATACTCAATGAGTACTCAATGACTAATCAATGACCCACAAAATTTTTGGTCATTGATCAGTCATTGATTAGTCATTGATTTGCATGAAAAGAGGTGTTGACAGGCCATCACGACTCATAAGCTCGTGATAACGTGAACGTGACCTTTAGAGGTATTTTCCTTTTTACTCATGCGCATAGCGGCATGAGTCAAGGTTTCGGTAAGGTTTCTTTTCGTCTGGCTTTTTACTCATGCGCATAGCGGCATGAGTCAAGGTTTCGGTAAGGTTTCTGTTTCCATTTTTAGCTTTCGTCCCGCTATTGCCTTGTTTTTTTAAAGTTTCCCGTATCCCGCGGGAGGACTTTCACTGGTCTGATTGGTTGACATGCGACCTCGTGATTTCGCCTTGCCCATAATCACGTTCTTGTTTTCAAAATAGCCGAGTCAAGCCACTGGCATTTGGTCTTCACCGGAAAAGAAATTACATTTTTCGATGGGAATTTATGTTGATATCAATTTGTGATTGAATTTTTCTTTGTGTTGTCGCTAGATTTAGAGAAATGCTTATAAAACGTGTTTAAATTCAGTTTTAAATTCAGTCGTAATAAATGATATCTGATAATATGTAAACGAAACAAGACTTACATGTCACGCAAAATTCGTTGAGAGGGAAGGGGTGCGTGAACCAGTTAAAATAAACCATAAAACGTTCTTATGCAAGCGCATGAGTACAGGCTACCAGCTAGCCTCTTGCTGTAGTCACAAATTGCCTTGTTTTTTTAAAGTTTCCCGTATCCCGCGGGACGACTTTCACTGGTCTGATTGGTTGACACGCGACCTCTTGATTTCGGCGTGCTTGTTTTCAAATAGCCGAGTGAAGCCACTAGCATTTGGACTTCACCGGAAAAGAAATTTTTCGATGGGAATTTATGTTGATATCAATTTGTGATTGAATTTTTCTTTGTGTCGTCGCTAGTTTTGAAGAAATGCTTATAAAACGTGTTTAAATTCAGTTGTAAATTCAGTCGTAATAAATGATATCTGATATTATGTAAACAAAACAAGACTTACATGTCACGCAAAATTCGTTGAGAGTGAAGGGGTGCGTGACCCAGTTAAAATAAACCATGAAACGTTCATATGCAAGCGCATGAGTACAGGCTACCAGCTAGCCTCTTGTTTGTATGAGATAAGGGGAGGCTCTTTGTATATTTCTCTTAGCAATGGTTGGTTCTGAATTAAATGCCATTTGCTCATTAGATGTTTTTGAGATTAGGCAACGCCGGGTGGTACGTTGTTACGAAAGGCAGAATTCTATTTCGCACGTTCTCCTTTTGCTGCAAAGATGACTTCCGTTCATTGAATTTCACCTCGGAAATTATTTTCTCAATGAGATTGTGAGTGTAGCCTCTAGCACGGAGGCGTGCTTTGGAGTTGTTGATATTCTCACTGAATGATTTCGCTGAGGAATTTGTTCTTAAAAGTCTCAGGGCTCCACCTTTTCTGAGCCCTTTTCTGACCCCTGGTGGGAGGCAGGAAGAGAAATGAGTGTACTGGAAGGTCTCTGTTGGTTTAAAATGAGTAATCAATGACATCAATGAGTAATCAATGACCCACAAAATTTTTTGGGTTCGATTAATCATTGATTACTCATTTTATTACATCCATTTTGAAATCACTGGTGATCCTTGCAATCTGATTGGCTCTCAGCAGTGCGATTTATTCCCAAATCGCACTATTTTTTTGCTCCAAATCGCATATTTTTCTTAGCAGTGCAATTTATTCCCAAATCGCACTGTTTTTTGCTCCAATCGCATCTTTTTCTCAGCAGTGCGATTTATTCCCGAATCGCACTATTTTTGGCTCTAAATTGCATCTATATGTCACATCAATATTGGTACTGACTAAAATCCTGTACTTGGGCAATTAAATTGTGCGATTTCAAAATGGATGTAATAAAGTGGTAATTGAACTTCGTGTCGTGCAATTTTGATCTGAAATCATACTTGTGATTTCAAATCGAACTCGCGCTGTGCGCTCGTTCGATTTTGAAATCATGCGTATGATTTCAGACCAAATTGCACTCCACTCAGTTCAATTACCATTATGAGTATTGGCAATACTCAATGATTAATCAATTGATTACCCATTGATTACTCATTGATGTCATTGATCATTGATTAGTTACGCCTGGTTAGAAGAAGGTCAAAGTAAATCAATAATAATTAGTGGCCTTTCTAACTTGCAGCGAGTCATCTGGCTTGAGCGACCAGCAGATTCAAATGATCCGCAGTTCATGGGAGAAGGTTTTACCCAACAAGAAACACCACGGAGAACTCTTATTTCACAAGTAGGATAACAAACCAATAAACACTAATGATAGCAAATTAAGGATACCCGGTCAACTAACCTTTTCCCCCAAGTCAAATCTTGTGTCATGAATCATGAAACACCACTCAAAACTTGAAACTTCTAAAGCCCGGGGTTAACGAGAACGAGAGTTCAAACTCTCCCTTTCGTTTGTCTAAAACACTTGTACGCTCTTGGCGGTTGTCGTGAACTCTCGAGGAGTTTACAACCACTGAAATTTTCATAGGAATATGGGAATTCTGAACTCTCGCTCTCGTTTGGCCTATAAACTCTCAGGCACTCTCGCTGACTCATTAAAGGCCCTGCCAGGGGGGGTTCCGTGTCGCTTGTCTGAATTTTAAAATGTCTCGTGTCGGTGTTTTATCAATGTTTCACGTTGCTGTCGGAAATTGAACGAACATTTGTCTTTTGTCGCGATTTCATTTTACGTGCTGTCGCTACTTTTTGGGTCATGTCGCCTGTCGGAATTTACCCTGGCAGGGCCTCTCATTAGCTATCAGAGAGTTTAAACTCTTGTCAATTCTCGTTCCCGATTAGCCCCGGCTTAACTTTCGAGGTTTTGGATGAAATCCTTTTCTTTTTCACCTTTATTGGACACTGGCTGTCACAAAGTTTGTTTTAATAGACAGAAAAAAATGCGAATGTGAAAAAAGGAAGTAAGAGTCCAAAGAAAAAGGTGCGAACGTAACAGGACATCCCAGAAAAATTAAAACACAGTTAAATACTAAATAACTTAAAGTTATGTATATTTTTGGAAACAATTAAGTAAATAATTTGGGTGGTAAGGACAAACACGAACAAGAGACCATATACAACAGAGTAACAAAATCTTTAAGGGAGCCGGGACTCGGGGAAATACGAGGATGAACATACAGTGTTCAAGGAGATTTACGGTGCAATTGAGATTTGAACGAAGTTATCGAAGAGTGTTTCCCTGTGATACTGTTTGTCAAACTGTACCAAGTGGTTAAACCTCTGACTTTTGTGGATCAAAAGTTCAAGCGAGACCACCTGCTCAAAGAACTAAGGAAAGAAGATAGGTAATAATCTTCTAAGGTAGTATACACCTTATTCCAAAATGGTGGTTAATTTATTATTCTTAATCAGCCCTTGTTGCCTCGTTAGCATGTGCAAAATACAACAGAATTTTCACGCGAAAATGAGGCAAAGAGGGCTAATTTACCTAATAGCGTTCCGCCCAGATTCTAAAAATAGAATTGGCGCGCAGCATCATGGGATTGAAATGCGTACAAACATTCAAGAACTATGCAGGTAGCTACGAAAAAAGCAGGTGCTACGAAGCACTGGTCTGGGTACAACTCGACAATTATCCACAACATTTACAGGAATCGCAAAACCTGGTGTTTCCGAGGCAGCCATTTTGAAATATTTGTCCGCATTTCGATCCCACAATGCAATGCTGCCAAATATGACGTCACCTGGGCGGAACGCTATTAAGCCGCTCTCATTCTCTTAACAGGTTATTTGAGATAGCACCTCAAGTGAAAGATTTATTTCCTTTTGGTAATGACATGACGAACCCAAGCCTCACTGCGCATGCGCTAAATGTTATGAACGCTGTTGACCTCGCAGTACAGAATTTGGATAACCCGGATGTTCTCATCTCGACGCTACAGGAACTTGGTCGAGCGCATGCAATGTTTGAGCTGACCAATCAAGACTTTGGGGTAAGATTGACTTCTTGTTCATTATGCTGGTTGAGTCTGGACAATTCTGTATTTTTTCCAATGAAGGCTTTTCTATTGTTTCGTTTATGTTGTACAGCGTAGTCCTTACTTCCGACTTTAAGGGAAAAAATCCTAGAAGTCCGCGAAAATTTTGAAGATAATCCCTCCCAAAACACCACCCCCCAAAGCCCAGGAAAAACAGTCCAGGGCTTATATCTGTATTTTTACGATATATCTATTCAAGTGCAAGCTATCAAGTATTACTTTCCTGTTGTGCTGTTCTTTTTACAAGCATAAATTAAAGATCGGCAGCAAAACCATTTATTACAACTTAGCGAAATGCCAGCAGTTCACCACTCATTTTTTTTTTTGTAATTCATAAATTTCCATAGATTCCTGCACGTGGATAAATCCTCATAAACCATATTTTGATTCACATTTACTATTTCCGTAATTATGTTTATGTTAGTAAAAATACCAGTTATATTTTCCCCAAAGCTCGCGAGTAGTGTATATGAATTTGTCCTTAGATTGGTACGGTAAAAATGTACCGTCTGTCGTTTATTGCATTAGTTGAGAAGGAAATGGGGGAGCTTACAAGAGAGGGGGGCTGAATAAAGTTCTTGCTCCAAAAGTGGGGGTTGGAGGGGTATTAGTAAGGGGGGGCGGGGTATTAGTAAGGGGGAGGGGGCTATTAGTAAGGGGGAGGGGGGTAGTAGTAAGGGGGAGGGGCTTAATAGAGGATTTATGGTATATCCTTTGTCTTTCAGTATGTTGGACAGGCTCTGCTGTCGGTTTTGGAGCAGGGACTTGGAGAATCTTTCACACCAAAACTGAAGGCTGCCTGGTCTGATGCTTACACTATAATCAGTGATGTTATGATGGGGGCAATTACTGACTACAATGCCAATAAAGCCTGAAAGGATTGGCAATTTTCATGATTGTATCATTTTACTACAATTTCCTGGATTAATTCAATGTTTCCTTTTTTGTTTAAATTTTGTAATCACAGTGGAGCTTGAATACATTGTAACAATAACCTTAATTAACATGAGAACACAAAAAACTGAAGGGTTCTTGTAGTAGCAGTAGTTGATGGCATCATGAAAATGGTCTATCGGAATGTTCCTGATACAATAATTCAATTAAGTGATAAATAACAGTGTTTTAGATTTGCTTAAGTATGTTTGCCTAAAAGGGGCAAAACAACTAGATAGCCAATATATACATCAAGATTCAAAGGAATACATTTATGATTCCAAATGTATACATCAAGATTCCAATATATAAATCAAGATTCCAATATATACATCAAGATTTCAATATATAAATCAAGATTCCAATGTATAAATCAAGATTCCAATATGTTGTGGTTTATTTTCCTCCATCTCTGATTCATTACGGACCATAATTTGAGACAATGGAAAACAAAAATTAACAAACGAAAGTATAACATCAAGAATCTTATCAAAAGCGACCCTGTTGCTAAAGATACATTAACAATGTAAATACAAAATATATACACGTATGTATCACAATTCTCAGATACTTTTGCCTGCTTTCAAGACTCAATATAAAGTTGCATTGTCGTCTCAAAAACCAGCCTGTGAATGGTTGAGAACTTCCCATGGTAATTTAATAAGTTCGTTGCATACCAAACCAAATTTAAAACAAGAGGCTGCAAGCAGCCTATACTCATGCGCATGCGTACCAAAATTTTATGATATATTTTAAACATGATAAGAAGATGTCCGATATGAAGAAGAGTTACTCCTTTCATTCAGTCATCGTTCCTGCAAACTGCGTTCTTTACTATTGAATGTTTTGTAAATGAAGGCTGTACCACAATGAAGCCAGTGATTGTTCTACGTCTTATATATACCTAACGTGAACATTATTAATGTAAGTAGGGTTGTAGGAGATGCTGTCGTGACATTTCAGTAACGCTGTTTTACCGGAAGTGGGAGTAGCCGGAAGTCACTAAACAGGAAGTCTATGAACCAGAAGTGCCAATTTAAAATATGCGTGCATAAATTTGCATGCAAAATCGTGACACCAAAAAAAAAATACTAACAAAAAAAAGAAGAAAAACAGAGCCCATTTTATAACTCATGCCGCTACGCGCATGAGTAATTATCTTCAAAGGAGGGGCAAAAACTTTGATAACTTTGAAAGGTTTGGCATACAAAACAGCACAGTATTCAATGCAACGATCCTTTCTATTAAAAGTTACGGATAGGATGATTTGTTGTTTGAACGATTTGTTTACGAGCTGTGCTGTGCATGTGCTATCAAAACATGCCATCATAATAATTATGGAAAGATTTTTAGCCCAAAATGTTTTTCAAAATTATTTTTCAAAACGTTTTGAAATAAAAATCTTGGCAAGTTTGTGTTCTTTACTTATTTTTTTAAGTTTTTAACTTTGAAAAACTTAAAAAGATGTTCTGTTGAATTTGTTTTGTTTCAATGAGCAATATTATACTAAGTATTCCAGTTTTGATCAGCACAAGTTATCTTCAGTTTTGCTTTATTTTTGTCCGAAGAACAGTTGAATCGTGATACAAAACTAATTGCAATTTTGAGATGGCAATACTGCATTACATTCATGGCATTGGAAGAAAATATTTACTCTGTATTTTCGTGACTTTGCCCAATACAAAATATATTTTCTGCCAACTATAAATACATGTATCTGCATATACAAATAAGGTACCTTATATTAAATGCAATAACTTTTTATTTACATCAATCCTTTTCTTCGGTTCTTCCTATAAAAGCTGCAACTAATATCACTTGAAATCACTCTCGACAAGAATGTACACGTATGGTAATTTATTTGCATATACTATTTACAATTTTCACTTAATTTACTAACAGAAAACAACAGTTAATAATAGTTTTACACAAATGCCACCTGTAACAAGAAGAAATAAAAAATTATAATCTTGGCACCCCAAAGAAGACTTTTAGGTTGTGAGTGGGATTAATTGGTAACAATTTCTGAGTCTAGGGTGAGTTTGTTATTACAGTTACTGTAGTTCTCATTCTTTCCTTTTAATAAGTTCTTTTAATTTATACTTTTTTTTTCATTTTTCCCTACATGTACTTTACAAAAGCAAACATTACTAATGGTTCAGGCCATAGGGTTGTTAGTCGTGACCACTGAGTGTTACCCTTGCTTACATGTAACCCTTTAATGCCCAAGAGCACCAAAAATCAAAATTCAAGGAAAATCCCAAAATTAATTTCATGTTTGTAAAATATTGAAAAACAAATGGTATGATGCAACTGGTTCTATGATATGGAATGAACTACCTAAATCTCTTAAATCGTTGAGGAAATCTCAATTCAAATCGAAAATCAAACAAATTCTTCTGGAGATTCTTCAGAAAACAGATGACTATATTGATGTTCCCCAAATACTTTGTGATATTAAACAAATGAAAATGTGATAATTTGCATATTTCATTTATTTCCCGTGTCTACCACCAATATCATGATTTCATCGAAAGCTTTAAAATAACCTGTAACTCTACAGATCAGCTTCTGTATTGTTATATTGCCTTACTTTCATTATTTTCAATTACATTACTTTTCCCTGCCTCGAATAGTGTTTTTGCTAATTTGCAGGGCAATTGCATTTAAGTTTAATATGTCTAATAAATTTTTGTTTGTTGTTGTTTGTAGTGCTGAAAAGGTTTCATTTCAATGAGAGCTAGCCCTAAAAGTTTTACTGACTTTTACCTGGGATTTGCTGTCACTTTTGTAGAATAAACTGCTCTATAAATTCATTCTGTTCACTTTCAACCTTTTGTAAAGCTTCATGCTGGACACGGAATCTACAAAAACACATACACACCCAATGGTTAACTGAAGAATAGAGAACACATTCCTGTAAAGTGATTTCCAGCCTTATACACCAGCTCTTTTTTTATTCCTTTGGATAAACTGTGATAAAATGGAGCTAGAGGTTTCTTGACTTTTGATGCAACACAATTATGAAGGGACAACCACTCAACCCACCAACCTTTCACACTAATGGGTTAACTACTAGACTATCTGCATCTTCGTGCATGTAAGGTTAAATCTGCAGACTGCTCCTTTCAAAAGTATATAAAACTGAATGGACAGCTTGTCTGTGAATATCTTTCATTTTCTAAATGAGTTAACAAATGTCTTGTTTAAAAAAAAAAAATCCATACCCCTCCCATGGAAGTTTTTTTTTTGGTTTGGTCCCCACCCCCACCCCTCTGAAAATTCCAATTTAGCTTCATACTTTCCTTTAAAAGCTTTGGCTTTTGAGACCCTCCCCCCCCCCCCCCACCCCTCCACCCCCATAGGTATGTGCCGCTGTGGAGGGTATGGTTTTCAGGCAGTTTAGTCTGGGATAGGGTATAGCATTCAGAGATTTTTGGTCTTGAATAGGGTATCATTTTCCGTGAAACTGATCAGTTACATGAAGAATTTAGTCTGGACAAGGTTTACTGACAAATGGCATTTAAAAATCGGTATGGTGGGCAGTACGGCATTTTTACTGAGCCCTGGCATCTTAGACTGTGATAGTGAATGAGTTTCTGGAAAATAGCGAGTCTGGAATACGTCTAGGATAGGGTAGGGTTTTTTGGTGTTTAGTCTAGAATAGGGTTGCAAAATGCAGTTAAATGGTCTAGTATAGGTTAAGGGTCTCAGAGTCCCAGCGGCACACCCCCACCCAAAAATTTGAGTCCCCCCTGGGAAGAATGTCCCCTATCCTTACAATTTTTTGCGCCAACATGCCGTATTCTAATTTCTCTGGCCCTGTTCCCCACCTGGGGGAATGGAACTGAGCAACAATAATGCCATATTCTGATAACCTTAATGGGCCTCATAAGGGCATTGAACAGGGCTTGGGTGTTGTTCTTCTCAATTCGCAAAAAATAAATAAATAATGAGGAAAGCACAAGCCGTGTAGGCTCAAAAAAACAAATAACAATGGTATGATGTCAAAGATATTTTTAAGAGCCCATAACAAAAGAATAACAAAAGCTGCTTAAGATAAAGCTGGAGCATCAATACGAGCACATCAAGCAACCTTACCGTTCTAGCTGTGTTTTCTTTTCAGCAATCAGTGCTCGAAGCTGCTGTTGTTGTGCCTCTCTTTGCTTTGCAATTGATTTCAGAAGATTCCTTGAGCCAATGGCCTATCAAATTTGAAAAATAATAGAGCTTAATTTTATTGTTAGATGTGAATGAGGTCCTTCAGAGATACAAAAATTTGGTTAAGGTAAAGTAGCGACTGTAAACTGTTCAACTGTTTCAACTGTTTATTAATTATTACAGATTTTACAGAAAGCAATATCCACTGCCCGCAGTTAGCAAGTTAGCTAGTCGAGGCGAGCAGTGGTTACACGTATGTAATACATATACAGATAAATCACAAGAAAGAGATTCAAAACCTGACATTTCAAGCGCTAGCTCTTCATCAGAGCAAATAACAAATGACCGCTCTGACAAAGGCTAGTGCTCGAAACATTAGCTCTTGAATTTCCTTACTGTGGCCAATTTACCTTATCAATTCAGTTGATAAAACGTTAGTTTTAGCTTTGCCAATTCCCATTGTAGACCAGTACCAATTCTCTGGTATCATGCAAAAGTCTAGCACATCTGTGAAAATCTACACCTTTACACAAACACTCACAGAAAGTGAGTTTTGAAGTCCTCAAAGGTTTGTGCAAGTGTGAGCCTCTATATGGGTATGGACATAAATACTTTAATTTTGTTCTTTTTTTCTTTAAATTGTCAAATTTATGTTTAAATTTAAAAATAAATCAATACATCCTTCAACATCACTACCTCACAAAAATCGCCCAGCCGGGTGTGTCTAAAACGAAGACTGAAGACCCTGTGGTCTAAAACGAAGACCAGCATGAATAATAAACAAGGTTTATGTCTAAATTCCGAACCAAAACAAGTTGGCATAACGCGATGGCCAGGTGAGCCTGCAAGGAATGTGATTGGCCAGTTGCAATACACGTGAGTGACCTCAGTTAGCTGAAGCAAGCTTTTGTCACACTTAAAATGCATGATCGTGGTGTTTTCAGAGTATGATTTTCCCCAGTCAGAGGCAAATAAAGTGTAGAACATTGAAAAAGAAAGCTTCCAGGCCTTTTCCGTTTATCCACATAAGAGAATATAAGAGTGCTGTTAAATTTGGCCTTATCACAGGTTACATACCTTGCGCACACCTATACCTGCTCCATGTCAGAATCCACTCAAACTGACATTGATTGTAAAATTTTATTCCTAATAATATTTATTAAGTCGAAAGAACTCAAACTAGAAATAAACAGATTATCAAACCTCCATAGAGCCAGCAGGCAGGAAATAATTTTAAGGAAAGTTACGATTGTTTTTAATGTTAATAGTAAACATGTTGTACTGATGATGGATGAGGTTTCATCCCAAACATGTTTACTACATGTACATTTTAGACCACAGGGTCTTTGGTCTTTGGCCTTCGGTCTTTGTTTTTGGGTCTTTGTTTTAGACACATCCTCGCCCAGCCACTTAATAAGATCACAGCTTACCACACTGACTGATTCAAAATGTTATTTTAAAACGTAAACCCTTATATTCCTAGTGCCGTCGAAATGGAAATTGCAGTTTACGTTATTTACGTTACAATCCGGATTTCATCCATGAATTTAGAAGTTGTAGCACATTACATGTCTCGAGGTTAGACTTTTTGAATAAAACCACCGATAAAACAGTTAAAAATGATCTATCAGGCAATTAGTTTTACGAATAAAACAAACGAAAAGCTAACATTTTAGCGAGGAGAGTGAACTTATATACAAGTATCACCAAGGAGATAACATTCTCCATACATAAATAAACATCAAGAATCGTACCTTCATTTTCTCCTTTTCTACCTCCTTGGCCAATACATCGACCATATCAATAAATCCTCCAACTATTTTTTGAAATTCTCCAATTTCTGATGTGTAAAAAAAGGAAAATATCGAACTTAGCTTATATCTTCCAATGCAAAGTAAAGAATCAACAATGTTTTTGGGATCTTCGTACGTATAAACAGGTATAAAACATCATGCAAAAAGTTAGCTTTGCTTCACAAAATATCTCTTATAAAGCCGCCACACTTACTATCGACAAATTCTTTACACTCCTCCTTAAGCTCCTGTGTCTGTTGGCTAATTTCGGGCTCTAAAACCCGAACTTTGTTCAGTTCATCGAAATGAAAACCCGCTGGACCGTCCGCCATCTTTGTCGCCAACTAACTGTATCCCAACATCCTTTACGGTACGGGCATAGGCTAGCGATACTCCTCGCGCTGTTCTGTGCGCTCAAATATCCATCCTCTATCTCATATTCATTTATTTTAGGCCTAACTGGAAATACGTGTCTCGCAGAACCTCGCGAAGCTTTGGGGAGGATGCACTGCAAAATTTTAGCGATGTGGGAGGGAGAGATGGAATTTCTGATTTGACTGGAGAGGTTGGGTTGTATGCCAGCAAGGCAGCAATGGCCCCGAAATTTCAAGTTGAGACATTTTTGCTCCCAGTGCGCTCTTATTTAAATTGTACTTAGTCCCCTGTCTTCCTAAAATAAAACAAGATGCTTCACGTAGCCTATACTCATGCGAGACGCATTGATTGAAGCTACCAATTTTCTGTACTCGCTTTGAATATTTAATTTATTGATTCCCGATCAAACCCACACTAGTCTAATACTTCCTAAACCGTGATTACATTGGGTTATCCCCCCCGATGGATGGCAAGATTTTTTTACCCCTCCCCTTCCGCCAGGATTTTCTGGCCGGCTAGACCCCCCTCCCGCTTGGATTTCCAAGCCCAGAGACCCCTTCTCCTGCCCAGTTTTCCAATAAATTTTGGAAGCCCTTAATTTATTGTTAAGGTTACAGTGTACCTTCGGGGGTGTCTCCAGTATAACAGCTCTAGCGTCTTACGATTACACTTAATATACCTAAACCCAGATATCAAATTAAAGCTTATAGAGCTGGCTATCTAAATATGTAAACCATTTGGTAATAAAATGAATTGTCGAATTTTTTACGACGTCTAAATTCGAAAGTCCGAATCAGCTTTAAAACGCTATAACTCAAAGCGATTATTATATTTTGCTAATTTGATTTGTTCTCGGGTTTCCGGACACGAAGCGTTAAAAAAACGTGTCGGCGATTTTCCATATTCAATTGCAGTGAAAAGTTACAGAATATTTTCGAAAAGGGGAGAAAAAAAATTGGAATGATCGCACGGAAATGCCTCTTGACGAAAAAGTTTTCGGAATTAAGAAATTCGCCGACACATTTTTGTTGATTATATGTTAGCCTAGCTTCTGTCCAAATTTAAGGAAAATCGAACAAATTCCCTTTGAGTTGTAGCTGTTTAAAGTGTCCCCAACAAGCGAAAAATTAACTTTGAGAAAACGGCGCTTAAAAAAACATATCGCTTAATAAACAAACTCCGCCCACAAAAGTTATACCGTCATTTCTCCGTCAATTTTCACTATTTTTCGATACTTTTTTTTTTTTGGGATGAAAGTTCATTCTGTAAACTTTATTTTAACGCCAAAAAAAAATTTTCAATAAATTTTCGATCTGATGGTACACTGTAACCTTAATGAAAAAAAATACATGTACCGTATTTTCTCGATTAAACGCCGGGCCCCGAATAAACGCCGGGTATAATAAAGGAAGTTGAAAGTAAGCCCCTCAAACGTTTATTTGTGGTATAATAAACTTGAGATTTAAGGGCAAGGTACACGGCTGCCAAGAAAAACGAATAATAACCCTTTCTTAAAAAATGACGGGCGAGAAAAAATCGCTGATTCAAAGAAACGCCGGGTCCACAAGGCCAAGTTTGAAATAAACGCCGGGGGCGTTTAATTGAGAAAATACGGTAATCGCATTCTGGAGATTCTGCTTTTAATTTTCAAAGCTGTGGTGATAAACGCTATAAATTGGTGAAACATTTTAAAAATAAATATTGCGTGACGCAACCTTTTCTCGGTCTAGTAAAACAAGTATGACTACTCCGAATAAAATACACCAGTTGTGTAGTGAAAATTGCCCGAGAAACTGATTTGGAAATCAAAATTGCAAAAAATACACAGACATCTTTGCGTAAGGCGACGCGTCGGAGGTTTAATAGAAAATCAAGTCTTGTTTTGTTTACATAATATCAGATGTCATTACGACTGAATGTTTTATAAACATTTCTCCAAAGCTAACGAGAAGACAAAGAAAACGTGGATCACAAATTGATATCAACATACATTCTCACCGAAAATTGTAATTTCTTTTAGGGAGCATTCATTTTTTAGGAGAGGGAGGGGGCCGGAGGAATCACAGAAGAAGTATGTGAAAAATTACTCAGCCCCCCTTCAGCTGATCATTAAATTTCAGTGGCCCCCATTGCTGATGTTGTGTAATTTGTGCTGACCCCACCCGTACATAAGGAAATAAAAAATAAATGAAAATACAGCTTATTCTGCGTTTGGTCTGTAAACTTGATAAATACCTTTTTCTCTGTTCTTTCAACTTGCAAAGCGTGTCTTCCAATGGCCGACTCTTCTGCCAAAACGATTGAATGTTGGAGAAACATGTAATTCGTCTGACTCAGATTCACCTTCAGAATCAACGCATTCATCTCCAGTGTCTACAGATTCATCATCCCCAAATGCACAAAAAACTTCGTCTTCACTCAAGTCTGTTTCGCTGTCATCACAATTACTGTCATTTTCTAATTGTTCTGAGTCATCTTCATTTTCCGGCGGGACAACACAATTACCAGCACTGTGAATTATCTTCTCGCATATAAGCTTACCTATATGAGCCTCAACAAAAAGGCATTTCTCAGCTTTATACATCTTTTTCTCCACAAGGCTATGATGTTTAATGTACTTGTCAAGCTCAGCTACTTTAAGTGACTTTAGCTGTCCAGAATGGTACAGGCCTTCCCAATCATAGTCTTCATAACAATTAGCCATTTGAACTATCTTTGCTTGGCGTTTCTCTTCAGAACGTACTTCTTTTCTTAGTTCGATGTTTTTCAAATGTCCAATATATTCATTGACCAAACTTTCACTTACTATGTACTTTTTTAGAAATTTTCAATCTTGTCTTTATCGTTACTGCTTATTTCTCCCTCTGCATAAAGCTTCTTTAACTGGGCTCTAGGCTGGTAGTCATCAGGTGCTCTGAATTCTTGATTATTGTCATACATTGGTGTCTTCTCAGTCGGGAGATAATGATGATCAGGTAGCTGTGAGGCATCTGGATAGGGACGAGGTGTTCTCTTGCTAGGTTTAATGCCAACCCACTCATGCTCTTCACACCAATCACACGTCTCTTTTGTAGTTCTGGAGCAGTCGTTCTTGAGGAACTCCATGTACAATTCCCCCTTCTCATAGTGTGACGCAAAAAATGTCTCGACTTTTTCAAAATAGGCCTGTCCAGGTACTTGATCTCGTTTTGAGACGGCTGTGCTGTTGAACTTTGCCAAATATTCCTTGTTATAGAAAAACTCTTCCCCAGGTTTCTCTGATACGATGGCGGTAAGGAAGCCCTTTGGTGCTGTCTCGCCATCGATTCTCAGTCTAACTTCCTCACTCACTCGCCATGCATTCATCATCATCCTATCATCATCTGCCTTTTGAAGGTCTTCTGCTGACATGGTCTTGACTTCATCATCACTCAGGCAATGATACTCGTTATAATATTACCACCTCAAGCTGCTACCATCAACAAGTGCCTCTCCTATGCATGCGTTGCTTCTTTCAGCTTCATTCTGGCTAGAATCATCTGTGGCTCGATGTACACGGGCACGTCTGTCCGAGTTGTGTATCATCGCTATTTCAGCATCTCTGAAACGCACTTCTAGATTACTAACTCCTACCCCGGGTCCTCCATCTGTGAGCTCAAGAATGCATGGTTTAACAGGGGGCAAGTTGAAGTCTGAGATCATCTTCAGGATGTCTTTGCAGTTAATATTTATCAATCTGTCATAGATGTTCCATAAGCTTTCTCCAGCTTTTGTTTCAAGATGTCCCACAGTGCTATCAAGAGACTCTTGCAATTCAGCTACAGCGGAAATCATGTGATCAGCTTTTTCTTTTTCCACTCTGCTGGTGTTATTGTTGTTTTCGGTTTCCCAGGCATCCTTTGCCTTTTTCAGAGAATTTGTCAAAGCATTTACTCGCTTCTTTTCATATTGTTTGAAAATGCATTGACGTTCATTTGTTACACATTTGACATCACCTTCTGTAGTTGTCTGCACAAAATATGCAATGCTGTCCTTAACTCTGGCACATAGGCTACGGAAATGAGGGCCATATTTTATATAGACTTCTGAATCGACGTCATACAATTCTGGGTATTCATGTCTCAGGCGCTTATAATTATCTAAAACTAGCTAAATATACTTTTGTGTTAAAGTGATAAAATAGTTCGCCTGTGTGTTTTTTTGCATGACCCCTATCTCATCATGGCAAAATATCTCAATGACCCCACTTTTTTGCAATGTTTTTTTGGCATGACCCCCCAGTGATTCCTCCGGCCCCCTCCCCCTCCTAAAAAATGAATGCTCCCTTACAGTAATAAAAAGTCCCTCGTCTGTTTGAAAATTCTTTAAAGCTTCGCCTCTTCGGTTTTGATTGCCCCGGTCCCGCACTGATAAAAGGGTTTGAAGTTCCTCGAAGCAAGATGTAGTTGCTTAAAGCTCTCCTTTTTCTCCACTATAGCGGCCTTTGGGCATTCTTTAAAGCTTTCTCTTTCCATTTGGAATATTTTAAATGCGAGTTATTAATCCAATGACACGAAACTACGGTTTTAAAAACCAAGCACATGCTGAGCGCGGCAGACATTTTTGTAGAATTTGTTGGTGACCCGACGACACGGTCACTAAAATGTGCGTGTATAAATTTGCATCCAAAATCGTTCAAAAAAGCAGTTCACCATTCATTGATTACCGTAATAATGATCATTTTTGGTACAACTACCGGTTGGGTACCGGGGGGAAGGGGTGGGAAGTGAAACATTAAAATTTGGTTTTCTCAACTGAGTTGATAAGGTTAATTGGCCACCGTAAAGAGATTAGAAAAGCCGACGTTTCGAGCGCTGGCGGTCTTTTAATTCATCAAAGCGAATTCGCTAACAGCCTAAGCGGCTGAGCGGAGCTCCCAAAAGGGAAGGGAATGGCTTTTCAACAAAAGAGTGCGGCGCGTTTTCGAAACACTTCAGTTCAAGAGCGGCGATTATTCGGAAGAGTGTCAAAGTAAACATGCAAAACATTCATATACTCCGCCACTGTAAACCAACCGCAGAAATATATTCCTACGGATGAATTGTTCTTTTTTTTTCATTCTTTTAGAAAAAGAGAAGTTATGATTTATTTTAAAAACTAGTAGTTCCTAATGGAAGGTAAAGTGCTGCGAGTAGATGGTCTAGTTATAAAGCATCATATTTCTTAATTGCCCAAAAAAATATTGGGAGTTATTCGGTAGTAATGTCCAAAAGAGGAACGAATGTGTTCATTAGCAGATGCATTAAGTCTTCGGTGTCTTTTGGTTTAGGTATTAGGAGTCGAAATATGTAGGCCAAATAAACTAACGTGCACAAGAAAAACAACAATGACAACAAAGCTAAGCGTGAATAAATGTCTTACAATGTATGTTTGCGACCAAGATGGGTTGTTTGGCACATTGGTCACTGAGCGCATTCGCTCAGTTCGGTTTGTTTGCGACCACAATGGGTCGTTTGGCACATTGACCACCAAGCGCATTGGCTCAGTTCAGTTTGTTTGTCACAAATCAGAGCAAATCGGTTCAACTCGTGATTCGGTTTGTAGGTCGTTTTATGTCGCTGCTTTCGCACGATTTGCAACCAACGGTGCTTTGAAAGAAAAAACCGAACAACTCCTTAAGTGACACGGTAGCAAAGCAGCACAAATTACACTCACCAAAAAATGTCATACACGAACACGTCAGGCCTATGGAAGAGCTCGCTAAGGGAAAGCACGCGTTTGAGGCCCCGTCCACACGTATCCGGATATTTTTGAATCCGCAACTTTTTTGTTACGGATTAGAAAATATTCGCGTCCACACGTAGCGTATTCGAATCGTATTTGCCCGAATTCGCCGGATACGTGTGGACGGAAGGCCAATCCGCAACAAAAAAGTTGCGGATTCAAAAATATCCGGATACGTGTGGACGGGGCCTGAGGCAGCGTTGCAATGATCAGCTGTGCTGTTGAACAGCACGAAAGCGAGGCAAAATGACCAACTAACACACGTCGAGAATCAAGCCGGGAATAGTACTGCTTTTTAAGAAGCGCCACATTGGAAAGTCCAAAAATTTAAAATGCCCCAAGGCGCGATTCTTCGTTAAGTATGGTAGATTATGGTGTTATATCTTTCAAATGATTTTGGACAGTTTAGAAAGGCGCAAACCAGCAAGACCAATGCCCAAAGTGCATCACATAAAATAGCCCATGATTCCTGGAGTATCTTGCCAGCCTTTTCCATAAAAGTTAGAACCACTTTGTACAGCTAAAAAACGCACTCAGACATGCCAGGTTTTGACATTTTATCCACAGACTTCTTAAAAGTTTTGAGCAAAATTACATAAACCAAAGATTTCCTGTCTCGCTCAAGCGGTTACGCCCTGAGAAGGGGAGAAGAGGATTTGTCTTGGAAATGAAAGGATTAATTAATCGATTATAAAGTTCTATAATCGACATCAAAATTCTCTTTAGAGCTTCCTACTCTCCTTGGGAGAATGTACAACTTCTAAAGGGTCCAATATGTCAGTCATTTTTATTCCAAAAATTTCCAAACGGTGCATATCCACGACAAACTTTTCCATGCCTAAAAAGCGCAATTTCCGAGCGTTGAGCTACAAAGAATAGACTGCTAGTAGTCTCTCTCTGGATAGTCAAGCGGGCGAGCAAATCACGTGATCGGCGATCGGCCGAGCGAGCGAGCGAGCGAGCGAAAGTAATGCGAGCCGAGGGGACGTTGGGGAAGAGGCGAGATTGTTTTCGTGATTAGCTCGCCCGCTCCACTGACTGAAAAGAGACAGCTGACAGTGTACAAAGAACACAACCGCAAAGCCAACTGTCGATGCAATTAGAACACTTGCGATTGCACTTCATCGGTTCTTGTCTTGTTTTCTCGAGGATTCTTCGTCGCTTTCGGTAATCACTCGGGGCCCGACTGCTCTCCGAGTAGCGCTGAGAAGCTCGGCGTCGGGGAAGTTCCCTGTGCCTCTGTGCTCGTACAAAAGAACGTTCAGTGACTCCTCGTAAATTCTTGAATCAGGAAATTCCACTTTTGTTTGCGGTTTCTCCGTGGCGTAAACAATCGACGTGCAGCAAACCTCGGCGAGTTTCTTGCCATTGCCATAAAAAGTCCAACAGCAAATTTCGTTGTTTCCAATCAAGTCCTTAATGAAGAGAATGCGTCCGTTGAAGCGAAGGGATAACTTGTCGAAGAGTTCGATATTTTTTAACAGGTTGTCATCTGACTGACTGTGAGAACAGATACAAGAAATAAGAGATTTAGGGCGCGTTTTTTTTGGGACATATTCTGGTCATTCTGAAATCAGAATACGCAAACAAAACTATGTTTTCTACATTGTCACAAGCCAAAATTTTTCCAGGTACACAGTCAAAGTAGTGACTTCTTTCCATATTTTACGAGAGGAATAGGTGCAATAATCATTAAAGGTATTCTGTTCTTGGAATGGCCAGAATATGTCCCAAAAAACGCACCCTTAGTGAGGACTGGTACGTTTTTAACCTGTAATTTTACAAATTTCTCAAACTTCTGAAAAGCGGTTAGGAGTAAGAAAGATCTCCAAAAACGAAATCTAAAAAATGTATGAAGAGCTGACATTTAAGGTAAAAGCCCGGGGGGGGGGGGGGGGTGTTACTTCCTATAATGGGCTATACGGTGATGCTCCGCCCGAAAGGGGTACTTTTTTTAGGCTGGAGGTATATGAAAGGGAAGGGATTTCACGAGTTGAAGTATATGAAAGGATAGGGATTTCACGAAGTATAGGAAAGGTTAAGGAAAACACGAGTTGAAGTATAAAAAATGTAGGGAAAACTGCCATCTAAGTATTACAAAAAGGGCCTTCCAAAATTTATCAAACAAATGCATGTAAAGGCTATATGAAAGGGGTACCATTTTCAATGAAAAGTATATGAAAGGGGTACCTTTTCTGTCAAAAACAGCATATGAAAGGGTAAGGGTTCGGACCTCGGGGCCGAGCAAACCCGTACAAAACTTTGCTGAGTACCGCCCCCCCCCCCCCCCCGGGGGGGGGTTAAAGGTCAACAGTTCAAAATAAACTAAAGGACATAAAAAATATAGTATGTATTTTTCCTCATTTGGCAGTGGCTACAGTGAGTGGCTTCATTGGATTGTCTGTACCTCTGTGATTGGCCAGAGTGATTACCAGTACTTTGGTTTTAGTGACACTCAATTTTAGTTGTTAAGTTGCCCTAACAGTTTCCCAGTACCCATTTATACATCTAAGTGGACAGACATAATGGGGAGGAAAGTTACTTGTCTAAAGGAACAACACAACAGCAGTCAAAAGTCTCATGTGTTGACTTCTAGACCACCACACCACAACACCTTTACAGTGTATCTTGTATACACTGTAAAAACTGGAAGATATAAAGCCACACTTGCAGAGACGGTAAGCCACACTCGCAGATAAGCTTGCTTATGGCTCCAAGCAAGCTTGGTTAATAAAAGATTAATTACATGACTAAAAAATAGTAAAAAAATATTAGACCGGCCAATAAGAATTCTGATTGGTGGATTTTAGTTATTGGCCTTCCAGTTATGCAATAAGGACTACAATTACACGACTAAGACAGTTAATAAAAAAATCAACCAATCAGAATGCTCTATTGCCAGTCCAATATTCTCTGAGTATTGGACCGGGCACTTTCCTGAATGATCGATCCTTTAGTTGTGTAATAAGGGTAATAAATCTCTTATTAACTAAGCTTGCTCAGGACCATACTTGGAGAATATCGACCCTTGGTCTTTTTTGTAGGGACCAAGCGCAGTGAAGTCCATACTGTCAAGACCTTGGGCCAATATTCTCCCGTATGACCCTCACACGTGGTCAATAAGATATATATACAGGGCTGTCACCAAGGGCCGGGGGCCGGGGATTTCCCCTGGCTACTATGAGTGTGACCCCCAGCTACTTTCATAGGAAAATAGAAGGAAAATAGAACCAAAAGAACTCCCAGTTGTTTGATTCCCCACCTTCTAATTGCATTTACCCAGCAACTACTTGAAATCTCAGTGACAGCCCTGTATGTAGCAGCTGCCTGAGGTGCCTTCACAAGCTGACATCCAATGTCATGCACATTATACACACACAAAACTGTATGCTCACTATATATAAATGCCATTCATTCACTCATTCATTCAGTATTTATACAAACCTACCCAGTGTAAGAGTATTTGTTGTTTGACCTGTTATATGAGAGTTTAACCACTGGCTGTTGAGGAAAATAAATTATTATTATTATTATTATTGACCTGACCAATCTATTATGCATGGTACATTAAGGGCTGGATACCACTAGTGACTGAAGCATTGGAAGCTGAATTAGAAGCAAAATAAGAATGGCAACAAAGTTAAGATCTACAGTGTGTAGTGGAAATCAAAGCAATGGAAGCAGGTAGTAACCGACAGAAGCAGTAGCAGAATTGGAAGAAAAAGGAAACCAAGACAAGATGACAAGATGATTTCTTCAACTCAGCTCAGTTTTACATGACATATAGGTAAAATTTACATAGGCAACTAAACACAAGTACAGCTAAGGAATAAAAGAAAAATGTAACAAAAAATAGAGAGTGAGTTCGGATCATCCAAATAGCAAAGGCTAATCTAGTGGATGACCCCTACAATAGAATACAGTTACAGACAATTAAGAATATATATTTTTTTATAAAAAGTATTTCTTCATGCGCTAAGGTAGATAATTAAATAGAATAACAATTAAGCATGGAGTTCTTCAGGGTTTTACGAAATATTCTTAAAGAATTTGAATTGGTTATATTTGTAGGCAAGGAATTCCAAAGGCGAGGACCAGTGAATTTTCTATTTCTTCAGATTTTGATTCCGTTGAGTTTCTGATTCCAATAATTTTTATTGCAACTCCATTTCTTAATTTACACTAGAACATACAATGTACCGCTCCTTATGCTTCTGACTCTCAACTCCACTTCCAATTTCGTTTCTAGAGGGAACCAACCCTTAACAAGCAATGACTCACGTAATAAAATCATACATCACTAAATCCTAGTGGTAAGTCCTAAGCTTTCATATTTCCTGTCTAACAATAATCTTTTGGCCAAGAAAGATTTTCATCAAAGAGCTCCTCAAACTGACAGAACAGGAAGGCATGGGAGTCATCCTAATGATAATGCTGCATAGAGAAGCTACTAACATTAAACCTTAACTGGGAACAGGCTTCATGGCATGCCAGCAGGGGAAGATCTAGGGGGAGGGTGCAGGGGGTGCAGGGGGTGTGCCCCCCCCCCCCCTGAGATGACCAAGTCTGCGTTGTTTGCTTTTAAAAATTTGTTTACGTCACCCTTCAGTTACATCATTCCTTAGAGGTGCACCCCCTCCTAAGAAAAATCCTGGATCCGCCCCTGGCCAGCATCGACCAGCAGAAATGAAGAGAACTTGTCAATGTTGATTTGCTACTTGGTCTTAAAGGGGCAATGGCATGTACATTAGCATCAGTTTGAAAAGCCAAAAATGCATGTACAGTTGAACCTCCACTAACGGACATCTACCATAAGCGGACACCTCCCTTATGGCGGACACCAAACCGCGGTCCTGTCGATTTATCCTCTCCGACACTACATTTTTAACCTCCATTAAGTGGACACCTCCAATAAGCAGACACGGACACCTATTCAGGGTCCACAGGGTCTAAAATAACCTCCCATAAGCAGACAGTAAACAATATCAAGACATTGTCTAACAAACTAGGCTCGGTTTTAATTGTACTTGACCTAAACAAAAGCGAAGTGTGAGTCTGAACAGTACAGTTTAATACATGTAGGTAACTAGTCATTTCAATTCCAAGGTGTCACATATCTTAAGATCAGGGAATCGTGACAGCAGACACTCATCAATAGTTCCTTTTTACGTACCTCTAGTGTACTATTCTTTTTATCGACCTTCAGTAAGAGGACACTTTTCCTTGGTCTCAAAGGTGTCTGCTTACGGAAGGTTCGACTGTATGGATGAAAACCTAAAAATAATGCTCCAGTTTTGTTAAGGCTGGTTTTTACTGGGAACGGAGTTAGAGTCAGAGTTGTGAGAATGCTTCCGATCTAGTGAAAATAAAAAATCAGAGTCGTAAGCGGAGTCATAAGCTCGATGGAATTGGAGTCGGAAGAGTCAGAATGGTTCCATTTTCTTCTGATTCCACTTATGACTCCAATGGTTATGATCCAGTGAAAACTAGATTGTCAGAGTCACAAGCAGAAGCGAATAAATCAATCACAATCCCCATTCCTTGCTTACGACTCCGACAATCTAGTTTTCACTTCATCATAAGCGACGGAATTTAGAAGCGCAATCGGGAGCTCTGCTTGTTTGATTTTCACTAGATACGCTTCTTATTATGACTCCAACTCCGACTTTGTTGCTAGTGAAAATCAGTCTTTAACGAGTTTAAGTGTCTTTGGATGCAGATTACTCAGATGGAAATGGATTGCAACTTGAAACAATTCGCCAATTTTTTTAAAGTTCTTCTCTTGTGTAGATCACTTAAATCTAATTTTGGTCTGTTCCCTTTTCAAGGAATCACTTTGTATTTCCATTTTGGTGTCCTTTAGATTACTTTGTATAAGTGCGAGGAGGCCATAGTAATGAACAATAAATAATAAGCTGTACAAATAATGGCGATAGTATTAAACAATAAATGATGAGTTCTCATAAGAACAAAAAATCTTAGAGAACAAAAGATCTGTTGAAAGTTTAGGAGAACTCAAAAGAGGACAGGGATATATAAAAATCCTCCATTTAGACTACATGTACAATAAACCTTTCACACACCTTTTTACCAGTGACAAGTTGTCTTTCCTCTTTAGCAGATGTTATAAGTGGCACGCGACAAATAGGATCATGTTCTTCTCTTTTCTTTTCCAGTGCTTTTTCACACAATTCCACTAGCTGCTCAATCAAGTAGTACTTGGCCTCAATCAAGATCTCTCGCAGTTCCACTTCACTCTGGGGTAGGGGGACAGTCCCATCACGCAGGAAGTTTAAAATGAGAGGAAAATGCTTTCCACATCGATCAATAAGGATCCAGCCTAAACAATGACACGATACATAAATTTAAGGGACAAATGTAGGATGTAATTTGTTTTTTTCACATAGTAGGCTAATAACTCTCAAGAACTCACTCAAGAACTCACTCATGATGTGTATCTACATGGATTCAATATGTAGAATTTAAAATGTTGGTTTTTGTGAAGGGAAATAAAAAACAGAGAAGCCAAAGAAAAACAGAGCAGGGACAAGAACCAATAACAATTTCAACTCTTTTGGGTTTAAAACCCAGACTGTGGGAGACAAGTTCTCTAATCACTTCACCATCCACTCTACAAACTCTACACAAACATCAGCAGCGGCAGCGGCAGCAGCAGCAGCAGCGTCAGTGGTGGTGGCAGCAGCAGCGGCAGTGGTGGTGGCAGTGGCAGTGGCAGTGGTGGTGGCAGTGGTAGTGGTGGTGGCAGTGGTGGTGGCAGTGGTAGCGGCAATGGTGGTGGTGGTGGCAGTGGTGGTGGCAGTGGTAGCGGCAATGGTGGTGGTGGTGGCAGTGGAGGTGGCAGTGGTAGTGGCAGCAGCAGCGGCAGTGGTGGTGGCAGTGGCAGTGGCAATGGTGGTGGCAGTGGTAGTGGCAGTGGTGGTGGCAGCAGTAGTGGCAGTGGCAGTGGTGGTGGCAGTGGTAGTGGCAGTGGTGGTGGCAGTGGTAGTGGCAGTGGTGGTGGCAGTGGTAGTGGCAGTGGTGGTGGCAGTGGTATTGGCAGTGGTGGTGGCAGTGGTGGTGGCAGTGGTAGCGGCAGCAGCAGCGGCAATGGTAGTGGCAGTGGTGGTGGCAGTGGCAGTGGTGGTGGCAGTGGTAGTGGCAGTGGTGGTGCCAGTGGTAGTGGTAGTGGTAGTCGCAGTGGCAGTGGAAGTGGCAGTGGTAGTGGCAGTGGTAGTGCCAGTGGTAGTGGTAGTGGTAGTGGTAGTGGTAGTGGTAGTGCCAGTGGTAGTGGTAGTGGTAGTGGTAGTGGTAGTGGTAGTGGTAGTGGTAGTGGTAGTGGTAGTAGTAGTAGTAGTAGTAGTAGTAGTAGTAGTAGTAGTGGCAGTGGCAGTGGTGATGGCAGTGGTAGTGGCAGTGGTAGTGGTAGTGGTAGTGGTAGTGGCAGTGGCAGTGGTAGTAGCAGTGGTGGTGGCAGTGGCAGTGGCAATGGTGGTATTATTAGTCTTGATTTAGCGAGGGTAATACATAATAGTGCATAACACTAATAAACTTGTAGCCCTCAAAACTTAAATCATTACAAATATAGATAAAAAGAAAACAAAAAAAAACTGTGACCAATACGTGAAACTTCAAAGCTAAACAGTTTTTCACTGGGACCAAGTAAACTGTCCATAATAACGAGGTGTCCATATTAAGCCGGCATCTGGGTTCAACTTTACTGTCTTTGTGTTTCACATTTCCAATCTGGGAATGCTTTGTGAAACAGAGGAAAACAACCGTCAAACATTTTCTTATGGATACCTCCATAATACACACACTTCACAGTTCTCTCTCAGTGTTATATTTATAGAAATTATTATACATTGTAGTCACTATCTGCCTTCTCATTGGCTAAGAGCCTACAGTTTAATAATTCTGGAAATCAGCTCACCCTACAGATTATTCACTAATATGCAAGCAGATTAGTAAATAATCTGTAGAGTGCGAGCGCAATACATGATTTCCAAGAGCAATGTCAAGTTCACAGGTGGTAAATTCTACATGTGTTCTTGTTGGAAAATAATAAACTGTGTTCCTTGCGACAGAGTGTTTGTTATTATTTTCTTGAAAACAATGAATAATAAAACAATTGAAGGGCTCCCTGCAAGAACGTCCTAAGTATGTTTTTGGTAACTTTCACTAAAATTGTATGTTTTAGGCCTTTAAAAGCACTGACAGTTTTGTCAAATTAATGATTTATTATTGTTAAGGTACTTAAAACAGCTCCAAAATGGGGAAGAAAATCCACATCTTTGAGAAAATGTTTTGGGCCCCTATGAGACCCTATGGCCCCCAGGACACCCCTTTTTTAATATAATATAATCATTTTATTTCAATAGTTTAAATTTAACAAATTTAACACCCTATGTATCTTTTCAAAAATAAAAATTATTTTGTTCGAAGATAGAACATTTGTTGACCTGGTTTAAATCCTTTCAGTCATATTTACATGATCCAGTCATAATTTTGGCAAGTGAGTCCCTTTTGAGGCCAAAAATCCAAGATTTCAGTGAAAATTTTCCAAAAATGCACTTAGGACGTTATTGCAGGGAGCCCTTCAATTATAAGATTCAGTTTTTGTGGTATCCAGAATAATCAAGGCCAAGGTAAGTGTTATCAGCCTCAGCCTCAGCCTCAGCCTTCGGCTGATAACACTTACCTTAACCTTGATTATTCCGGATATCACAGAAACCTCATCCAATAATTGGTTATTATCTCATCATCCATGATATGAACATCTTTATTAAATGGTGGACTGAGTCCATCCCTAAGCTGTCCATATGTGAAGCTGCATACAGGCTAGCCTAGGCCACCACAACTCCACAACACAATAGGCCATTTCCGAGTTACATTATGCCTTGTTGTCAAAGCGAGGCTTGGTGCACAACCTTTCATATGAAGATGAGTTTTATCTGCATTTGAATAAAAAACCACTTTCAAATGAAAGTGCACCTAGCTTCGCTTTGACAACGAGGCATAATGTAACTCGGAAATGGCCTATTGATGAGAAATCCTCTATCTCAGAAATTTATATTGTTAAATTGATTTTTACTCATGGGTGGAGTTCATGATCACTGTTATTGATTAATAAGCTTTATACCTGTACTTGATTTCGTACGACATGCACTACTGTGCAGGATTTGATTTAACCTTGCACTTAAAGTGATTTATGTCCGAGTGATTTGCCACCAACTGAAGTGTCACAATGAACTTGTAAATACGTACATCGCGAGCGAGTCAGTTCACTGAAGTAAATGCAAGCTCAGTTTAGCGATTTTATCACTCTAACAGTATCTAGGCCGTTTCGGTAGTTTAATTACGAGAAACAAATTCTACAAACACAGAAGCATACCATCAGTGTCCGTCAAAACCTCCATTCGTCCACTAAACATTGCCCTCAACATACTATCCTGCTTCGATAGTGTTCCAATCGTCGTGTAATGAAGGGAACCTCCTACATTCAATTTCACGTATTTTGTAGGCGAGCCCCTTATGGTCGTCGGATGCGTTGTATCTCCAGACATTCTTCTGTTCATTCAGGGCTTCTTACCAAGGGTTTCGCTTCGAGGTGTGACGGCCTTTCAAGGAAAATATTTCGTTGGCTTCGTTTATATACTGTCAGAGGTTGTTTCCCAAAATAACTCTTACCAGTCTCTCATCCTTCACGTACAGCGTATGTACGTCATGTAAGCTGCACTATAGTGTTTCAGGGGCAGAAGCTGGCTGATCGAGCTCTCATCTCTCTTATATTTAATACACGGGCTCTCTATGATCTCGGTAGTGGTACGATGGACACATAAAAAGTTACCACTTTATAACATTATTTTACTTTCCGTACCTGAGATATAAAATAGTAACGTAATTACCCTGGAACCATAAACCACAGGCATCCCAAACTCACGCTCAGTTAGCGAGTAGGACGTGGCGAGCTAGGCACCTGCCTAGTCTCACGCCTTAGGCGTGTCTCACGCCTGCGAGTCTAAAACTCCGATCTCACGCCTTCTCACGCCTATGAAGCAATTTCTCACGCCTGACTTACAGATTTGAGCTTTTAGCCCAACGGATCGCACTGTGATCCAGTTACAAATATAGTTACGTTCGTCAAAATTTGGGACTTTTTTGTAATCGTTCTGAACATAAGTAATTTACGATTACAGCTGGATGTTATTAAACGGAGGTCTGAGGTCCATAGAAACTTCCGAATTCTTCGGAACATCTTCGGAATAGATCGGGTTGTCTTCGAATTTGGTCGGCTCACTTTTCGAAATCCTGGCACTCCAAAACAATGAAATCGCCCAAAAGGACAACAGAAAACAAGCAAGGTGAGAAAAAATATTTTATTTCATTAAAAGTAGGGTAAAATATTAGTTTATTGAGCGTTTAAATTTTACGTTATTTTTAACTCTATCAGGAGCTTATTAATAAGCTCCTGACTCCATACAATGGCCGTTTTTATGCTAGAGACGCATTATCCGTCTGGACGAACTTGGGCAAACATTTGTAGTTCGTTTGGTTATGCGTCTCTAGTATAAAGACGGGCACAAGACGCATTATCCGTCTAGGCGAATTATCTTTCGAAATGCGTCGTTCAAGACGCACTTCGAAAGATAATTCGTCTAGACGGATAATGCGTCTTGTGCCCGTCTTTATACTAGAGACGCATAACCAGACGAACTACAAATGTTTGCCCAAGTTCGTCCAGACGGATAATGCGTCTCAAGTTGTTCGTCCCGTCTTTATACCAGACGCATAACATGACAGATGCATAATTCGTCTGGACGGATAATGCGTCTCTAATATAAAAACGGCCAATGTCTTATTGGGCGATCTTTCAGCTGACGTCATTGTTTACATTTTGCTTCATTAGCATACGAATTTACGTAGAGAAGGCACCGTGCTGACTTCAAAAGTTGAAAGAGCTTGTTAAACTTAGTATTCTATGCAAGTTTTAGCTTTTTGATGCAATATTTAAGAAAATATCTGCTGTTAAAAACTGCAAAATTGTTGGGTGGCAAAAGCGCTAATGAGCCATACATTCTTTGTAAAATTTTGAGTTTTTAAAACAGCATTGCACGAAGTATATCTAGTATATCGGGCTCAAATTGTCAGAGAAAGCTAATTGTGCTATGACCTTTCAATATTCAATGTTGATTTCTTTTGTAGCTATGAGAATGAGGCGTATATGCTAATGACGCAAAAATGGCTAACAAAGATTCCCCTTTTGAGTGCAGGCGGGTTGCAAAATCAGCTGAACATGGTCTGGTAGCAACCCACAAATACATGCTCATGTCGTACCTCAATGGTGTGGTGGCTTTTATGGTTAACGGTTCAAATTTTGGAGCTTTTACAGCCAACGGTTAATTTCTTCCCGTTAAGGTTAACAAAAATTTTTGTAAAAACGTTAAAAATAATTTCTATTTTAAAAAGTTAAAAATTAATTCCCATTGTTGTAAAACATATTTAAGGTCTTAGGACCATTCTAGGACAAGACACAAACTCACACAACAACATAATAGTCTTAGAGAGGCTTTTATTAGTTAGTTGACTTTTTTACCCTCTTTTATTGTATACAGTTTCCTTAGTTAATTTTAGTAAGTCAAATGTATCTTAGTTTTAGAAATTAATTTTTATAACTGTATATATTTTTGTTAGCTAATTTTTAATAACTCGAATGTTTTTATTTTTAGAATTACGATTATTGTAAAGCGCCATTGAGCTCACGGAAATGGCGCTATATAAATTCTTGTATTATTATTATTATTATTATTATTAACAAGAGATGGCTAATCGTGGCTAGAAATACTGTTTACGATTAAAAAAAATTTACGCCTGACGGTTAAACTTTTTTCAATTTTTACGCCTTACGACTACATTTTGAGCTGTTTCACGGCTGACGATTAAACCCATTGAGACCCTCGTATCTTTTAACGGTAACCTGCTCTCAGTAGATTAGTTACAGACCCCTAAGAAATCCGCTCCATAATACTCTAATAAACTCAATAATACTCTAATAATAGAGCAGTTTTCAATTGAGTGTCGAAAGTAATTAAACAATTGCTCTGGTTTTGCATTGCTACGCTTTGTGATTGGCTAGAAAAACTCGCGTCACTTTCTAGACCAATCAGAAGTAAAACCAAAACCAATCGTCACTTGCTCGCAGTCGTTTTCCCGCGCTTGGCGCCGCCGACATGTAATTGCTTCGAGCTCTGATTGGTTCATTGGATTGTTTACGACTGCTGTAATTGGTCAGAGTAATTACTTTGGTTTTGGTTTTACGACACTCAATTGAAAACTGCTCTAATACTCTAAACTCAGTAAGTATGTACTGTGGATCTATCAGATAGGTCCCCAGACCTACTCTTCCGGAAAACTGATGTTGTGGTTCTATCGCGGCATTAGACCTATTGCCATTCTCTTACTGTGGGAGTGTGTACACTTAATTTGCATCGGCAGTACCCTTAATTTGCATGGTTTACCCTATAGTTCAAGGAAGCTTGTAGTTTATAAGCCCACGGCTTCTATAAAGGCTTTCTTGCCATTACCACCTTAAACATTTGATTTTGTAAATAATTTAGTTAAAATAGTGTATTTTATCTTTAATGTATTATCAATTTCTGTATACTGTTGTTGTATTTGTGATTAATGGCAAAATTAAATGAATGAATGAATGAATGAATGAGTGAGTGAGTGAGTGAGTGAGTGAGTGAGTGAGTGAGTGAATGAGTGAATGAATGAGTGAGTGAATGGATGAATGAATGAGTGAATGAGTGAATGGATGAATGAATGAATGATTAGATTCATCGGTCCTTAATGTAACATTTACAGTTCCTTTTTGCACCATCTTTCCCTTTTGTAACGTTCCTTTATGTAACATGTTCCTTTTTGCAACAACCGTGGTTACAAAAGGGACCATGTGTTCCCTATGGTACCTCATGTGTTCCCTATGGTAACTAGCCCTCTCCTTTTTGTAACGTTCCTTTAGGGAACATGTTCCTTTTTGCATCCTTCGGTTCCTTTTTGTGCCTCGCTTAGTTCCTTATGGTAACTGTAAAAGGACGGCTGTTTAAGTGGTTTCCTGACCCATGCTTTTATTATATGTATTCTGGCCCAGGGAAATCCACTCCAAGGGCGACAGCACAGAAGACTTTAAAATTTTGGAATAACAATATCTGTAACAGTAAACGTTCTTGAAAACACAAAGGCTCGAATTCCTTTTGGCAGTAAATTTATGCTATTTTATAAGAAATGGTTTCCTGGGTTAAGGATAGATCACTTACCTAATACAAAAACCACTTCTCTTGCAAGTTTGCCCTGATCAAACAGCTTTTTACCACTTACATAAGCAGAAAAAAAAAACTTTTACAGAAAACAAACTTTTATTTTCATACTCGTCTATTTCTAAGCATATTATAATATAAACGGCACCGACTTAAAATCACAGATCATGACTCAGTAGAACATCAACTATAGTGTATCTAACCTGCCATGGGACAGTTAAAGCCATGCGAGAAGTTTTAAGAATATTTTCACTCCTTTGCTAAAGAACTATTGTTTACTTTCACAGCATAACAAAAATTAAGCGGAAGAAACTCCCCGAGTCGAAAAACACTATCCTTGTTTCAATGGACGTAATAAATATTA
This sequence comes from Cladopsammia gracilis, assembly GCA_022457155.1. Taxonomy (NCBI): domain Eukaryota; kingdom Metazoa; phylum Cnidaria; class Anthozoa; order Scleractinia; family Dendrophylliidae; genus Cladopsammia; species Cladopsammia gracilis. The sequence goes on along the minus strand of JAJGOT010000003.1, from coordinate 2,963,831 downwards.
AAAGATGGAGATATGCGACCGCGCCCAGACGTTTAACGTCAAAATGGCCTAACACCAAATAACCCGAGACACTTGCCAATACTCAAAACTAAAACTAAAACCAGAAAATCGCATCCAGCCACCCAAATCTAAAGACGCTACATGGCGAGACAGCAGCTCCGATGGTCAAGACGGCTCGGAAAAGACAATATATACAGTTGAACCTCTCTAATACGGACACCGAAGGGACATAGCAAAGTGTCCGTATTAGAGAGGTGTCCGTATTATAGAGGTCACCACGATGACGTCACTTTTAAGACTCCACTGACAGTTTTTGTTTGGTAACTAAAAACAGGCCCACACTCGTGGGCACACTAGTGTACTACATTGTAAAATTCTCAGCTACATTAGAGGTGAACGATTCACTGTTTTAAAACGAAACGAACTACAATGCAATGCTGCATGTGAAAACGTGGTATAGTACAATTTTGAAAACGTCGTTCGATATATGTGTGTCACCACAAACAGGAAATTGTATTACTTGCTCAAACTATCATCACCTGATCACCGGAGTGTCCGTAATAAAGAGGTTAAGTTTATTTGAATTCGCTCTCTGGGGCTGAGATTTAGTTGTCCGTTGTCCGTATTAGAGAGGGTCCGTATTTTAGAGGTCTTTTTAAAAGAAAATATGTGAGAATTTTGTCGGGACATAGGAAACTGTCCGTAATAGAGAGGTGTCCGTATTAGAGAGGTGTCCGTAAGGAGCGGGTTCGACTGTATTATATAAAGGCTGCCAGCTCTTGAGTGATGAACTGGATATAAGTCGAGGATAACGTAAACGATTGCAATTGTGCGCGGGAAACTCGCAAGAGAACCCACCCAAGGGATGGCAACCAAAGCGTCAGTAATCCGACTTGGGCATTAGACAACCTTTCGGTTTACCATAGGAAAAAGGAAACGAAACAAATGGCGCGGTAGAGGGCGCGAAATAGGAGAGGGATATAGGGCAACCACAGTAATGTATTTGAGCTTCCTTAGAAAAAGACATGAGGTATTATGGACCTGCGTCTTTCCCCGGGAGCCTTTCCAAGCCAGAAAGCGACAAACATCCTAGGCGTGGCCGAAAAATATCTTATTTCTTGTGTCACGGCAAAGAGCTCTGAAGACAAGGGAACTCCTTAATAGGGTGTTTCTGGAATAAGTATAACCATAGGACAAAGCGATGCTTGATCTACAATTGGTCAGGACGGCTTATATGACAAATATATATATATATATATATATATATATATATATATATATATATAAAGGCTGCAAGCCCTTGAGTGATAAAACAGGATATAATATCGGGGATGATAACGTAAACGATTTTGCGCGGGAAACTCGCGAGAGAACCCACCCAAGGGATGGTAACCTGAGCGTCAGTAATCCGACTAGGACATTAGACACCCTTTCAGGCTACCATGGGAAAAACGGAAACGAAACAAATGGCGCGGAAGAGGAACGGTGCGGAGCAAAACAATAACAGGGCAATAATAAATAAACGGAATGGAATAATGATAATGATCCGAAGTCCGCAAACTTTGAATATAACACCAAGAAAAGCAAGTGACGATATAAAATTGCACTAATAAAGGCTGAACGCACAAAACAAAAGTGCTAAACCGGGTAGAACTAGACGCCAAATTGGATGCAAATGACACGAAATGACACTGTAAAAATCAAACCAGCAAAAAACCGAGTCAATAAAGGTCTTAACAACAACACCACGCACTAGTAGGATTTGTGCTAGGCCTGTCGACACCCTTTATTTCACTCGCAGCACGCACTGTGTCAAACGTAACGTTCAAACCGCTCGGTTTCTCTACCATCACAAAGCGAAAGAACTTGGAGAGAGACACAAGATAGGATTTTCATGTTCCAGGTCGTCCTGATTTCTCCAAAGGATCAAGCCAGTTATCTCGAACAAGGCGGGTAGCAACTAAACAATTTACTCTGTGATACTCTGGGTCAACTTTCTTCACTATATTGCGGACTTGAGACACGTATTGTTTTGCAGTTTTTTCTTCACGAAGGCATCGATCCCCGTGAGCCATTTAAAAAACTTGTCTAAGGCGCCTTCCGTCAACTTGTTACTAGAACTCTCCTATAGAAATTTATCAGTGGCTCTATGAATTTCATAACCAAATAAGGGTGCATGGGCGTCATCATCGGGACGCACTTTCCACGATGCTATCCTCCTCCCGTGATGTGCTTAGGATCAGAGTCCAAGTATACGAAGAATACTTTGTTTCTTTATTGTCACTACATAAAAAGAATGTGATCCGCATAAAGGCCGTTCAATAAAAACCTAACAAACACAATATATACGATTGTTCCTTTCCGTAACCGCTGATAGATGAAGTGAATCCAGTTGACAGTCTTTTACGGAAAAATAAAAGCTAACCATGGGCACTTCGCCTCGGTTTTCAGCAAGATTTCACGAGACGTTAAAAATATCCAAAGAGCAGCTTTTTCGATCAAACATTTTTGGAGTTATTGTAATTTTGTTGGTTTTTTTAGCTATTCTCGGCTGTTTTAATTTTTTTAGTGGATTTGTCTTTAAAATATATAAAAGGAGAGATGTTTTAATCGCGTTTACAATGAAAAAAGTCTTCAAACAAATGAGAAATTCTAAATTTTCACAAAAACGTTCCTTATCGTAACACTTTTAGCGTGTGCGTGTTCCGACGATGAGAGGCCATTTTTTATGAAAAGCGTTTTAGCAGTGGAAAATAAATAGCATGGAACAAAAGGCTGTGTTAATGTCATTGAATGTCTGAAGTCGCAAACAGTATTGACCAAATTCGATTGAGAAATTTATGAAAGTTCCCCGTTCCTTTTTGTAACTTGTTTCACAATATTTCCGTCTCTATCTTTTGCTAAATTTCAGGTGGTAAAACAATTTGAATACCAGTTCTTTTTAACCAGACAAAAAGACGAATGCCTGTTCTTGACTATCCAAAAAATTTCACCTGCAGGCGATGTTAATAAACGAAGTTATTGAGCTATAAATCATGATATCTCCTTTTTAGCGAAAGCTTGAATCATGCCAGTCCGACCTCTCTCCCGTTTTATCTCAAAATACCCTTTAAAATTTGTCCTAGAATTGTAAGATTTTAATGACGTATTAGAAATAAATGTAACTACTTCTCAGCCAAATTTGGCTAAAATATATTGAAATAAAGAGAAGATATAACTCTTTCATGTAAAATCTTCAAACTAGGCCTTTTTCGCGTTCGCCAAAAGCCTACTCGACATGAAAGTTGTAAGCATTACACACTGAAATTTGTTTTCGTGCGATTTACGCAAAACTAAAAGCGTGTGGTTCTTCCACGGGAGGTGCTGCATCGCATGAGGCCTTTCTATCCCCAAGAACATCGATGGAATTTTTTTAATTGCTTGAAACTTGGAGAAAACCACGACGGTGTTCCTTTTTGTAACATTTCGTTCAAAAGACAGTTATAAAACGAATAGTTTTAAACCTTAATGCTTGAGCGTTTCAGAGCGAAGAAACATATTATTGTATTGCATTGCTAAATCGTTAAAATAGGATTATTAATAAATGTGTAAAATAAGAAGAGTGTTCATTGGAGCGTTACACTAGGGACTGGAGATGAATCTAAGAATGAGTGAGTGAATGAATGAATGAATGTCTATTGACGCGATCAGTCCGAGTATACGGCTGATTTTTGAAAGAGGCCAAGTTCGAGACCAGAAAGATGGTGGTTTACGACAGATAGTGGTTGAATATGGTAAATCGATTACATTGTTCCTCAGAAAACATTCAAACGCTTACCGGCTGAAGGGAGGTCGCTCAACTCAGTGAGTTGAGTGTCAACCTCAATTTTATTTTGGAGTTTGCTACCAATTCAACCATTATTTCGCACTTTCGACGCCGTACAATTTTGGTTTCAGTATTGTTAACAGAGAAGAAGTATCGTTTTATAAAAAATTCAGTTTCAAAGAGTAAGGCTTTGTTATGCCGGTACACTTTTTACATCTCGTATTAAAGTCCCTTGATCTTTATTACTTTAGGGATCGTCTTGTTAACATGTAAGTAATCCTTGCCTCCGTAAAAGGAGGAATCAGTCATAATGTTCCACGACAGACCATTATAAAGCAGGGTGAGGTGGACACTTTGACTTTGGATCCTTGAGTCTGAACACAAGGATTTTTGCAGTTTGTAAGTTCATAAAGTAGTTAATGGCGTGATCATGAACTTGAGTATTTTCTCGGCATGACGTCATACAATTTTGTTTTCATGAATACACAGAAAAAAGTGTTAATCAGTCTTTAATAGCTTAGAATAGGACAACCATTTTCGTACCTGCCATGGCAAACATTTACGACGTTATATCGGCCATCCTTATCGCTTCATCAGTTGCCAGTCTCCTTCTCCGGTCGTGTTCTTAATGCTATCGAGGTGTGTAAAGAATGCCTGATTCTCTTTAACCATAAAACCTTGGAGAAAGAAAAGGGTTTCACCAGATCACTGAGATCAGTCCACATTTCGATATACCCTACAATGATAAAAGGGTACTTCTTTATCAATGATCACATAACCGACTTAGAATGCTGCAAAAACCTTTCTTCGCGGATGGAAGAGAAAAGCCTTGGAGAAAGAAATCAATATAACCTTTCACCCAGCAAAGCAGTTTCAGCTTCAAAGCAAGTATAAAGAAGCAAAAGACCTTTACAACAAAGCAGGTTTGATCAGAAAAGAAATTGGCGACAAAATGGAGAAGCTAATTGTTATGACGAATTAGCAAATATGCATCAGGATCTCAGTGAATATGGTATGGCTCAAGAATATCAAAACAAAGCACTAGTGATTCCGGTAAAGAAATTGGCGATAGGCAAGGAGAAGCTCTATGTTACGGAAACCTTGGTACTTTGTTTCAGTCTCTCGGTGAGTATGGCAAGGCTAAAAAATATCTTCAGAAAGGACTTGTGATCCACAAAGAAATTGGCAACAGGCAAGGAGAAGCTAATTGTTATGGAAACTAGTTCTCTTGGTGTTTATGACAAGACCGAGGAATATACCAACAAAGCACTGGTCATGAAAAAAGAAATTGGCGACTCGCAAGTAGAATGCACATGTTATGGAAATCTAGCTGGTTTGTTTCAGTCTCGCGGTGAATATGGCACGGCTGAAGAATATTTTCAGAAAGCACGTGTAATCCAAGAAGAAATTGGCGACAGGCAAGGGGAAGGTGTATGTTATGGAAATTTAGGTACTCTGTTTCATTCTCTCGGTGAAAATGGCATGGTATAAAGAAAGCACTTGTCATCGCACAAGAAATTGGTGACAGAGGACTAGAAGCTAGGTGTTATAGAAACCTTGGCAACGTGTTTTTATCTCTTGGTGAACATGGTCAGGCTACGAAATATCTAAAAGAAGCAATTTTGATCAGAAAAGAAATTGGCGACAGAAAAGGAGAAGATGATTGTTATGAGGAATTGGCAATTATTCATCAGGATCTCAGTGAATATGGTATGGCGGAAGAATATCAAAACAAAACACTAGTGATTCGTAAAGAAATTGGCGATGGGCATGCAAGGAGAAGATCTATGTTACGGAAACCTTGGTACTTTGTTTCAGTCTCTCGGTGAATATGGCAAGGCTAAAGAATATCTTCAGAAAGGACTTGTGATCCACAAAGAAATTGGCAACAGGTTTGGAGAAGCTAATTCTTATGGAAACTATCGTGTTTAGATATCTCGGTGATTATGACAAGGCCGAGGAATATTACAACAAAGCACTGGTCATGAAAAAAGAAATTGGCGACTGGCAAGGGGAATTCACATGTTGTGGAAATCTAGGTGATTTGTTTCAGGCTCGCAGTGAATATGGCAAGGCTGAAGAATATCTTCAGAAAGCACTTGTAAACAGAGAAGGAATTGGCGACAGGCAAGGGGAAGATGTATGTTATGGACATTTAGGTACTGTGTTTCATTCTCTCGGGGAAAATGGCAAGGCTGAAGAATACGTAAAGAAAGCACTTGTCACGGCACAAGAAATTGGTGACAGAGGACTAGAAGCTAAGTGTTATGGAAACCTAGGCAATGTGTTTTTATCTCTTGGTGAACATGGTAACGCTAAGGAATATTTAGAAAAAGCAATTTTGATCAACAACAAAATTGGCGACAGAAGAGCAGAAGGTGTATGTTATGATAACCTAGGTACTGTGTTTGTGTCTAACTCTCGGCAAATATGATAAGGCAGAAAAGTGTTTTCAGAAAGGACTTTTGATCTCAAAGGAAATTGGATATAGACAAAGAGTAGCTGAAGGTTATTGTAACCTTGGAACTTTGTTTTGTTCACTTGGTGAAAACGTTAAGACTAAAGAGTACCATGAGAAAACGCTTGCATTGGCTACAAATATTGGTGACTTACGACAGCAGGTTTTGTCCCACTTACAACTCGCAACCGATGCTTTATCATAAGGAGATATAGAACAAGATGAGGTCGTTTCGAATCTCTTTACAAGCATTCAGAAGTGGGAGAAAATCCGAGGATTTCTAAGGGACTGTGACCAATTAAAGATATCCTTTTTTTTAAAAAAAAACATTATCTCCTATCATGGTCTTAGTGCATTGCTTTGTTATAATGGGAAACCTAATGAAGCTCTTTACATTGTTGAGCTTGGACGGGCCAGAGCTCTGGAAGACTTAATGTCTGCTCTGTATTCAGCGCAAATGGGAGGGGGAGGGGGGAACTTGTCTTTGGGACTAGTCCCCTCGTGTATGCCCCACATTTAATGGTTTCTTAAAACCCGTCATTTTCAAAGAAAAAAAAGACCAATGACCCGACCGGCAGGCGAATCACTAAAATAAAAACTTCTGAACACGAGAGAACAGGGCGCCTGAAAATATTATATTGCAGTATACAAGTAGCCTGCGTGGCAAGCTATAAACAAGCAAAGACCGATACAACGTAGTTAGAAATTTAAAGATGTACTATATAAATATATAAAATTTACATTGTTTTTTATATATAGGTGAGATGTTTACGTAACAACATAAATACGTGGGGCTTCACCTAGAAAAATAATAATGATAGACAGAAATAAAACCAGCTGATATCGAAAAATATACACAAAACAATGAAAGGAAACTGACGAGGGTAACCTCTCATTTATATTGCACGAGTTCGTTCATGCATCAAATGACTTGGCCACTTCCTGTTTGACGCGCAAAATTGATTTCAAGTCATCTAGTCACGTTGAGGCCATGAGGTACAAGTGTTCTGCCCTTTGAAATTAAGAAAGCTTCTTTGGCCTTAGGGACCGATCGTTAATTACACCCTGGGGGGGGGGGGGGGTTCTAAAAAATCTGGTGTATGAAAATTGTACTCCCACAGTAAACTTTCAAACAAAAATTATAGCCCCTCCCCCCCACTACAATTACAATTTGAAAAGTCCCCCCCCCCTCAATTTCGTTTAATGAACTTGCTTTTACTTCTTTCCATATGCTGCCATTCAAATTACAGACCTTTGAATTGTAGAGTCACCACTGACCGTTTAATATCGTCCTGTTCACCAGCGAACTCGTTCCCAGGATCTCTTTTCTTCACGCCATCGCACCAGGTTCATGAGGGAGCTTCAGCAAACACGATGGCAATGGCAGCGAGAGTGGCACAAAACAATAGGTTTATGAACGAAGACAGTGCCTCTGCACGTGCGTTTTACATTTGATACATTTCTTTGCCGTTCCCTGCAGAACAACAACGTCAAATGATCAAATTATAGGTTTTGTGGAGAACGTGAACACACGACGGTTAATTTTCCTTGCTCTATTTGAACTTGAGATCCGTCCCTACCAATTCAGCTCTTGAAAAGTTCCAGTAACATTAGGAAAATTAAACAATTCGGAACAATTTCAAAGTATTTTAAGTAACAATGCGTGTAAGAACTAGGCAATGCTCTAATGTTCCGCGGCATTTCACTTTCCCCACATAAGGTTGTTTAGATTTTATTACATGGCAAAAAATTGGATGACATGTGCCTCTAATTTTTTAACTCGTCCCCAGACTCCCATTTGACCCTTAAAATCACAGCGAAAACGCCATTTTTTGAAGGGAAAATCAAAATTTCGCCCATTTATGAATTACTTTTCGGAAATCCACACTCGGATTCTAGTAATTTGGTTATTATTCTATCTGGAAACGTTAAAATATTTTAATAAAAAAAAGTCCCGTCATTTTGACCTTGAAGTAACCAATGTCACATAAAGGCTTGTATGGAGTTCAACCACGCGATCATCGCCTTTAGCGGTATAACTCATTTTGGTAGGCGTAATGTCAATATCCGCACTCGGTTTTGAAGAGACCGGGATCTAGTGAACATTTTGGTGAGAAATATGATTTAGTTGGAGCAAAAAAACCTGTCATTTTGCCATTTTTTCAGTGCAATATGCTTCGACTGAGCCCATTTTGGTTTCTGTTGGTGACTTGCGCGGACTAGCGCCCAGGCCGTTCGAGCTCAACTGCGCATGGGCAATAGTTCATTTTAGTAACGAGCGCGCGCGCCCGGAGCAAATGTCTCCCTTCAGGGGGCAATTTTTTGGTATGGAGAATGCATCAACCTATGGACAACATGTCAGTTTAAATAAAATGTACTGGAACTTTGTATTAAAAACTGATGTTTCTTCTGTGCTACAAGATTTCATCCAATCGTGAAACTCCAAAACAAGGGTGTTTCTGCGTGTACCGGTACTCATTGTCTTCTATGTCTTCTATGGTTTGTGAGGTATTGTATTTTTGGTCTTGTTTTGCATTTGTATTATTGTCGTTCTTTGTTCCTTTTGTTTTACGTCATCTGTGCTCCGGTACACACTGAAAGAACCCCGAAAACAATGGCCAAGAAAGGCTTCAAATTTTACATGTTTCTCACATAGAATTTTGGTTGCATTAAAACTCAGAATAGTTTTCACTAAAAGGGAACCAATAAGTAAACTAGAGAGCAATAAATGCACTACCTGGTTAAGTGATGGTAGATTTTCACGTTTTAGCCAACGATGTGGACGATCTTAACAATGTCACAATTAACACCTTCTGCATTCCTTGCCGTTACGTTGCCTAGTTCTTACTAGGACTTAAAGCTACTTAAATGAACGCAAAACTTCTTTTTTTCAATGACGTTTTCTTTGGCGTTGCCGTCGTGGTTGCTAAACTCCCTGGCCGCAAAATGAGTATTCATTTCAATTACATTTTATATACTGCAGATTCAGGTTGAGCGTTTAACGGTCTGAGTTGTCGCGTTCGTTGTAACGGTTGGTTGATTGCGTTGCGAGGCAAAATGACAGCCGTTGCTAGGCGGGTATGACGACGTTCTTTCTATAAATTTCTTTCTACAAACGCGCTGTATTCCAGGGTCATCAGGTCTTCCTCAACAAAAAATGCTAGAGTTATTCTTTTTGTAGAATAGTAGGGGTATTCTATCTTGATTTCAATCGCCATGATACTGGTAAGATCCAAGACGCGAATAGCTCTTCTAGAAAAGAAATCGCTAGACGAGCGACAACGTGCTTTTTCCCAGACAGAACGTCGTCATTCCCGCCTAGCAACGGCTGTCATTTTGCCTCGCAACGCAATCAATCAACCGTGACAACGAACGCGACAACTAAGATCGTTAAACGCTCAACCTGAATCCGCAGTAATATATTATATATTTTTAACATTTATTTTTTTTTAGATTGCCATTATTTCAATAACTATAAGATACATGTAGTTGCTACCTTTTGTATGTCTTAAAATTTTACCCCCCTCACTTCCCGTGCAAGGTAAAAAATACCCCCCCCCCAAAAAAAAAAAAATTAATAAAAAAAAAAATGGAGCTTGTTTAAAAAAATTACCCTCCCCCCTCAAACCTAGAGAAAATGTTTCAATGGGATTAAGTTGCATGTCATTAGCCTGAGTGTGATTAGGAGAGGATAGAAAGATACTTGCTTGAACTTCTCATTTATAATACACGCGTTCGTTCCTGCACAGAAATGACTTGGTCACTTCCTGTTTCTAAAAGTAAAAGTATTTACGCACAAAATTGATCAAGTCTAGTCACGTCGAGTGGTATCCCAGGCTCTTAACCCGATGTCACTGGGTTAATGCTCGTTTTGGTCAATTTGACTATAAAGTACCAAATACTCTGAGACGATAGATCCGGCGCTCTTCATTGGTTTGTCGCTGTGGTTTTGCCGTTCTCTGAACGTGGAACACCGAGAGGAAAATCAGTCAAGTTGGATTCCGCGAAGAGAGAACAAACATAAGATGCAAGGGCAAGACCGGAAAGAACTTGACTCGGATTGAGTGGGGCTAAATTCTTTGATTTCCGTGTCTGGTGCAGGAAAGAGGTCGAAGAGCTTAGGCGATTTTACTGTCTGTTCCTCTCTCATTGTGTCACGTGTTGAATGTCACGCCGTGTCATGTCACGTGGAATTCACGTGGATAGGACATCGACCTCTTTAGTTGCGTCAATCTGATTGGTTAACAGAGCGAGCTTACTCCTGAAAACCTCATGTACTTGTATTTATAGATAACACATTTGTGCTCAGAGAAGTGAAAATGTAGGCCAAGTTCAGGAAATTCTCGGCTCTCGACATGATCTAGCAAGAGCTGTGCATCTTTGTTCACGTTTGACGTTTTGATGGAGAACGTTTTGTTCAGCGCTCAATCAAAGAATTTCTGTTCGTAGCGAGTGGCAGAGCACCCGACTCTGCTAAGTTAAACCTGACTGACAAGTCATTGTTGTGAAATTGATGTTGTCCTTTTCTCCCTTGCAAAATTATTAATTCGCCATGAGTCGTTTATTTTCGAGGATATTTTTGGACTCCCGTCTGAGTCCAAATTGTTGGTTGATTTGCCCGATCAGTGCGGTGCAGATTAGGTGTAACGCTTCAATGTTTGGTTCGCAAACACAAGCATGGTCTAACGTGAAGCAACAGTCTCTGGACGATGCGGCCTCTAAGGTTTGTTAAATTTTTAAGCTTGCTAGTGATAATGCTTGACATGGATGCGTCTTAGGTCTGCACAAAACATTAAATCAACTGTTGTTTTCATCCCAGATAGAATAATAGTCATAAATTTAATTTAAATTCTAGATTCTGCTCACGTAGTCGGAAGCCACCTTTGTTTACACCGGTTTTGTTCTCACATAATTTTGTTGTTGTTAATATTTTTTAGCCTTCCATTCGTCTTACTCCTTTTCAAATGCTATGGGCCGGTAAATTTAAAGATGGAACACATTTACTGGTGAGATAATTTTTCTATGATAAAGACGAGCTTTAACGAGAAGCGGAGTCGGTACCATTAACCTTAAATGTACTAAAAACAAGAAAACCCGAGCCCATTTTTTTAACCTCATGCCGCTTTGCGCATGAGTTAAAAACTGTGCAAAGTACAAAGTACAAAATGAAGAATTTTGCCACCTTCTTTAATATATAATATTTAGTAGGAACTGTTTTATTATTCACCCAGCCCTGTTTCGTCATGTTTAGGTTGAGAGATTATTATTATGTTACAATGATAAAGGGGAGGTCCCTTTGTGTTTGAATGTTTGAATTTAAAGTGACATGATTTCTATTTTTGAAACATTGTTTTGTATACAAAGTAGGACTTGCCAGGGCGGATGGGAAAGATGTTTCTTATCTAATTTTCAAACTGTATTGTTATTTGGTCTTTTTTTGTCCTTAGGGAAATATTTGAAGCTCTCTGTTTTAGAAACTGGCAACAAGATTGTAATAACCTTTTGATGTAACAAAATTTATTTTTACACATAACTGGGTTTTTCCCTGCAATATTAAAATAGACCACTATCCTATTCAAAGCTACATGTCCTTCCTTCCTGTGAGTTTTTCAATTAATCTAAAAAAAGTGAATAGATTCTAGAATATCTGGCCATTTATTTGTATCTCATTGAATAAGAATGGATCCCTTTGTTTTCATTTCTTGTTCTACAAAGCATTCATGGATATGTAAATAAGTGGCTACCGTGTAGCACTTTTATTTTGCGGGTTTTAATTTTTGCTGATTTTGCGGATGGTACTTGATCCGCAAACTAAGTCCCAGCAGAAAAAAAAAAAACAGCAAAATTAAAAACCGCAAAAATTTACTCCCATTAATATAATCAAAAACGGCTTTTAATCCACTTGTGTTACTATATATCATCAGGAGCTCCTGATATCATACACCGGGGTATAGTTTGGTATAGTATAGTTTGGTGACACATGCGTAAATTTTTGTGGGTGAAAAAAGTCGTTCACACTACAAAACGCTTCGTGTTGACAGATTTTTTTGCAAAACAAACATAATTTCGCATAGTGCGAGCAGGGCCTTACCTAAAAAGTAATAGATCATTTCCCTGGGGGAAAAAGAATGTGCAGATCTCAACTTCTTTTGATATTTCCCTGGACTGTGACTCCTCAAAAGCAACAAGTTATAGAGGAGCGTCCCCCAAAACAGCCCTATGATGCTTTGCAACACGTAACTTGACCCAATCTCCCGCACAACCTCGGAATGGCCAATTGACTACTGTTACCTTTCCAGGTAGTCTGAATTGTAGACATTCAAGATAGAGGCTAAAAATGTGTGATTTAACTACATGTACATAATCATGTTCAGTTGGCCTGAATGGGGTATTTGGCAGCCTGAGATGTGGATAAAAAATGTAAATAATACATTACAGTGTACATACATGTATAAATAAAGGAAAGAAAATTATTAACAATGTATCAATGCTTTGCAGTTTACACTATATGATATCCTCATTAAATTTCAGAAAAGTGCCCAATTTCTCAGCAAAGAGTTGCCCATTCGTATAGCCCGTCGAGTTGTTGACTTTCAAAAACTTCCTCACATTGTACTTTGCAATCCAGTCATACATGATGTGGTAAGAAAATTTTATTCACTAGCTGTTAAATATACACAACAGAAAAAAGCAGATATAGATTCACCACTATGATAGGGATGCCAGTTATAAAGGAGGGGGCTTAGGGGGCTGTAGATTTCCCCCATGATAGACAAACATGGCATTATCCCCCCTCTCCCCCCATCTATTTAAAAAAATGATGACAGCCCTGAGAATATTTGGGGGCATTGATTGTTTGTGCTTGCTAGCTTTGGCCAGGCATTTTTTATGTTACATGTTTTGGCTTTTGTGATTATCCAGCTGGTTTGTGGAGTTCTGAAAAGAACTGCAGTTGTTTTTGACAATGACAGACTTTTGAACAATCTTAACAGAGGTCAACTTCAAATTCATTGTTCTAGAATATGTCTGATCATGCTTGTTGTTGGATCTAAACACCTATAAACAATACCCACTGAGTTTCAATGATGACACTTTGTACAGTTTCCTGTACCATATAGTTTATTTGTTCTGTAATAATTCAAAGTACATGTAGCTCCAGGAGAGTCAAGTCCAATTTCAGTGTTCTGCATTAAAATTTGTTGCTGCGAACTGGACATTATTAGAAGTTCGCCTATAGTACTTACACTTTTGGTTCAGTCTAATTCAATTTCAATGCATCTTGCATTGTATGTCAGATTCTGGGTTTTTTTTTTTTTCATGGGCAAGGGTTTGCAGGGATTCCCCTGGTTTCCAACTTTTCTATATATACTTAAAGCAATCTTCAGGTGTTAAGCATGGTTCATTTAAGTATTAATATATATACAGCTGTATCTACATTTACACCCCACATGTAAAATGTTTTATTCATAAAAAGAATAATTTGTTGTATATGTTTTCAATTTGCAGTATGAGTTATACCTTAGGGCTTTCAGCGTGTTAAGTAAATTTCCCAAGGTAAGTGCAACAAACAAACAAACAAAAAGTCTTTATTTAATAAAAAAAAACAGTTACATTTTAGCTGCCCGCATTTAGCAAAGGCTATTCTAGGCGAGCAGATCAAAGAAAAAGTACACGGAGAAAGTTATAATTTTTTACAATTACAAAGTTTAGAATTGAGAGAAAATAAATTAATAGTAACTTAAATAAATAAAATAATTGTTGTTGAATTTAACTAGAAATCAGTTTTTTTATTATCAAAGGTGTTTCAATATAGTCATTTTCATTTTGTAAAATATCAAGTAGCAAATTGTGTAGTGTTTTTGCAAACAGAAGGTTACTATGATCATATGAATTCTTGGAAAACAATATGCATAATGATTGCTAAAAATCCCTGTGGGGTTTTTGTAGTTACTTAAATGTATTGAATACTGTGCCAAACAAGTCAGCAGAAAACCTGCCTTGACTTGTGTTAAGAGATATATATGAAGTTTAATCTGTTAGGTTTTATTCAAGAGTATGATTACTTGTATATCGATCAAATTCACCTTAAATTTCAACTTAAATTCTGAAATTGAAATTAAAGTCAATGTTTATGTACTTGCAAAACAAGATCTTGTAAACAATATGACTATTGTGAAATGATATATAAGAAAATATATTTTTCCCTTTCCCTCCAATGATCATGAGCAGCCAAATCAAAATTCTTTAAAAGTCAGTGAAAAACAATAAATTACAGCCAGTATCATCATAAAGTACTGTTCAGTGAGTAGCTTTTCTCTAAATGGTCATCGCACTGTAGGATTTTCGTCCACATTCTCCAAGGTTACAACCACAAATAGATTCAGAGATGGAAATTAGCCCTTGCCCACCCACACAGACAAGTGTTAAATCTTCTTGGCATGTATATGTTGTGGTTCAAATTTTTCCTTGGTTTGAAAATTTTCAAACCAGTTCAATTTTATTTTGCCTTTGTCTCAGATTCATTATCATATTCTGAGACAAAGTAAAACAAAAATCAAACTGGTTTGAAAATATTCAAACCAAAGAAAAATTTGAACCACAACATATATATTGAAGGGGAGTGTGGAACAAAACCCTAAGTGACTTTTGATGCAGGGCTGGAAATAACGGCCGGTCAACGGACAATGTCCGGCCTAATTGGGGCTTTGACCGGTCACGTCCATAGTGATCCTTTCAAAACTTTAGAAATACAATAATATAGCTGTTGTTTACTATGCACTATGACTTTAATAAATATCGCAAAGTTATCCTAGAGTTATCTTAAAGTTACCCTTAAAGCTACCGTTAAATTATCGCAAAGCGGCTACCGTAACGTTAGATTAACCGCAACGTCCCCGTGAAACTACCGTTAAGTTATAGCAAAGGTACCGTAACGTTATTGTAAAGTTCCCGTAAAACTACCGTATAGTTATGAAAGCTACTGTAAAGTTATCGTAAACGGTTACGGTTACTGTAACGTTATCGTAAAGTTCCCGTAAAACTACCGTATAGTTACGAAAGCTACCGTAAAATTATCGCAAAGCGCCTACCGTAAATAATAATAATAATAATGACGAATATTTAAACAGGATAAAACCCATCAGTATTTAAAAAACACTGTTATCAATGGGGTCCTGTAAGTAAATAAATATAACTAAACAACTAGAAGATAAAAGTTATAAGATACAATAAAAAACTATAACTATAAGATTAAAAGCTAAAAGACTATAACTACAATTGCGATTAAAAAGGTAAACGTTTCATAAAATTAATTAAAATGTGCTTTAAGTACTTTCTTAAATAAAAGTTTTGAAGTTAAGGATCGAAGTTCAATTGGTAGTTTGTTAAAAAGCTTGGCTCCTTGATAGTAAAAACCCTTTTCCCCACGTCCCCGTGAAACTACCGTAAAGTTATAGCAAAGGTACCGTAACGTTATCGTAAAGTTCCCGTAAAACTGCCCTATAGTACTCTTCACGAAAGCCGCTACCGTAAAATTATCGCAAAGCGGCTACCGTAACGTTAGATTTACTGTAACGTCCCCGTGAAACAACGGTAAAGTTATAGCAAAGGTACCGTAACGTTATTGTAAAGTTCCCGTAAAACTACCGTATAGTTATGAAAGCTACTGTAAAGTTATCGTAAACGGTTACGGCTACTGTAACGTTATAGTTATGAAAAGCTACCGTATAGTTATCGCAAAGCTACCAAGCTGTTAAGGTAAAGTTTCCGTAACGTTCTATCCGATAAAGTTGCCGTAAAGTTATCGCAAAGCCATCGTAACGTTATCGTAAAGTGCTGGTAAAACTACCGTAAAACGGCTATAGCAAAGCTACCACAAACGTTTACCACTGAGTTAGCCATTGGTTGGGGTTGGGGGGGGGGGGGGGGATTTTGTACTTGTGGAAAATTAAATTCGTTATACTTGACCGGCCAGAAATGAAGTATGACCGAGCTAAAATTTATTTGGCCGGTCATCTTGACCGGTGGACGTCCCAAAATTATTTCCAGCCTTGTGATGTAACATCAAATTCTCCCTATGTATGACAAGGGAATACAAGCAGTTTGCAAGGAGAATCTAGCAGTTTATCAGAAGTCACTTAGGGCTTTTTTACAAGCAACCCTTCCATTGTAAATTTCTTTTGGTGCAGTTCTGCAAGTCAGTTGCCCAAATGACAAGTTCTCTCAAAATTAAGATTCCAACCATGTTGATGTTGTAGTTCAATTTTATTTTGGTTTAAAATTTTCAAACGAGTTTGATTTTTGTTTTCCTTTGCTATGGTTATGAATCTGGGACAAAGGGAAACAAAAATTAAACTGGTTTGAAATTTTCAAACCAAAGAAAAATTTGAACCACAACATAAATGACTGCTAAGGTTTGAACCTGTTGTGAATAGTTTTAATGTTTAAACACCACAATATAGACCTCTGTTGAATGGGGTGGTGTCAAATGAGAAAATAAGTGTAAATTTAAAATTTAAATCTTCAGGTGAAACAAATAATGAAATTGATTGGTTTTTTTTATAGGTGGAAAATCTTGAATTAGAGAACAGATACAACCACATTATCAGACAGCTCTTGGATGACCATCAGAGCGTTGTCACTCACCTCGCAGAAGGATTCTGTGAATGTCAGAGGAATGTACCAGTAAGAATACTGTAATAATTAATTATACACAGGGCTGTGCTCTAGCAGTGCTCGGGGACGTCATGAGGCTACTAACTTTTCCCTTCAGGTGACTAGAAAAACTTAATTTTTGCATAAAGCTGAAGTGCCAGGCACCCTAGATTTCATAGTTGGGAGCCCTTGGGCACCCTGTGATTCTTTAAAGAGCACAGTCCTGATACATCTACCAGTAGAATACTGTAATAAACACAATTATTTTATTCCGAGCCTGGGAGGGGGAGGGAGGCTTTACTGATTTAGTGGAATGACAGCACATGGATAAACTGTACTTTGATCAATAAAGTTCAGTATGCTCAACTTTTATACATTGCACAGTAAACTAAAACAACACTGAATAATGCCAAAGTGGGGTATAATAGATGTGTCCCTTTAACCATCTTTGGCACCCCCTTCATTTAGTCGGCAAAGTTTGAACAACAATATATTCTATTTCAGTGGAATGACCTTAAGCCCTTCAATGTTTTACAATCCATTTGTGTGAATAAGAAATCATTTGATTTTGACATTGACATTTTTCTAAGGAATAAAATATTCATATATTAAACAACTTGAAGATAATTATGGGAACAAGCATGTTGACTTCTTGTTATTGTTTATAAATTGTTTGTTTTTGTTTCCAGTATGAAACAATAGATGCATTTCTTAATCGAACCTTGACGTCACGGCTGGGAATCCGTATGTTGGCAGAACACCATCTTGCTCTTAACATTGATAAGGTAATGTAGCACAGTCAAAACTTTCTGCAGTGTCCACCCTTGGACAAAATTTTCTGTTCTGCCAGTTTTTGACCAAATGTTTTTCTTAAAAATTATTTTACATTTCAGCCAAACTACATTGGGATTATTTGTACTCATCTAAACTTTAGACAACTTGTTGAGAGATGCGGTGATTTTGCAAGGTAAGTTCTGTAAAATTAAGGGTGCATTCCATAATGGACTTATTCCGGGATAAGAACATTCAGAATCAGGTCACAAAAAATTGCATAAACATGCATCTCCTATTGCTGTATTATAAACATGTTTTGGCAGATTTATAATGCAAGTGTGCATGAACAAACAATTCTTAGAAACTATTCTGTTTATTCTTATTCTGGAAGTTCTCAGAAAGACTGATGCTGATAAGTGGCATTTTCAATAACTTGAGTGGACTTCAGCTACAGTATACATGCACAGGTTCAAATACAGTAGTCTTTTGAATGTGCACTGTAAGTGAGTGGAGTCATAAGGTTTAAATATAAGTCTATTCCACAGATTTGTGTTTTTTATAATAGATCTACTCTAATGATAACCTTAGTCAAACTTATACTGATACGTCATACTTATGTTGTCACTGTGCAGTGCAATTAGGACTCTTCTTTTGACTTAGCACTTTCTTTCTACAGGCAAGTGTGTGAACACACATATGGTGTAGCTCCAGGCCTTATCATTAATGGTCACACGCAAGCTGTTTTTCCATACATCCCTGCTCCACTAGAGTACATCCTTCAAGAACTTCTGAAGAATGCCATGAGGTAAGTCAAGGCAATGAAAGCTGAATGTCCAATTCAAACTTATTCCTAAACCTTGATCATTTAAAGGGCTTTATCATAGGTATCTTGTGTTTTGGTCAAAACTGAACTAAAACTAGCAGTAATCGGAGATCATGGAGACGCGTTTGAAGGAATTTCCGGCGGAAATGAGCCCCTGAAAAAACCAATAGGGGCGGCCATTTGGAAGACCGTCTACCAAAAAATCTCAAATTTTACTGCATGTAAACCACAGGACAACCAACACGAACCAAATTTGAATTTGAATTGCGAACGCGATAATATTTGACAAACTATCTTTGCTCAAACATGTTGCTTTTAGAACACCAAGTGATT
Source organism: Cladopsammia gracilis (assembly GCA_022457155.1). NCBI lineage: Eukaryota > Metazoa > Cnidaria > Anthozoa > Scleractinia > Dendrophylliidae > Cladopsammia > Cladopsammia gracilis. The sequence continues at coordinate 2,944,985 of JAJGOT010000003.1, read as the reverse complement.
TCTTGATGGAAGAACAAACTATAATCCCTTTTTAAGCCATTCTTCCAAGATAAAAAAAAAATTGACCAATGTTTTTCAAGTTAAGTAATCCATTTCCATCCTGGCTGTCTACAGTCAAAGATACACTGTAACAATACTAGTTTCTCTGTACCAGTAGAGTAATTACCGGTATTGTTAACTGACTATTATTTTAGGTTTCCAGTGATATAAATATGTTTATTCTAGGCTTTTGAAGTGATACTATAAATAGGCCATATTGTTTCTTCAAGCTTGAATATGACCACACTCTTTACATGTATCTTATCTGAGAAGGGTGTGAGGTCATTAATTTTTTCCCAGGTATACCCAGTAGAAGTACATTGTGTAAAATTCTTTCTTGTGGTTTGTTTTCCAGGGCCAGTGTAGAAAATCACCTGGATAAACCTCTGGAAGTACCAAACATTGTTGTGACATTGTGCAGCAATGATACAGAATTCTTTGTCAGGTAAAGGACTATTAATATTATTTTGTTATTCTGCTCTATTATGAAGCTGATCCTGCAATATAGCGAACCACAGTGAGAAAATGTACATGTACATTTAGCGACTTTTGTAATCTAATGGAATATTCACAAAGAAAAATGGATCAGAAGTTTGAAACAAGGCAGCAAACAACTAAAGGAGTCTTGTAGGCCAGCACAATCTCTTTCCTCTTAAATACATAGAATATCAGTTTTAAAAGAAAGGGTTTCAGTAAATCTATTTCTCATGCCATTCATTTTTCCCATAGATTTGCAAAATTATGCACAATATTGTCTCAAGAAAACGTTAAATTTCAGCCTCAATCATAAATAATTATATAAGTAAATGAAAATTATCTTTTCTCTTTATCCTCAGGGTTTCTGATCGTGGAGGTGGCATTCCTGAGTCCAAGCTCCAAGACATCTTCAAGTATTCATTCACCACCATGGGTGATCGCAGCACCATAAGACCCTCAGATGATCACAATATCTTCTCTGACCTATGCAAAGGGCATGCAAACAATTCACCCAGCGGTGGCCCCATGGCAGGCTGGGGATTTGGTCTGCCTACGTCACGAGCTTATGCTACTTACCTTGGAGGCTCACTGCAGCTGCAATCCATGGAAGGCCTAGGCACTGACGTGTATTTGCGGCTGAGACACATTGATGGAAAAAAGGAAAGTTTTCGAATTTAATGCAGAAAGACTTCATGTTCAGCGAATGCACTTTACATGGTAATCCCATGGATTCAGTTAAGGTTGCTTCAGAGTGGCTGTGTAACACAAAGTATCTGACTGAAGGCATTTTACAATGTGAGGTACATTTAATTATCCTCAAATGAAGGAAAGGCACCAGAAAATGACTGTTTGTTAAGATACAGGTGTAGATGATTGTGCCCAATGCATAAATTCACATGGTTTTAATTGGGATGATTGATAAAAAAGAAAAAAAAAAGGATTGAAATTATTGCTGAGCTAGAACAAAGTATAGCTATGCTGTGCATGTATGTTCCAATACATACATGTAGGAAATATTAATTATAAAGCTAATATATAATTATATCATTAAGTTCATATTGTATCTTGAGCCTCACTGTTAGTGAATAAAGAGATTTTTGTTTATTTGTAAATAGCTGGTGACAAAAAAATAGAGTTGAAAAAAAGAAATCCCTTTGATAGAGATTTTGCAGATTGCCTAAGCTCAATACTGGAAAACAAAAGTGGGTTTCACACTATAATTAAATATTATTAGAAACTACAAAAATTATTCAACCAACATCACAGGAAAGTTTGGATTAGATTCGTCTATTTGAATAGTTGTACTTTTTGAACTCAAAAGTTGGAGCCAGCATAATAAACTTCATTACATGTACTGTAAATAATGCTCACTAGCTTTCATTTGAATGGGTCAACAGTCATCATTATCTCCGCATTCAAAAGTCAGAACCACTACTAATATACGAGTCAAATGTCAACTGTGATCAACAGGGTTTAAGGTTTAGTGTAGAGTTATTTAAATATCTATTTAGTTGTTACTTAACAGTAATTTGTATATTACACAGGTGTGGTGGGCGCTTTTTTATTTCGGTGGCAAGGTCACTCTGGGATGGGTCTTTCGTATTCTGAAGAAGTGATGATATTAAATTAGAACGGTATTAGGTGATTTTGGAAACAACAAATCAGGGATGGAATTTAACACTCGCCCACTCGCCCAGGCAAGTTCAAACTGTACATTTTTTTGGTGCAGTTCTGAAAGTCACTTGCCCAAATGGTGAGTGCTGTCAAAATGAAGTTTCCAATCCCCAAAAATGCATTTTATTTTCTTATACCAAAAATGAATTCTAAAAATTGCTTTTGTCAAACAACTATAGTGGCTTATTTGGAAACAAACTTCAGTTGGTATTTTGATGTTAATAATACTGTATTAAGCTCTTTAAATTGATTTAGTTTTTTGGTTGCACTGTTGGTTCATTGCTTTCATCATTTGAGCTTTTTGATACCTTTAGGTGTGGTTTTAGATGGTTACTTCACAACTCTTGTTCAAGGTAGCAGCTTTTCAAACTTTCAATTTCATTTTGCTGTTTCACGTCCCGTTTGTGTTTTCTGGCCAATATTTGCTTCAAATGCAGTTTGCAGTTGTTCAAATAAAGTTGGCAGTTGCAGTGGTGGACTGAATGCAAATCAGGTGATCAGAACATAATTTACCCTTGAAATATCAGTGTGTTCATATACAGGTAATACGAAACACTTGAATGATCACCAAAGATAAATGGTCTTGATTTTTAAACCACTTCTCCAAAGTACTTCTATTAAGAAATAGGTTATAAATGTTATCTTTTGAATCAAATTTAATTAATTAATATAATTTTATAAATATTTATCTAATTCAGATTTAGCAATGAAGCAATGGTGATGGTGTAAACGGTTTAAGGTTTAAAGACAGCTTAACCATCAATTATCTTTTTAAATACGGAAATTAACTATTTTCCTTTAACAGTTGTATTAATAACCAGATTTTACGCGCAATCATTAAAATAATATTATTTTCAACGATAAAAGTGGTTTTATTTTTTAATACAGTCTGGTAACCTCTTGGTTACAACATACAAATTTAACACTGAACAATGTCGACTTCGGCATGCAAAGTCGCAAATTACATGTAACCCTTCACCCTTGAAGGGGCTATGTCACCATTTCTAGTGTGTTAAATGGGCATTGTCACGCAGATTTTGCTGTGTTTTGGTCAAAATACACTAAATATATGACAAAGTACCTTTGCTCAAACATAAAATTGCTTTTGGAACACCAAGAAGATAATTAATCAAGTGATTTATTCAAGGAAGAACAAGCCATAATAAGTTTTTCTGCGATTTTTCCACGACTCTTGGGAGGAACTTGAAAAAAACTGGCCAATTTTTTCAAGTTGCAATCCATTTCCATCCTGGCCATCCGCAGCCAAAGATAACAAATACTAGTTTCTGTACACTGATAGAGTATTTGTTAAGAAAACTGAACCATTATTTTAAGGTTTCCATGGAAATAAATATTTGTTTTGGCTTTTCAAAGTGATACTAAAAAGAGGTGACAGTGTCTCTTTAAGTTAAAAAGCCCGAAAGACATATTTACACCAATGGAAACCCAACAATAATGTTCCAGTTTTGTTTAACATTATTCTACTGGTGATCTATGAGTAAAAATAAGTGTCGGGCTAAAAATTTACAGGATGGAAATGGATTGCAACTTGAAAAAATTTCAAGTTTATAGCTTTGCGCTTTGGAGAACTTGCTAAAACTCGGACCATTGTTCATTCTCTGGTCGAAAATACCAAATTTCGTTTAAACACCATCATACGAATGTACTACCGAAGATCTTTCATTTGATTGGTTACACCAAAGGGTTTTGTCCACATACATAATCCCAGGACGTAATACGTGATGCAGGGGAGGGAGGTAGCCAAGATGGAAACTTGTTGATGGTGACGTCATGGACGCTTAGAGGAGATTAGCCCGCAAATAGCCTTCTTTGCGGCGATGGAAATAGTGTTAAAAAAAAACACTTGGCGAACGAGAAAAACAAATCGCCGAGTGGAGCGAGTCAGCCCCGATACCCCTACTAAGGAGCCTGTTCACAAGCTAATAAGGTAGCATACCTCCAAGGTATACAGTGTTTGATTAAGAATTACTTCAGTCCTTTACCTTTGGCGTTACTGTTCAAGGGCGTGTGCCATCACAAACTTGTTATTGCTTTCTAAAACTTCGAACGAGCAAATTTTAAGGACGTTTGTGCGAAAATCTTTCACATCTCAAGAGTTTTTTCAAACTGATGCAACAGCCAGATTATGAATCACCCTTTTCAGAAATGTAAAAATCAAAGGCTCCAATGAGTTAACTCGTGAATACGAAACAACCTTCCGATCCTCCCCTCTCCTAGGCGTTTTGCCCCACCGACCTCCACCCCCTGCGTCCAATAAGACCAGACGAAAAATACCAAGATTTTGAAAAATTTACACTGTAATCGTAACTGGACATGGACTGACGATGAGTCACTGGACACAAACTATCTTTGTCAAATTTCATACAAGTGGATCTACTGAGCAAACTGATTCAAACTAGTGTCAACCTAACATAGGACAGTCAATTTAATTTCTGACTCCATAGAGGACCATTGAGCAATGCATTTTTATGCCTCTTTTTGCCAGTCAAACTTTACTTTTATTCCAGTAAAGCTTTATATTACAATTTTACAATTTTCCTATTACTTCATATATACTTCAGAATTATGTGTGTTACGGTGAACTTTATAGATACAGACACTTTGTGATTTATATCGTGGAGTATCGTGGGGCCCCTGCACGTCTCGGGACGCCTCACAGGATTGGCTGAGAAAACAATAATAATAAAGAAATAAAAAACGCGCCGAGTGCATTATTGAGTTATATAAGTACGCGGGAATTTTTAAGAACACGAGAGAAGTGCAGAGAAGCACGAGCCAAAGGCGAGTGCTTCTCGCACTTCTCGAGTGTTCTTAAAAATTTCCAAGTGAACTCGGTTTAACCAATCATAGCGTGCGCATTTCCTTTTATAATAATATTTTTATAATAATATTGCGCATTTCCTTTTATAATAATAATAATAATTTTATAATTATAATAATAATAATAGATACAATAGATAATAATATCTAATAATATCTAATATCTAATAATAATATCTAATAATAATTAAATAATCTTTATTAACAAATTCTCAAACAATTTTACGTTTACAATTATTAATCTACTAGAATGCTAAAAATATTCATAATTACAATCTGTATAAATATCGTAAAAGTATTGCTAAAAAAACTTCATTAAAAATAATAATAATAATAATAATTAATAATAATAATAATTTTATTCACAATTAGAATAACTATTTACAATATTTATAATAAAAATAATAATAATAATAATATCTAATAATACTAATACCAATAATAGAGGGATTTTACTTCAACTGTGAAATAGATAGTAGGATTTTACGCCGTAGTACTTCGTATCAGTTTCTATTATCCTCAAATATTAGAGCGATTACAGTTAACCCGTGAAATAGTTAGTAGAATAGTACGCACTATTAGACAATAATTCCATTGTTTTCTTTTGTTTAATTTGGACTATCACACACTAATTGGTAGATTGTGTTTCACGGGTTAACTGTCCATCAAGGTCTAGCGCTAGTGTAATAGATAGTGCTAGATAGTGTTACACACTAACTAATAGTTTCTGTTTCACAGTTGAAGTAAAATCACTCTAATACTAATATTAATATCTAATAATAGATAATAATAATAGATACAATACAATATTTGATGTCAGAGTTACGCACGTCAACTCCAGTTGTTACCAGAGCAAGCCAACATCGGAAGTGTTCAAGGAGCAAGAAGAAGAAGAGAAGAAGCGCAAGTACCAGCAGCGGGTGTTAGACGTAGAAATGGGTTCGTTTACACCTTTAGTGTTTGGAACCAATGGCGGAATGGGAAAGGAGTGTCAGCGGTTGTTAAAGCATCTTGCAGACAAGATAGCTCAGAAAGATACTGAGCCTTATCATATTGTAATCACTTGGCTCAGGACACAGATTCGTTAGAGGTTCGCGAACACCGTTTCGTAGCAAGACAGAGCAATCTTTAGACTAAAATAAATGTAGCTAGTGCGGATATTTGAAATACACGGTTTATATGCTTTTATACTCTGGGATTTTTATGGACACTGGTTTAGCCGTCATTAGTATAATTCGATTGTATCATTTTATTCTCTGCATCATGGAATTTGTAATTTTATAGAATTTTGAATTTTTATTATCAATTATTTCTATTTTTATTTATGTAATTAAGATATTTTTTAAATTGTGAATAAAGTTTCCTTATTATTATTTTTTTTAAATGCAATACAACAAACAACAGAATAATAATAATAATAATATCAATTTATATTGCGCGTGTTACATGTGAATATATTACATTATTTTTGTTTAACTAACTAAATTACAAGATAAAAAAATTAACAAATTAAAAAAACTTCAAATAAACGGAACAATGGACCCTAGTCCTGAAAACAATACATGTGCGTGATAACCAGGTCCGATGAAATTAGAGGTTCTGACCCTAACCCTACCCATGCTCATTTGTGCACGTGATACTAACCACACAGTCACAGGTTTCCTAGTCTGAAGTGTGAAGGTTAAGGCGTGGTGATGGTTTACAGTTCAAACAGCCAGGCTGACCACCATGCATGGAGGGCGAGGCTAATTAAAGAAAGCTGATGAAAGAAAAGTTTAATAATGAAACAACAGCATGTCAGACAGAACCCAAAGAGGTCATGCTAAATTTAGCAGAGTTCACTGGAGATGTTGACCACCTTTTATATATCTGCGATCAAAACCACCCCCCTCCCTCCCCTCCCCTCCCCGTACTCGTACTCGCCCATCATAAACTGGAAAATCGACGCTCGACCGCTGGTTGTTCAGGTCGTTAGCCATGGAGAATTCTGTTTAGTCCTGCACAACAGCTTTCACTGAAGTCAGGAGAAGATATTTCTTTCATTTACCAAAAAAATTCCTCGTCTTGGCGTGGTTTCCGTAGCCTGTTCCAGGCTCCGAGATAGTGGGGAACGCGCGAAGTAAAAAGGAAAAAAATCGCGGGGGAACTGGGGAGAGGGTGGTCGACCTCCCTCTCCCAGTTCTCCCGTGATTTTTTTCTCTTTTTTTAATTCGCGCGTTCCCCACTATCTCGGAGCCTGGAACAGGCTATGGTTTCCGCGACCAAAAATATAATTTTTCTTTTCTATTTCTCACTTCTACAGACGTGTTAATTAAACTGGCGCCTTTCCGGTCGGCTGTCATTTCTCTTATGAGTTCTGTTTTCACTCTGCCTTGTCCCCAGTCGCTCGCGAAACTATTTTTTCGCCTTCCCATCACCCCCTGCTCACGCGCTCCCTTTTGCGCTCGTCCTAAAATATCTCCCTTCTCTTATATAAAAGCCCGTGGCGGAGGCAGCTTTCACTGGTCTTTCCTGAGCATGCTGACTGATTCTTTGTGCTAATTTTTTGGCCACCCCAGTTCGATCTCTTCGAGTTACATTTCTTGATGTACGATGCAACCCTAATGCCGGCAATGAAAACTGTTTCGGTTTGGTACGTTCCCAGGACTCATTTAGTGCGCCAAGATGGTAAGTGATAAAGTGAAGTAGTTTCGTGTGAACTGGCAGGCCACAATACCCTAGCCTGCGAGCAGGCTCACTTGTTTGGGTATCGCGCGAGTATCTTGGCGGCGGAGCTGTGAGCGGTTCTCGCTCGTATTAAATTCGCAGCTTCATGATCATCGCTCGCATAGCACTCGCACGCGAAATCCAAATAGTAGAGCCTGCTCGCAGGCTAACAATACCCATATATGAACTGAGGCCCCATCCACATTTACGAAATTCGCGTTAAGCTGACATTGCCTAAGCCATACACCAATTATCAAAAGCGTAGCTTTAGCTACAGCGGGACTCAATTATATTGAGGTATTCCTTACCACAAGATGTAAGAAACATCAAGTCAATAGGGCAATTTAAAAGGGAAATAAACCGACTATTTCAATCATCGGTTTCCCAATCGGCAATCTTGTAAAACAGTAGCTTGTTTCAGGCTCCGAGATAGTGGGGAACGCGCGAAGTAAAAAAAAAGGAAAAAATCGCGGCGACCCCGCGATTTTTTCCCTTTTCTTTTACTTCGCGCGTAAAACAGTGAATGAAGTGTATATATATTTTTTTAATTAAAAAATTGTCACTTTTTCGTGATATACTGAAGATTTTACCGAGGTTAAATAAAGTTATATGTATGTGATGTATCCGTTTTCATTCGAAAACGCCGTTTTTCAAAATTTCTCCGTCCACGCGTAGCGTTTTTATTTCCGGTTGAAAACGCAAGTTTTTTTTCTGTTTTTGCCTCCCGTCCACACATATCCGATGAAAACGGTTACCGAAAAACACAACTTTATCGGCCTCATGACGTCGTCATTTTCGAAAAGTTCTGTTTTCAGGTACCCACACGAAAACGACTATTTCTAAACTTTGAAAGCGTTTTGAAAGTTGCGTTTTCGTTGACCGTTTTCATCTGATACATGTGGACGGGAGGCAAAGACGCAGAAACTGAACTTTGGCGATTTTAAACGAAAACTGGGGATATAAGTGTGAACGTGGCCTGATTTGCTGGCCATCTTTTGAGAATGACATCAAGTGATGTATTAACTTTACAGTGGATTTCAGCTTACTTTGGTCTTGTCGGTTGCCAAATTCGTTGGCAAATTCGGAAGTACGTTCATAACGTTGATAATTTGCCAATTACATTGTCAGCACGTTAGCCAGCCGACCAAATTGCGAACTATGTTTTGAAGTTCGAAAGCTAACGTTGAAGAACTCAAAAGTTGCTGTGATGCTGTTTTCCAAAGTAAGACAATTTTTTTTAAAACGCAGTTTTGAACTTCGCAATTTGATAATTCTGCATAGGGTGAAATTTCGAGGACGCGCGCGAGAAGGGAACGCGCGAAAGGGAGAGCTCCCCTTCCCGCGTTCCCCTCGCGCGCGCGTCTTCGGCTACAATTAACAATGTAATTAACAACTTTGCAATGTATTTCCAGATTTCCAAACGATCTTGGCAACCGGCGCGACCAAAGTAGGCTGAAATCCACTGTAATTAAATATTCCTCCGCGGAAACTGCTAGAATCGTGAATCAAAAGCGTAGGAAGACTACTTACTTTGAAATCTCTTCCTCGTTTTGAAAGTGGAAGGAAGTCAAATCAAGTTACAAGCCAAAAGAACTGAAACAATGTCCGAGTAGGAGTTACAGTACAAAACCTCTCTGTTTAACTAATGAAAAAAATATGGTTATAGTCACGTACAATTTTAACATGATTGTGATGGCTTCATTTAGATTTCCGTTCATTTAAGACATTTAAGGACGTGCAAATTTGTAAAACATTTTCCGATTAAAAACTGATAAAGGTCCTTTGGTATTATAATCTATTTTTTTAGAATATTTTGTCTTATGGATTAATAGCCTGGGAGGTGTTTATTTTTGGTGTTTTTTTTTTTTACTGAGGAATTGTTTTTTAATTCAGTTATGAAAGCTTTTTATCAACCATCTCTTATCATATTTCGACGAATAATTCTCTAAATGCATATGAAGTATATGATACTGGATCAAGATACACAAGATACACTTTATCGCCATTTAATCGTTACATGCATCTAAGCTATTCGAGCGAATTTCCTTCTTTATTTTCAACCTTTCAAAGGTGTCTTATAAGATTTTGACATGTGGATATTGATCCTCAACACACAAAAACGACTGATTATTAAACTCATATCCTCTGAATGTCTAGATCTTGTGACTCCATTGTCAAGATTTATCACAAAAAACAATTCCTTTGTCTTACAAAGCCGGGGGTCGTTTGAAAGTGATAACTGATGCAAATGAAGTGAGTAAAAAATCTTTGAGAACTGCATTTAATATTCGGTGTGATATTCGTCGAGATATTTAAATGTAAATTTTCGGAAATGTTAGCCTGACCCTTGCCAAGACATATAAATAACAATTTACGCGTATTTGCTCTGACGTAACAGCGAGTGTTTGCGTTCAATTGAATGACAATTGCCCTGGGTAGCGCCGGAACAAAAGACAATTTTGCACGTCATTACAGTGCGAAAAGTTGGCCGTCAGCAGATGTGACAGCACACAGGAAAAGCTTTCATTTATTTTGGTCAGTCGCCGGTCACAGCATTCCGTTCATCGCGTCAAAGTCACAGCATCCTACGAATATAAATCGTATGCCATGGCTTTCTCTCCGAATGGAGAGCTTTTCAGCGCTGGGGATCAAGGCAGATTCGAGAAAATGATGAAATTGCTGTTGTACCTTGAAGCAGAGCTTCAACTCAAAGAGGAGATTATTGATCTGTTGCTGGTGTGTATTGTACAGTTTTGATATTATTTTTATCTTGTTTATCGTAATAAGTAGCTAAAGTACACAGTCTTAAAAACGCGCGCGATTTGCTTTGATTCATGAAAGAAACTTTGACTCTCAACTTGTATATTTAAGAGTTCGATTCGCGAGCAGTATTCTTCAAGATCTTTTCAACCACGGAGGTGTTATTCAGGCGGAAATCGCTTGCCTACTTTCCGATCTTTTATTCTCTTAGCTTGGATGGAAAGTGTTAAACGCTTTCTTCTTCTCTGTTCGAACTCACCTTGCGCGTCACGTAAGAACAAAAACTCTTGCAGTTGCATGATCGGTTAATAAAGAGACCAGCGAATTTATGTAAACTTTGCGAATTCACACTTGCAGATTACATTCATAATTTATTTATTGACTTTGTCCTGAATCTACTCCCAGTGGAAGGAACCGAAATCTCGATCGGATCTTTCTAAATCTTGTTTAGCAGAACGTTTATATCTCAACTGATTATTTGTCGATGGTGGTTTGATTCGATGTCTTTCATTAATACGCGGGAAACCACATAAACGCGGCATATTTTATACGCGTATTTGTTAGAACGAGGGCTTTCTTTCGATTGTGTATTTGAACATGGGTAAATTTCAATTACAAATATGAAGTTGTATTGCCTGGGTGGTCAATAACCGGCGGATGTAAGTTCTTACAGGATTTGGAAACGGTAGTTCGTGGCAAGATAACAAGATTTCGTACATATTAAAAGCCCATCAAATAAATATTCGGCAGTCAGGGAAAATTGTGCGCATATTTTTTGTTCCTATTTGAGGAGCATAGTAGTTGATAATTGCTTCTTATCGGCAATACAGGAAAACCTTTATCTGTTTACGGTCTTTGCACTTTAAATTCCGTAAATTGTAAGGTTTCCCTACAAATATGCTTGTCTCGATCAAAGAGTTAACCCATATTCCAGTGCAGATATTGTCACGGTTTTGAGTGCCGCGATTACTTTACCTGATTTGTCAACGAAATCGTCTCGACAAAATGTCATTAGTTTTGTCATCTTTACACCCCTCGGGGCAACGATTTCAAACTACGATTTCGGCAGCCAACGAAAAGCTTTTCCTCGGCCAAACCTAAAAAAGGTAAGGGAAAAATTGACCGAAATACGGAACATCAAATTAAAAAAAAAACATCGATTTGCCTCCCGCTGTTTTTGTCAAAATTGAGCACACATTTTTGATCCCAAGGACTTTTAAAACAATAGGAATATACCGCCTTTTCATTTGTTCTGGCAGAATGAACCCATGATCTTCATTCACAACTAAGAACTGCCATTTTGAATAGATCGAGTTATTCTAACAGCGGGGACTATTAAAAGTAAAAATAAAATTTTGATCACGCATTGGCATGTTTTTGTTTTCAAACAAAAATAGCATGCGATCTCTTTGTGACGTTCGCAGATAAAATAAGGGAACCATCTGCATGCTGCGTGTTGTGCGCAAAATGTATATTACAAAACCATCTGGAAGTAAATGTTGTTAATTGTCTAATGTCATTTTCTATCGTACAAGCATAATAAATCATCTGAATTTTTTGTGAGACATGTCTTTCCCTGTGTCTTCTAATCAATCCAATCCTTCTTTTAGTAAATCAGCTTACAAATTAATCCTATTTCGACCAAAGATGCCGGCTTTTTAGTCGTTACTATCACATTTTCATTTCTTAGACGCTTTGTAGTCTGTCTAGTGGCAAAGGTTATGCTTTTCGAGGCCTGTTTAGATTCTTTATTTACTCAGCTTTTGATTTTAAACTCAGGAGTTATAATTTAATATTTCATCATTTTAAGAAGGAGGACGACACATTTATTTCGACCGGTGCAAGTACAGTCTTCTTCAATTGTATTGAGAAGAACAATATACAAGTTAAGTTTTCACTAAAATTGTCAATCATAATGGCATTATTTTTAAAATCACGAAGATTGTTTCAAATAGACTACAAATAGGACCTCGGTTCTCTAAGGTGGAGTCCAGTGCTCTCGCACTTTATAACGGACAAATCTTTCACTTAGCGTAAGAATAACAGGGTGTCCGTTATAACGAGGTTTCCACAAAAGGAGGAAGCTGCCGACTTTAGGCAATTTCACAACACGCTCATATTGATAGGCTACCCCTATATAGGTTTTCGCTCTCGACACGACGCTATTTTCGCCGAAGTTACACAACGTTATCAGGGATTTGCGCAATTACATCTGATTCAGTGTCACGTATCCTTGTCAATCTTCCACTTGAAGCCATTGAAATTTGGCTGAAATCTAAAATGTCAACAGATTTTGTCATTCGGTCGCGTGACCTGAAATCGATTTATATAGTGATCAGAGGTTCATAGTACAAGTATGATATTCCTTGAAAGCTCGGATAACCTCGTTCCCAGGGTCTCTCTTCTTCCCGCCCCTGGAGCGAGCGAGAGAGAAAGAGAGAGGGGGGGATCGCTCCAGGGGGCGGGAAGAAGAGAGACCCTGGGAACGAGGTTGCAATCAAACTTGGAGGCACGAAAAGTGGTTCCAACTTTTCAAGTCCGTGGATTAAATCTTACGATGCTACATATCAAACAAAAGCTGTTCGGTATAGACTTCCCTGAGCTTCTATGATACTGTTGTTGTTTTTGAACTTTCTGAGTGTAAATCTGTGGCAGGAGAATTATTATATGGCCATTCAAATGAAAGCTATTGAGCAGTACTTCCCTGTGGCGCAGTTTATGTTAAACAACGTGGTTCAACTTTTGAGTCTGTGAATGAAATCCTAACGTGTGACCATTCAAATGAAAGCTATTGAGCTAACTTGATTGAGCAGTACTTTCCTGTGGTGCTGGTTGTTATACTGTTCGAGGTGCCCAGTTCAACTTTAGAGTCTGTTGATGAAATCCTAACGTATAACCATTCAAATGAAAGCTAATGAGCAGTACTTCCCTGTGGTGCTGTTTATTATGTTGTACAACGTAGTTCAACTTTAGTGTCCGGCTGTTGATGAAATTCTAAAGTGTAAATAAATAAATAAATCAACTTTGTTTAAGAAGGGTGACACTTAACAGCCATGCGACTGACAAACCTGTGGCCCTTGAATTTCAGGAATTTAGAAATATTAGTTTTTTGAGGAAAAACTGGAGTACCCGGAGAAAAAACCTTCGGAGCAAGGATGAGAACCAACAACAAACTCAACCCACATGACGCCGATTCCGGAAATCGAACCCGGGCCACATTTGGTGGGAGGCGAGCGCTCTCACCACTGCGCCATCCGTGTTCCCCATTAAAGTGAAAGCTATTGAGCAGTAATATCCCTGTGGTGCTGTTTTTATTAGAGTCTTACTGCTACCAGGTAGTTCTAACTTCTGTCAGTTGTGGACCAAATCCTTAATGGTAAATATTCAAGTTAAAGTAATGGAGTTGTTGCTTTCACGAGTGCTGCTTTTTCCAATTTCTCATTTTAAATCAAAATTTTGAAACTTTTTCACTAGATTTCTTTAAATCAAAATTTCGAAATTTTTTCACTAGAGGTACATCGTTATTGGAAGTTTGTTAACTACAACGACAAGGAAGCATCTGAAAAAAAAAAACATGAAAAAACACGTCTTAAAAATGTTTTAGCGATTTACTTTAAATCGAACAGTTTAATTTGTTTGAAATTTTCCCATTTAGTGTGCTACACTGTGTAGATTATAGCGCCTTTATTCGCTTGTCGCGAGTAGCCCCAAAATCGAAAGATATTTAGGAAAAACTGTTTTTCGTCATTTTTGTTTACCGTCGCTATGGAAACGCTGATTAGCATTACAAGAGCATCATCCAAACTTTCATCCAAGCCTAACACCTGGTATCAAATTCAGGTTCATTGAGCTAAAGTAAGATTATGTATAAGCGCATTCAAAAAGGGAAGTGTGACCCAAAAAAATCTACTTGGAGCCACCTTAAACACACGACCCCACAAGCTTTAATAGCTTTAAAAATTATCGTGTTTAAATAAAGATTATGTATGCATGTATGTATCTTGCACTTTGAGGACATTTGAACTTCCTCTTTAGCCTTTGCAAGGCAGTTTTAGTAGCACACGGGCCTATGTAAGCAGCCCACACTGTGTGCACTTGCGCTTAACCCGATTGCTGTTACATGTAGCTACTACGAACCAATATTGCTACTCCCTACTGGAAGCTTATGGGATCAGCAATCCATCGCAATCTATCTACCGTTACCTCAGCGTTTTATTGAATTTCCATAACAGTTTGCCCACACCCATGTGTAGACCTGGGTGGAGAGAGAGTATCGTTTCTTTTAACCACTGACCTTCAGATCGAAAGTGCAGCGGGCTACCACTAGACCAACACTTACTTGTGACAATCATTAAGCTCTAGGCGTAACAGCTGGCGATCAATACGTTTGTTCGATATGGGTCCGTGTTAACCTAACATGCTATTTTTTGCAGGAAGACGAAAAGACTCAGGACATCCTCAATGAAAAACTGAGTCAACTTAACAGGAAAGAGCACCACGATCCTGTCTTAGCCCTGGGGCGAGACAACATCTACGAAGAGGAATTGTGGGAAGAACATTTTGAAGAGTGGGAGTCTGGTAAGGACACTTCGTTTGATCACGTGGTCAAGAGCAATGCAAGTCAACTTTGCGCAGTCGCCGCAATGCGAACTATTGAGATGGCGCAGGCGCAGCAGGCAAAGTACATTAAGACTTACAGGACACTACAGAAAACTGGCAGGAGCTACAAGAAGGTATGTAATAGTATACAACTTTGCCAACCTCAAAGGACACTCCAAACCAAACCTTTTTCAATTTGCTAGGTATTTCGGGCCGTTTCCTGGTGTTGCGGATGTTGCGATGACCAAATGACGTAAAACAAAAGATTCAAAAGACAATAAACAAAACCCACAACACAACACAATAGCTAACAAACAATGGACAATAAACAATACCCACACCACAACACAATACCTAACAAACAATAGACAATAAACAAAACCCACAACACAACACAATAGCTAACAAACAATAGTTTCCGCAACACCAAATAAATACCCGTTGTTTACCTGTCAGGAGTAGACGACCAGACGTCCACCGCGGTTAAATGCCTACACATACGTCAAACCAAAGTCGGTTTTCCAGTTGCCACACATTTAAACCTACAGCAGATTGCTCGCAGTCTTTTATTTTTCTTTTAGTTGGTCGAGCGAGCGAGCGCGCGCGCGCGGCGAAGCCACGAAGGGACTGCTCACAGTTTTTAAAACAAATGTACACGCCGCCGACCAATCTTAGCATAATGGAAAATGCTTACTTTGTCTCACGCAGTTTTTTAACATTGTTGTTCAACTATTTTGTTAATCTCAACATACCTCGCTTTAAAAATGCCTGAAAAGTTTTTAGACGAAAGACTGGTAAAGACGACAAAAATGTGACTGATTGGGGTGGGGGGAGAGAAGATGAGAGAAGAAATGTGTCGCCTCGGCTCCCCACCTCCTCCCCTGCTATTCTTTTTGTGCTTTAGCCCCAGACCCAGAGTTTCCTCATGTGGAGGCTTCAGTGTTGTTATTTGCCACAGTACTTGGTTACTACGTGAATTACTTACTGGTACAATTAAATCGCTAACAGCCTGTAATTGAATGGTATTTTTGCAGTTGAAGCAGCAAATGAATGCCAAAGAAACCAAAGTTGTTAAACAGGAACCGATCCGGGAGCCTGGATCCGACTCCGCCTGGGAAATCCGGGAACTTGAAATGAAAATCGGCGAATTGCATTTGCAGATCGACAGCGAACGAAAACGGAACGAAGATCTGGAAAGAAAAGTCGAAGAACTAACGACAACGATGGGAAAAGAACGAAGGAAATGCCGGAAAGTTATCGAAACTTTGGCAAGCGAGGTTGAAAGGCTTACAAATCTAGTGAAAGCACAAGGAAGGAATGGACATAATTTAAACGGACTTAAGCTGAACCATGACAGACAAGATACCATCAAAATGGCACCCAACAACCATCATATGAAGACTTTTCCTTTATCTAACGACAGTGAGATTAAACAATTCTGCGTTTTATAGAACAAGATGCTATACAAAACAAGCGATAGATTCTCCTCAACTTACCACTGGAGTTTTGTACAAAGAGAATATTTTCTGTGCATTTTGACCCAATTTCTGGGCGCTCTTCGTATTCCCGTACCTTTAATAAACTGCATGAATCTTTTTCCTGTGCACAGCAAAGCCATTTGAACGATATTTATAGTACGTTTTGTGGGCTATCATCAGAAACTCTACGCGCATTGTACGCAGTGTTTTTCCGTTTATGTTAAATGTTTGTACACGAACACCCAGGATTTACGTGAAGACAAGTTGTATCAAACAAAATAAATGGTTAAACGGTGGAATGCCATCATTTATCTGAATGAGCAATATTTGTCGTATACACAAGAGTTAACACGAGTATTTGATGTCATTATCACATTGAGCCTCGACACTCACTACCAAACCATCCAGGAACGAGTATATAACGATCCTTCAAATTACACATTTACAGATTTTAATATACCCCATACATTACATACAGCGGTTTTCAAATGAATGTAATAATAATAATGAATGTAATAATAATAATAATAATAATAATAATAATAATAATAATAATAATGACCCGCCTAATAGAAGAAATTACGGCAATGACAACAGCCAGAACATAATGTTAAACAAAGATAATAATAATAATAATCGAGATTAAACGATTGAACGAATGTGGGGGATGAAGGCCACAACGATCCCAGTTGTGATTGGGGCACTGGGACTAATAAAAAAGGGCTTGGAGAAATACATCAAACAAATCCCGGGTAACATTAAAATTACTGAACTACAGAAGATTACACTACTAGGTACATCACACATCCTAAGAAAGGCACTCTCCATCAAGTAGACTTCTACCTCATTTTAGCCCTAGGCCCAAGGAATGGGCTCGGCTACTATGTTGTAATGTGGCATAAAGTTAAAGGAGATATAATAATAATAATTTTTTAAAAAATAATAACAAGATGTTTATTAACAATTAAAATAACTATTTACAATACATTAAAATACATTAAAATTAAAATTCTAATTACGATAAAATTCTAATTACGATAAAATATGTACATTTGAAATGGTATAATAATAATAATAATAATGAAAATAATAATAATCTCTATTTATCCTACAAAATGGACCAGCGGATACAAAAGTAACAACTGGTATAAACCTATGTGTAGCCAAATAAAATAAGTATGCTATTAAAGTGTAGCTGAGGATAAAAATAAAAATATACTAAAAACTTAAAAACTATAAAACCATCAAAATAAAATTAACCATACATTAATTCTAACCATAAAGCTATGCATTATTAAATTACATAACCAATTACATGAATATCAATGGAAAGTACGGTCTAATTCACAAACATATTTATATAACTCAGTATTAAACTTTGGTAATGTAGTAATTTCTCTAAAATGTCCAGGAAAACTGTTCCAGTCCGCTGCTGCTGCGTATTGAAAAGTGGTCTGACCAATTTTTGTATTCATTTTGGGTAGATGTTGGAGAATGTCGAAAGTAATCATGCGATTGCTTTGATGTTGCATTGCTACGCTTTGTGATTGGCTAAAAAATTCACGCCACTTTTTCACCCAATCAGAAGTAAAACCTAAACCGAGTTGCTCGCACGCGTTTTCCCGCGCTTGGCGCCGGCGACATGTAATTGTTTCAAGCTCTGATTGGTTCATGGGATTGTCTGCGTCGGTTGTGATTGAGGAGAGTGATTACTTTGGTTTTTAATACGACACGTTGAGTGTACAATTATATAGTTATACAATGTTTATGTAACTTCCTTTCTAAATCCGAAGTAGATCTTCAAAGAACTGACAGGTTTCACGGTTCACTCACGGTCAACTCAGAAAACACTAAGAGAAATATGATTTTCGATATTGTAATATTAATAACCGAGAAAAAGAAAAACAACACTTTGTCTAGTGGTTGATCTGACTACGAAAGCAGTTGACTTTACGAGACACCAACACGACAGAAATCGATAAAGTAGGGTTGCAACCGTGGACAGCTGTTTCGTTCTTATTGGAACTCGTTGTAAAAAAAATATAGTGTTTTATTGAGTTTCAACCTGAATGATACTAAAACAAAAGTTTCACGATATTCCGATACTCCTTCTATCAACCGATCAAACAAACCGATTATATATCTCAGTTTTAGAATTTAACCCTCTCGCTCCCAAAGTCAATTATGGGGACATGTAATGCAGTTTTAAAGGGAACCTCCATTGTCAGAACAAATCAACGTTAAATTGTTGGAAATAAAGTCGAAATTTAAATATTTAAAAGAGCAGATGCAAATATAATTTTAGTGTACAAATAAAATGGATATAAATATCGCCTATTTTCGCTTTTAAATTTCCCGCGCGCCGCCATTTTGAATTATTATGACGTGTTACGGTTGCCGCTATTGTTCAGAATCGAAGTTCTTTGGTATGCAACAATAAGACAACCGTAACACGTCATAAATATTCAAAATGGCGGCGCGCGGGAAATTTAAAAGCGAAAATAGGCGATATTCATATCCATTTTTTTTGTACACTAAAATTATATTTGCACCTGTTTCTTAATTTTTTTTAAAAAAATTTAGACTTTCTTTCCAACCATTTAACGTCAATTTGTTATAACAATGGAGGTTCCCTTTAACCTTTGATTCTGCTGACAAAATCCTATGGTGTGACCATTCAAATGAAACCTCTTCAGCAGTACTTTTGCATGGTACCATTTGTTCTAACTTTTGAGTCTGTTGATGAAATCCTATGGTGTGACCATTCAAATAATGAAACCTCTTCAGCAGTACTTTTGCATGGTACCATTTGTTCTAACTTTTGAGTCTGCTGACAAAATCCTATGGTGTGACCATTCAAATGAAACCTCTTCGGCAGTAACTTTGCATGGTACCATCTGTTTTTCAATATCAGTAGATAGAAAATGTCATTTGGGATTTTTCTTGAATTCGGATTCTTGGCACTCTTGGGTTAAAACTGCCGAATCCCTGTTTCAATTAGTAATCTATTTCATAACACTCTTATTCATGCTCAGTTGAGATAAGATATGGGGATAATATTGCTCAGCGGTCTAAGCCAAGCTGGAACAGCTTGGCTTAGGGTAGCAGTGTTTTATGACCCACGCGAATTTTCGGTCAGTGTGGGTGGGTGGGCCGATCCTTCCTTCACTGCTCCGCTGGCTGAAAACTAAGCACGAAAGGAGTGTTATTCTGCTTGAACTCAGTATTTATAGTCTTACAACACCCTTGTGCACATGCCTGCATGCACTCAGTTGCTAGGAATATGTATTTTCCGCTGGTATTCCAAGTAATTTATGCTACTTGTTTAGCTTTATCACCTGCCGCACCCTCTATTGTGTACTACACACATTCTATTGGTCAGCTTTCTAGTACTTATAGACCTTGGCCTATTCATGAATTTCATTCACGCTTGCGGTTCCACACAGTTTACACATCTCTTTACCCCCCCCCCCCCCCCCCCCCCCCGTTTATGTTTCGCTTTATTTTGTAGGCCGTAGAGACGCTACTGGCGGCAACTTCCGTTGCTACAAATGCGGAAGACTTGGGCTTTGGGCTTAGGACTGCAAACTCGTGTCTTGGCAAGGAGGTTACCGGTCCCTTAGCTGCATTACATACCCTGGACGCTAATATAACAAGCCAGTTGAAAGCGAATCATCTCAGTTTCAATCAAAGCGGCGAAAAGGACTTGGCACAGGTAGAGGATGTGATGAAGAAATATGAATTCGGAAGCGGACAGGTTTGAGGTGTTAAGGGTAGTCTAAAGAAAAATTTAGGGTTTTGGAGATCTATTGGCGCTCCGATTTTTATTTTGACAACCATTGGCAAGGGCTATAAATTACCGTTTACTAGATTCCCATTGTCTGAAAAACTAAAAACATAGTTCCGTGCTACTGCATGCTGAATTTGTGAATCAAGCCGTCATTGAGCTAGCTAATTCTGGTCAAATTCGCAGGTCGATCAGCAACCTTTAGTTGTTTATCCCTTGTCAGTATCTATACAGCCATGGGGCGAAAGAGGCTACTTCTGGATTTATGCCACGTTAATAGGTCGTTAAGTAAACACAGGGTCAAATATGAAGATTGGGAAGTCGCTATCGCTTAATTTACCAAGGTTCGTGCATGTTCTCTTTCGATTTAAAAAAAAACGGCTATCGTCATATCGATATCTCACAAGAACACCAACCCTACCTGGGATTTTCCTGGCGAGATCCTGAGTCCTATAATGATGTATATTATATTTTACTGTTCTTCCGTTTGGGCGTTCAACAGCTCCTCATATATTTACAAAGGTTTTAAACCTTAGAGAAACACTGGAGTATACAGGGGATCTACATAGCCATTTTCTTGGACGACGGTTGGCGACAGTCCAGTCTACTGAAGGTTGCCGCGTTAAGGCCCTGGCTGTAAAGCAGGATTTATGTAATGCGGGTTTTGTAATTTATGACGAGAAACCGGTATGGGTCGCCATTCAAATATTGGACTGGTTAGGCATAACCTTGAATTCCGTATTGGGTACTTTAAAATTGTAGGTAGAAGAATTACAAAGATTATTGATACCATAGTCAATAACGACCGTGTAATTCTCACTGATTAATTAATAATTAGTAATTCTCAATAATAGAACGTGTAATTCTCACTGATTTAAAGTTTTCCGCTAGAGAGTTAGCTTCCTTCATCGACCAAATTATTTCTACGGCATCAGCAGTGGGCAACTTTGGTAGGATAATGACCAGTCATTGCATCATGTCTATTTTGTGTCGAGATAAGTGGGATTCCATATTTCTGCCTTGATGCTTACTGCAAAGCGGAATTATGTTTTTGGAAGGAGAAGCTGGTTAACATCAATAGCAGATATTGCTTTGAAAGTAAAGATTCTATTTATTTTGTATATTCAGATGCCAGTGCTACTGAGGGTGGTGCATTTGTTGACCCAAACAATGAATTTGTGTGTCACAAAACGTGGACGCAGGACGAGCGATTTCAAGTGCCACGTGGAGGGAGTTGTTCGTTATTGAATTTTCATTGCAATATTTTGCCTTGAGTGCTCCAAGGATCGCATGTTAAGCAGTTTACTGACAGCCAAGCAACTGCTAAAATCGTTGAAAGGGGTAGCACGACATTGGAGTTTCGAAAGATGGCCCGGAGTATTTTTTTAACATTTGCATTCGATCGTATATCTATTTGGAGGTCCTAGGGTTCCCTCCTATTGTTAATCAGCAAGTTGGGTTATATTAGTCGGCTAATTGATATCGATTATTGGCAAATTACATGAGTTTTTTCTACCTCTTGAGCATCGGTGGGGGCCCTATAGTGTCAATTGTCTTACCAATTATTACAATCACAAACTCCCTAAGTTCTTTTCACGGTGATGAAACCCATACACTGCGGATGTCGATCATTTCGCTCAGCATCTCCGCAGTGAGAATTGTCGGGTGTTTTCCCCTGTTGGTATTATTCCGCGGGTATTACATTATTATATGGAATGTCAGTATGCTGTTGGTACACTTGTTGTACTCGTTGGTCTTCGGCTCATTACTGCTCATTAATTATGCATATAAATATAATAGTTATCTCGTGGCCCACGGTATTCATATCGGGAAGGAGGTTTTAACGCGCGGGAGAAACTCTTATTTGCTTTTAGGGTCAGATCAATTCACAGTAGATATTGTCGCCCTAAGAATGGAATTTACTGCGTATTTATTAGTAGAATTTATATGTTGTACGGGCACGGGCCTAGATAATGATTGCTCAATATATGCGGCACGGGCGTAGACTACGATCTATTGATTTGTGCGGCACTGGCCGAATATGGATTGGAGTTTACCGCGTAATTTATTATGAGGGAAATTTATATATAGCACTGGGCACGGGCCTAGATAATGATTTCTCAATATATGCGGCACGGGCCCAGACTACGATCTATTGACTGTGCGGCACTGGCCGAATATGGATTGGAGTTTACTGCGTAATTTATTAGTGAAATTTATATATTGCACGGGCACAGGCCTAGATAATGATTTCTCAATATATGCAGCAGGGGCCCAGACTAGATCTATTGATTTGTGCGTGACAGTGGCCGAATATGGATTGGAGTTTACAGCGTAATTTATTAGTGAAATTTATATATTGCACGGGCACGGGCCAAGATAATGATTTCTCAATATATGCGGCAGGGGCCTAGACTGTGATCCATTGATTTGTGTGGCACTGGCCGAATAGGGATTCATTGCTTTATGTGGCACTGGCCTGAAACAATGCCTTATCGATTTATGTAGCAGTGACCTTTTCGGAGAGGCGGCACTTAACTTGTTGGCAGTTTTGTGCGCTCATGATTACGGAGCGGGGTGTTCGGGTGTTGTTTCTAGTTCGTTTGTTCGTTTTCGTTCGTATGTTATGCTCTTGCTTTTTCAGACGTTTTCTTCAAGCAAAGGATGGAAGTGTTTTCGCAATTTTGCTTCACTGCGTGTTCATCAGGTGTTGGAGGTGATGTTGAAGTCCAGAGCAGATAGCCACATCTTATATGCGTGTTATTAAAACATTTATGAGCTGGTATAAAATAAGACGGAAATATATAGGGAAGGGAACTACGTCTTTGTTAGTGCATCTGGTTCTAAATGCTGCCCTGTGAGTGTTTAAGAAGGTATTTGAATGTAGCCGGTATTGACGATAGTGGTACTCTCCCGCGGTTATTTAGTATGTGCTGGATTCGCTTGCGTATCCTACCATACTTTGTGTCTGGTGATTGGTATTACGGGAATTGAAGGGTAAAATGATTTACGTTCGTTTGAGCGCAGCGAATTAGAACGTAAGTGTTATTTTCATGTGTCTCATTTTCGCATATCATTACGAGTGTTATGAATTGTATCCTGATTAGCATCTATGGAGTGTTTTCACATGACGTCACGGCGGCCATGTTGGTGTCCCAAAACAATAGAATGCAGGGTTCTCCTTATCAGGCGGTAACCGGTAAAATTTACCGCTTGAAGCAGCACTTATTACCGCCCGTAACCGCGTGCCCCCGGAAAATTTTATAATAGTTTTTTTATCAATAGTTTTCCCTTTACCGCTTAGCAAAAATCCCTTACCTGCTGAGCTAAAATTCAGGGAGAACCCTGAGAATGGCGGCCATATTGGTGTCCCAAGCTAATCCTGTGGGGACTGAATTCTTTTCTAATGCAAACACTTTGTTTTGTTCAAATAAATTAGCATAGCTGCAGACCACGTGAGTGAAAACACTCTTTTCAATGTTGTTTTCATACAGTCAGGTAGGTCGATATCATTACGCTTAGGGGATTAAAAATAGGTAAGTTATTGAGGAAAAAAAATTAAACGAGAGCTTTCTTTTGTTTACTCCGGCGTGTTAATTTAATTAAAGCTAATTGAGAGGAACTCAATTGCATTGATAAGATAAAAAATGAATCTGAATTATTGAAGAGTCCCAATTACAAGAAATCCCCTTAAGTGTTATCATCACAAACGCTTATCTGTACAGAAACACTAATTAATCTAATTACTCATGCGCGGAGCGGCATGAGGTAAGGTTTCGGCTCCGTTTTTCTTTTTTTTTTTATTTTTGTGTCACGATTTTGCATGCAAATTTATGCACGCATATTTTAAATTGTGCACTTTCGGTTTATAGCTTTGCCACTACACATCCTGTTTAGTTACTTCCGGCTACTCTCACTTCCGGTAAAATAGCGTTACTTAAGTGTCACGACAGCGTCTCCTACAACCATCCTTACATTAGTCTAATAATGTTCACGTTCAGTATATATAAGACTTAGAAGAATCACTGGCTTCATTGTGGTACATCCTTCATTTCCAAAACAAGCAATAGTAAACAACGTGGTTCGCAAGAACGATGACTGAATGAAAGGAGTACTCTTCGCCATGTCGGACATCTTCTTATGATGTTTAAAATATATCATAAAACTTTCTTACGCATGCGCATGAGTATAGGCTGCTTGGAGCTTCTTGTTTTCCTTTACAATTGTTGCCATGAAATATTGCGGATTATTCTTTTTGAGTCTGAATGAAACTATATGAAAGCTTTATCGAACTGAATTTCTGTGGTTCTGTTTATAAGTTATGCTGTACAAAAAAGTTCGATAAACTATTGAGTCTGTGAATGAATCTAAATGAATTTGTATCAAAATGATATCTTCTAAGCAGTATTTTCTAATGATGCCGGTTGCCTTTTTTTAACCTTTTTGCAAGTTCAGTTGACAACACTGAAACTGAACTTGCGCCATCTTTGTTTTCTGATCTGGAGTAGCGCGAAAACCCCCACGCCTTAGGCTGAGCCGGTCGATTTTGTCATATGAATACAGTACGTACTTTGTTTTGGAACGAAACTCATTCCGGAATGAAACTCATTCCGGTATCATGTGTATAGCCCCTTAAAGTGCCCATAACCTAAAATTTGTTATTTTCGTATCTAAATCTACACGTCACGTAATGAACATCTGAGAAAGAATTTTTTGATTTCAGCAAAACGTAAATTTTTTATGAATATTTCAAATCTTCCAAATCCTATTTTTTTGTGGTATACCCGTCCCGCTGTTAAGAAGGCCAACGGGCTCACATGTTCCTTAATGTACGTCACAGTTCCTTTGTTTGAAGTAACAAGTTCCTTTGTTTGAAGTTATGTGTTCCTTAATCTAAGTCACGAATCCTTTGTTAACCGAGAGGAACCGAGAGGAGACTAATGCGAATGGTGGACCAAAATGGCGGTAAATTTCGAAGACTTTAAAAAATCATAAAAAATTCACGTTTTGCTGAAATCAAAAAATTCTTTCTCAGATGTTCATTACGTGACGTGTAGACTTAGATACGAAAATAAAAAATTTTAGGTTATGAGCACTTTAAAACGGACTTACGGATTTCACTGCAGTGTGCAGAGATGGGGCTTTCAAGCATGATTCGCTAGCCTGTGACTCGCTACCTCTAAAATCGGGAGATTTTAGAGCTTGATATGAAGTTTAACAATCATGAGTGGGGCTGCAAGTGGGAAAGAGAATTTCAACATGCTCAGGTGAGACGGCACCTTTTAAGACGCGGCCTTGTTCCTTGAGGCGGTCTAACAAAAGTACTCAGTGGTGGATCCAGGTAGAGGGTCTGGGAGCTCTGGACCCTCCCCCTATCAGGCCTTTTTTTTACAACTAATCTGTCGGGCGTACAATGCTGGACAACGCTGCCAAAGTACTCCCAAAAATCCTGGTTTGGACCAGCGGTTTTAGTGAAAACATTGGTTTGGTGGGGGGGGGGGGGGGGGGGGGTGTGCTCATTTTGGCAGCCTGTTGGCGGATTGTGCTCCTAAAAGTGGCATATTATGCTACTAGCAGTGCTCGAAATTTTGCCAAATTATGCCAGAATTCCCAAATTATGCTCCTAATTTCCGAAATTATGCTCACAAAATGACGTAGATTCTGTACATATAGGCGCGCAATAACGACACCAAACTATGTTTTTCAAATATAAAACTAGTACTGTTGTTGTACATCAAGAGAAAATAATTGGATTATAATTATAATCTCTTGTGTAAATTTACTTGTATTTTATGGTAGTTTGTCTCGGCCCTCAGCTGTCCAAATTAGCTGCTCGCATCTCTGAACCGTTTGTAAAATGCCTTCAACGACTTCAAGATCACACTTGTATATACTGACTGAACCAAAAGAATATAGTACTTTCCCGTACGCTAAAACACGCATTGCAAGAACATACTACCTAAATTTTATTCATTTCTGTAGAAAATACACCATATTTACTAAATTTTATGAATTTATGCTCCAAAAAGTGCTAAAATTTGCTAATTATGCCGTGGCAGTGCTCGTTTAAAAAATTATGCTTTTTTGCTCCAATTATGCCAAAAATTATGCTAGCACAATCCGCCAAGACCTATTGTGGGATGATGATGACGTCACATAGTGAAACACCATCGGCTAGCTAAGA
Organism: Cladopsammia gracilis; assembly: GCA_022457155.1. Lineage (NCBI taxonomy): Eukaryota > Metazoa > Cnidaria > Anthozoa > Scleractinia > Dendrophylliidae > Cladopsammia > Cladopsammia gracilis. The sequence continues at coordinate 2,918,440 of JAJGOT010000003.1, read as the reverse complement.
TGGCCTAAAAGTCTCAATCGATACTTGCTAAGAAAGTATAACGTACGTGGAAAAGAAAATTAAAGCTTTAGGGTGAATTAAGCATTAAATTTAGTTTCTTTCTTACTGTCTTTGGTAATTAAGAATTTAATTTAATTTTTTTACTCTCTTAGCTGGAAGATCACGTCGCGGAGGAGTGTTTGAAGACAAAGATGAAATGTGACTACGAGAAGATTGGATGCGTCCACAAGGTACAAAGCTGATAAGTGGTTTTGTTTCCACAGACGACGCGATTTTTTTTTAGAGATTGTCACATCGCCAGCTCTTAATGTCGAAAATCGTATGTGCAGTTACTCTCGGACAGACGCTGCAACAGCTAAAAAGATTACTGGAAAACAACCAGAGAAATTCAACGATTTGAATTTGGCGGCAAATTAAGTGCGGGTTTGTCGCCTGGCCTGTGCAAGAGTGTTTACCCGTGCGATTTGACTAACACGACATTTTCAAAAAGTCGTTTTACGTCGTCCTTTTACGTGACAGCATAGGAAACTTTAATTAATTGTTTCTCACTTAGGCGCTCTTCCACTTATATCTTACAGCACCTTTCAAAAATACGCGATCTGTGAAGTTCAAAGCACAACTAAGGTGCATGTTTTACGCAGCCGTCAATCATAATTATGACAACAAACACTTCCACCTCTGAAAACAGACAAAATGGACCGAAATCCACCAATCACAACCCGCAAACATGACCTTTGGACCATTTTGGGTCAAGCATTGTTGTTTCCTGAGATGTACGCTATGATATTCGCGGCAGTGAAAAACGAAACTGTTGGTTGCGATTTGAACTTCAGAGTTCGTGTGTCATTGAGCTCGCGTGTCATGGAGCTCGCGTGTTATTTAGCTCGCGCGTGTTATTCAGCTCGCGTGTTATTGAAAAGTGCAATAACCTGATTACACGTCTTTTTATTTGAACATTATATTCAGTGCAATCGAGAGAAACTTCCCAAGCACCGCAGAAAAAAGCTGACAAATCACGTTAGAATGCTATACGACGTTGTTATGACGACGAAAAAGGAACTACAGGCTAGGAAAAACAAGTTCAGTTGAAGGAGCAGACCGAGACAAACCATAAACAGAAGCAACGTATCGCGGACCTGGAAAAGATCACAAGCAGTCTGCTGATCTGGAGAATAGACAATATCAGAGGAAGTTAAGAGCAGCGAGGAGCGGTGAGGTTAATACGATATTCATCCCGGAGCTCTACTCCAGTAGCAACGGCTACCGGCTGATGGCTTCAGTGTGTTTGAACTGGGATGGTAAAGGGAAGGGCAAGCATTTATCTGTTTTTTATCAGCGTGGTTCAAGGTGAATTTGATGTTCTTGTCACAACACCATATAATTTAAAATAGCTTTGGTTCACTCACACTCCTAACAGTGGCCAAGTGCAAAGGTGAAAAAATAGTTCGAATTCTGTTTTATAAAATAATGAAAAAATAATAGCATTATCGTTACAAGTCATTTATTCTTGTGTATACAATTCTTTTTTTTTTATTACTTGTAAAGTATTGTGATAACTTATTTTATGAATAATAAACGAATGATTAGAATGAAAACAAAAAGCATTATCGTTACAAAATACTGTTAATTCAAGGAGCTTTTTTGGAATGGTCACACTGTAGGATTTCGGCCACGGACTCAAAAGTAGAATCACCTTGTACAGCATAATAAACAATACGCACCTCACCGCGAGCAACCAACGAACGTTTCCATGATATCACCAGCCAATTCACTTATAATCATTTTTGGGACTAATAAAATCTTCGTATTTTGTAGCTAACTTTACACTCAGCTGTGATAAACACAAAACGACAAGATTACATTCCATCGTGCTCAACTTTGCGAGGAGGTGTGTCATCCATTGAATTTGTGCTCTCTGATTGGCTAACTTGTAAACAAAAAAAGGTTTGTTGGGTGCATACTGTAATAGCTTTTATTTAAATGGCGCACTTTAGGATTTTATCCACAGACTCAAAAGTTAGAACCACCTTGTACATCATAATAAACAGTACCACAGGAAAGTACTGCACAGTAGCTTTTATTTGAATGGCATTTTAGGATTTTATCCAAAGACTCAAAAGTTAGAACCAACTTGTACAGCATAATCAAAGTGTTACAGCAATATTCCTGATTTCGAATCCGTAGTATGTTAAGAATTAGCCAAACCCAAGGGTAAGACGGTATCACCAAAACGCCCTCTCCTATCCTAGGGATTTACGACTCTCTGTTAAAGTAGCCGTAAAACTACCGCATGGCGTTCTATCTTTTGGATAAGAACACAGACCTTCAAAAAAGGAAACACATCTTATTTTCAGTGAAGCCAAACGTGTGCCCCGCAAACGAGCCATTTCTGGGTCGACCCAAAAACAGTAAAAACCCGAGCTTTGGCTCCGGGAAGTTCGCTTCGCACGAAGACATAGAAAAAGGAGAATTCGTCAAAGACAACACGATGTTTATCAAGGCTGTAGTGGATTGCGATGGATTTTGTAAGCCTTGAACGTTTGGTCCGAAATGATTAGTTTAGATTTGGTTGTACAGCAAGATTTAGTTGTGTCACATTGTGTGCGAATTACGCGTATCATCAGCATCAGCATCAGCATCAACATCATCATCACCATCATCATCGTGGTAGTCGTTGTTACCGCCACCGTTGTTCCAACAATGTATAAGTGTCGTCAGGCACAATTAACACCACCATCATGTTGATCATCATCATCATCATAATCACCATCACTAACTTCGTTATCATCACCACCAGCACCAATATCCACATCATCATCATCATCATCATCCGACTATCTTCATTATGGCCACCACCACCACCACCACCATCATCAAATAATCATCATATTCATGTTGATATTCGTCCTTGTTGTCTTCATCTTTATCGTCATCAAGTCCTGACAATATCTTTTCCAAGGGTATGGCTATTTTGTACTATTTTTGCGATCTGTGGTTTTTATATGTTTAATTTTAACGCAACTCGGGTAGTCTTATCGATGCGAAAGTGTAACAGTCCAGTATTCATTTAATTTCAAAGGAATAAAGCGTTCTGAAATCAACGATAAAATCGAACGACGTTTCGGTGCTGTCATGACGTCATTTTCAAGTCCAAAATGATTGGAATAAACTGTCAGAATAGTTCGCTGAATTTAAACACAATAAATAATTATGTAATGTCACGCAAATAGTTTTTTAATCTTCAGCGAACTATTTCTGACAGTTTATTCTAATCATTTTGAACTTGAAAATGGCGTCATGACTACACCGACACGTCGTTCGACAGTTTTATCGTCGATTTTTACATATAGCTGGATTTTTGAAAATATGGCCGATGAAAATTACAGCAATTTCACTACAACTAGGCCAAACAAGGGTTTTCTATGACCCCAATCAGCCCGGACGACATGGTTTACAAAAATCCAGCTAGATATCTCGATAATATGGCGACAATGATCGGGAAAAGTGCCAAAAAGCGATTTCCGGCCAACGTCAGCGCTTTCTGGAACACTTCACAACGTTAGTATGGCGTCAATGATCGGGAAAAGTGCCAAAAAGCGATTTCCGGCCAACGTTAGCGCTTTCTGGAACACTCCACAGCGTTAGTATAGCGTCAATGATCGGGAAAAGTGCCAAAAAGCGATTTCCGGCCAACGTCAGCGCTTTCTGGAACACTCCACTGAGCGATTTCCAACCAACGTCAGCGCTTTCTGGAACACTCCATAGCGTTTGCTAGAGATATGTAGCTGAATTTTTAGAAATATGGCTGATGAAAATTACAGCAATTTCACTACAACTAAGCCTGACAAGGATTTTTATGATCCCGATCAGCCTGAAAATCACAGCGAAGAGAGAAAAGAGGGAAAGGGAGCGAGAGCGAGAGAAAAAAAAAGACTAGCAACAGTCTTTAGTTTTTATATTGTGGAGTTTAGAGGCCAAACACACTTACAGACGCGTACTTAGGGCGACATGGTTTTTAAAAATTCAGCTAGACATGCTTTGTTTGAAATCAGTTGCTTAACATTAACAGCATACATTTGAATTTGAGCAAGCAACTACTAAATTGGGTAAGTAATTATGGCACCGGGGGAAGCAAGATAGCCAACGAAAAATCGTTTTACATGACGGTTATAGCTTGCAGCGCCACAATTCTTATACTACGGTATTTCATGAGATGTTTACGGGTTCTTATTAGAGCGGTCTTCAGTTGAGTGTCGTAAAACCAAAACCAAAGTAATTACTCTGGCCAATCACAACAACAGACGGAGACAATCCATTAAAGTGCCCCTGTGATCAAATTTTTTTTATTTTGATTTTTTTACATTTTCATGTACAATTAGACTTTCTTACTCATCTTGCCAAATTTCAATTCATTACGAACATCAGAAGTCATTTTATTTTAACATTTATTTCCGAGAATTTACGGCCGCCATTAATCAACCTTGTTCCAAGGCTTGGTTGCGAATGGGAGAAAGTGACGTCAAAGACTCAAACATACCTCACGGGTTGAAATTATAATAACAATCAGCATAGAAAATTGCACGAAGAACAAGTCCAAAGTTTTTGTTGCTTTTCGCGTGATTTGCGATACTTATTGTTATTATAATTTCAACCCGTGAGGTATGTTTGAGTCTTTGACGTCACTTTCTCCCATTCGCAACCAAGCCTTGGAACAAGGTTGATTAATGGCGGCCGTAAATTCTCGGAAATAAATGTTAAAATAAAATTACTTCTGATGTTCGTAGTGAATTGAAATTTGGCAAGATGAGTAAGAAAGTCTAATTGTACACAAAAATGTAAAAAAATGAAAAACAAAAATTTGATCACAGGGGCACTTTAAACCAATCAGGGCGCTAATGGTTTTACTTCTGGGGACTGAAAACCAGTCTATTGCAATTACTGACGACCTTTTTTGTTTTGCAAATCGCAAAATTAGTTTCGAAAAAAATTACTTCTGAAAAACTTTTCTAATCAAAAAATTGCTCTACCACTGGGGTTCCAATTACACCACAGGTTGTCAATTGAGTGTCTGCGAAAGTGATTTCGCGATTGCTTTGGTTTTGCATCACTGCGCTTTGTGATTGGCTAAAAATTCTCGTGCCACTTTCTCAACCAATAGTGAGTTACATCCTGTGACGTAGTGGACCATGGCCTCCATGATTCAGAATAGCCTGAAATTCGGCCGCCGTGGCAACGTTAAGACTTCCTCCGCCTCTTCAAACACAGCTCGAATTTCATTTGAATAAACGTCAACTAATCGTCTCCTGCTGCAAAGCTATATAACAAAAACCTCATTACAAAATGTTTGACGTGCTAAAGATTTTTAATTTCAAGTTCTGCTTCCATTATCGGCTTTCATACCTAACTTGAACCTAACTTAATACACGAATGTTTTAACTGCTATTATCGGTTGGTTTATGACATTTACTCAACGTTGTAAACTAATCGTGATTTGTTGCTATGGGGGTGGTTCAATGTTTTACAAAGTTCTCTAAACAAGAGGGTTAGATACCTTATAAATTAAATGTTTGTAAGATCATATGTTTTTGCTATTTATAGCAATTCGTTGAAAGTGTCAGTTAAATATGGGAAGTTACATTTGTCACGTACTAAAATTGAAAACATCGCGCTTCGAAGCCGGCTTTAGAATGAAACAGCAGATTAAATTTGAAAGTTATCGCTGTTATGCTACTTCAATTAATAACACTCATCGTATTCCCTGAGCAGAAATTTGTTCAAGTTCACAGTTTATTTTGTCAGTTGAGCATGACAACAAACGTATAAATAATCTCAACTTACAAGAAAATAAAACCGATAAAACAGCAACGTGATTGGTTAAGCGTCGGGGTGCAGGTGGTGTTACATAGTACAAACGCTGTGATTGGTCAGATGAAGAGCTTTTTATGAAGGCAGGTGCTATTACGGTTGGTTTATGCAAGACTCGTTCGCGGAGATTTTGTTGAGAAATTTATCGGATAAAAGTTACGGTCTTCCCAGTTGTTTAACAAGATGCCTGACATTGCATCAAGCCAGAATGTCCAACAGGATCAAGATCTCGCGCAAAATGGAGAAAATTCAAGCAACCAAGAGGTTAGTGATAAAGTTAATATTTCAGATTATCGCATCGTTTTTCTCGGTTTCCCGTAATAATTATGCAGGGCTATGAGGTTATCTGAATTGTCGTAACGATTATTAGGACAGTTTTTCAGATGCATATTTTTGTTTAAAATAAACGTCAACTAAAAAGCCGCAGACATAACTTAAGAAGTGGTTTCAGCGCGGCCTAACTGCGAGATTAAGAGAAAAATATTGAAATTGATTTCCCTGCAAACAAACACAGTTAGTATATTTTTTACACTTAAATGCAAATTTAAAACGAAAATCCACTTGAAACCATTTTTGTTCCCATTCTTGTCATTTCGTGCTGAACACTCCAAACGATATTAGACCCGCGAAAATATTTCGCAAACCTCGCGGACTATTTTAAAACTGCTTCCAGTGCAATTTTAATTTTCGGTGAGGTGGGTTTTTCTTAGTTATTGAAATAATGCATTGATGTGGTTAACGGTTTAAATTGTGCTATATTGCGGTGTTCTGTTATAATACTAGGAAGGAAATTTTGCCCAACTATTCTGAGAAATCCTGTTGTTCAATCAGAGGTCCTCCCAGTTTATTTTAGGCTTTCTTTCGCCCACACAATAAAGAGAATAAACTAGGGACAAGGGTAAACGATTTTAGATATTACACCAACTGAGAAGTTGAAAGGTTATGTTTGTTTCTAGCTACCGTCTATCAAATCCTGCAAATCGTCGGATGGAATTTTATTGCAAGCAAGTTTCACTCGTGTAGGAGTAGGGTGAATAGGTTCGCGGATCGGCGGATTTGGCCTTGAAAATCGCACGGATTGCGGATTTTAGCGATAAATTATAAAGCGGATTCACGGATTTGAAAATTACCGTAGATCGCGGATCAGCCAAAAATTTTGGCCGGATTCCGGACTTTGTCTATCTAGAAGTTCGGATTGTGGATCTGGGACCATATTCACGAAAGCATCTTAAGTCCAAAGAGCCTCCTAAGATATAACTTAGGAGATAACTGGTATTCACGAAGAACTCCTATTTTAAGACATTTCTTTTTTTTTTTTTTCTCCTAAACTTAGGACATCCTACATTTTTAAGACATGTCTTAACTGGTATTCACGAAGACCTCCTAACTTAAGATATGTGTTAATTTTTCTCCTAAACTTAGGGGGTCAAAATTGTCCTCCTAACTTATTACAACATGTCTTGACGGGGGCTAAATTCGATTGTTGGCGAGTTTTACGTCGATTTTCAGCGTGATTATTGTGTATCACAATAGTTACCGATTAGATAAACATTTTAAAGCATTATATTGCTTTCCTAAGAAAAAATAAATATTTTCTAGTAATGTCAAACAACACGGTTAGTTACATATAGGCCTTCGTGTCATTAACGGGTTTCACATTTCTTTCTCATTGCAGAGTTATATTTCCGTTTTTCGTGAAAATAAGCCCTTGTATAAGAAATATCGAAGTAGTCCCTATTAAAATGATGATGGAGTTATTTGTTGCTTTTGCTACTGACCATGATGATGAACGAAGATTATCAGTTTTGCTATCTTTAATTCGAGATGAAATAAAGGTTATTGTATTGTCATTGTAACAACAATTTGCACAATACAAAATATTCATTCATGTAATTTTCATAACTTATTATTCATAAGAGCGCGTCATATAAACTATCTCTGATTAATTTACTTTTACTAATCGATAACTGCCCACGATCATTAAACTTAGGAGACTGCTAAGTTACGCTTACCTTAGGATGGTCATAAGATATCGTTCGTGAATAGCACTCTGGACATATCTTAGGAATCTCCTAAATTTTCTCTTAAGTTATATCTTAAGATATATCTTAAATAGATAGGATTTCGTGAATACGGCCCTTGATCATTAATTTTTGGCCGGCCTTGGACGGTATGTTGGTGTTTTGTCGACTATTTTCCCCAGTTTCACCAGCAAAAGCAGAAAACTCCGAGTAAAATCTAAATACTGCACAAGAAAAACAAAACTAACGAAAATTTACGTAATTTCACTACAACTAGCCCAAACTAGGGTTTTTATGAGCCCGATCAGTCCGAAAGTCACAGAGAAGAGAGAGAATAGGGAACGGAAGCGAGAGCGAGAGAAAAAAAGACTAGCAACAGTTTATTATACTTTATATTTTTATATGAAAAACAAGGCCAAGAACGCTCACAAACGCTTACTTAGGGCGATATCGTTTCCAAAAATTCAGGTACATATATATACTCGTTATCGCTTGGCAGTACCACATTATAGGTTTTTGCGGTTTCTTTTAACTTTCTCTGACGGAAATTTTAAAAAAAGAACATTAATTGACTTTTTAACTTCTTTAATTCTAAATAATTAATATGTTTTTTTTGCTGTTTAACTTTCTTGCAAGACAAGCATAGCTGTGAATTTAATGTGACAAGGCGTTGCAACCGATCGCGCTCCGAAAAGTAAGAGATTATTCTAGTATTTCCAGCGTCATGCAAGACAAGCAGCTGAGAACTAATGTTAAGTCCATAAAACAAATAAGAACGACAGCCAATAGATATAAAGCGGTCTTTTTGGAACGCATGAAACTTGATTTCAGCGCATGGAAGTTGTATGAGATGCAAGGAATTCGAAATTTCATAGATTCTTATGAAAGATAGAGCGGTTGCAGACTTGAGAACCGCGTCAGGCGAAGCACGAAAACTGACTGGTCTAGTTATCGAAAGTTCAGCGCATAATCGAGGGTTGAATTTTATAACAGTTTAAAGCAGGGGAAACTACATGTGAACGTTTCACTTTAGGGGCAATAACAGGTGTTATTTAATCCCTGACATTGCCGGTGGTTTTTCTCGTTGATTATCAAGAGCGCCCTCCGTTTGTTTTCTGATCGAGTAATAAATGTGCCTGAAAATTGCAACTATAGAAAATAATGATTGTAATGGCTTAAATTCTCCTAACTGTGAAAAACAAATTAAAATACATGTACATATTAAGGCTGCGCTTTTTTTTCTGTGGGGTGGGGGGGGGGGGGGGGGGGGCGCCAATCCGAGACCAACAAGGGATTTGCCTTTCACAAAGGGATAGATAACTTAAGTTGATAGTAAAATGTAGGTGCGATAAAGTTGCTAATTTCTACACGATCTGACCATGGTCAGTATTGCGGGATTTCAATAAAGTCGTCGGCTGTCTCAAAAATTTCAGAGTGTAATTCTTTGATTTGGTGCTTGATATATTACATCAAAGTGCTGGATACCTTTTTTTTTTGGGGGGGGGGGGGACGACTTAGACATCATCAGATAGACTCGTTCAAAATACAGACGATCTCGTTTGGATAAACAAAGGGATCGCATGGTCTCGAGCATACGAGAAAAATATGAGTCTAACCGTCTACGTGCTCGCTTTTAAAGAGCCAATAACTTAGTCCATTATACTTTGGCAGTTTGACACCAGGCGCAGATGTTATTAGTAATATAGGTAGAAATCAATGATTGAAAAATATTCAATAAAGGTTGACGGTGGATCAAATGTCTCAATTTAACAATAATACCGACAGATTTGCTAACTTTTTGGGAAACGTATTCAGTGTAGTTTTTCCGTGATAAATTTACGGTCTATAATAAGCCCTCAGTACATCACCCGTTCTTTTATCTCTAGTTGTTTAAAGGTTTTAGTAACATGATCGTAGACATCGAAACGGGGAAGCAACTCACGCAATGAATAACACAAACGATGTGCGATGTAATAAAAATAAGCCGATCGAAACAAATGCCCTTATGAGCAAAAGAAGCCGAGTGAGGTGACAAGGTTCTATACCAATAAATTCGGTAAACAAAGGACCCTATCCATGGGAAAAGCAATTATTCTAATTTTACTTGTTGGAAAAGTCATTTTCATAACCTCGTCTTCGTTTAGTGGGGTTTCCGATCACTCGAAACAAATTCGTTATAGTTAAGTCCTTTTTTTAAAAGAGAGAATATTTTCATTTTCAGATTCAGTCATTGAATCGATAAAATTCCCGTTGTTACATTGATTGACGCAAGAAAAGCTACTGTCGACCGACAACCAATAGCATGTTGCCGTTACAAATGTTTCTATTCAATTATTTATTATAGCTGATTGACTAGCAAAACCTTTGAGGTTTTTACTAAACGATACCGTGACGAGTATATCTTTATGTTAGAAACAACCTTCGCTAAGAAGTTATTTTTGCGAGACCTTCGGCACAGACAACAGAAAATCAATTTTTCTTGATTTTATTATTCAGGAAAAAAACATGACAGGTGGAAGGCAGAATTATAGCCCAACTGGAAGCGCTGGATCTCGAAAAGGCAGCATGCCCGGAAGCCCAGCTCCGAGTATAAGGGAAAAGGAAAAATTTGATCTCAAACCAGTCTTCATTTTTCCTTTGCAAGACAAGCACAAGTGTCCAATGTGCGAAAGCGTGCTTCGATACCCAGTGCAGTTTGAGGAGTGTGGGCATCGAGTGTGTTCGTCGTGTTTTGCTGAATTAGCGAGGTAAGTTCAGGTAGCTTGCGTATTGTTTTGGTTTCAATGACAGAATCAGTGCCCTTTTTTTTATTTACCACACTCTTAAAAAGGCTGCGGTTCGGCTGGTATTCGCCATATAGGAGCTGCTAAGCCACTAATATTCAGGGTGATCATGTCCAAATTATACGGCAAAATTAGTAAACTCTTCGACGATAAACGCTCGCATCAAAATTAAACTGACTACAAGTGCAGCAGTTGTGTTTCTACCGCTAGCCTGCATGTTATTATTTTAATTGTTGCATTGGATTTTTATAGCCATAAAGAATAAAAACGTTAACTTTAAGGTGGCTCGATCGGATTTTTCAGTGGCGATACCTTCCCACTTTGAACACGAAATACAACGTTATCGATAACAAATAAACTAGGAAATCGAGTGTCATAGAATGTAATGAAGTTTCAGACGAATGAGTCTTATCGTAATCGGAGTGACCATAGCAACACGGTGACGTCATTGCCTTTTTAAAAACGGTCCGGGTACTTGTAGAATAATTGTCTTTAGGTATATGGATTTCAAATAATTTCTATGAGAGCGTTTTCGAGAAAGATTCGGTTGAAGTTTTTGGCTGTTAAAATAAGACTATTCCGTGTCGAAAACACCCTATTAGCGTGGACAAGAAAAGAAAATACATAAAAATATATTAGTTTTTCAAACGAAAACACACGTGTGAACAGGGTCTCAGAAAGGTATTATTCGTCCTCGGTGCATTAGTGTGGTCATTAAACGAAAACGCATGCATAACAAATTATATATGCGGTGTGAACGGATAACTTTTGATGCGTTTTCGAAGCGAAATGTTATAATGTTCATAGCAAAGATATATATTGTATAAATGTGTAGCGTGGTGTTGCAAGTAATGAATATAAATATTGTATTCTGAGACTGTTAAACATTCAAATGAAAATGGCTTGAAGACAAGGCCTGAATCAAATTTTGAAAGAACAATATTGATTGTCCCACAAATAGCTACAAAGCTTATCTAGGTGGGGAAAGGCAAAAGCAATAACATCTTAAAATAAAAAAGCTCTTACAGCCAGCTCATTCATGTAATGGACAATTTTCATTGTACCCTTGAAGTCATAAAGCAGATAACTTAATTTGTAAAGCACTTTTTGCACGCGCAAGCCTCAAGTCTGGATCGAAACTGGTGGAACTCGAAAAATATTCTAGTGTGACTATCTTGGCCGCCATTATTGATGTGTGTGTTGTATGTTGAAGAGCTCCAAAAAAAAGCACAACAATAAAGCAATGGTTTACGTACTTACCAATAAAAGCGCAAACAACAGACCTCAGCAATTTTCCAATATGGCAGCCTCGATGGCCTGCCTCGTGCCTTTCCATTTCCGGTCATTTTCATTTCCGCCCAATTACGTCACTTTTTTCCGCCCGATCTACGGTCCACAACTTCCGTCGACATTTGCTACCCTCACAATACCTCATTCATTGCGCATGCACATGAATGAGCCAAAAATAATTACAAGCAGAAAGAAGACATTTCGCTGTAGTTACACTCTATCCCATAATTTTCAAGTTTTGTCAAAAGAATCTCATGATTAACAGTATCAAATGCTTTCTTTAGATCTATAAATCTTGCATGATTGTGTGCTTTTCCTCCTTTGTATGCATTCTATGTGATAGGCGCTAAGGTTCCGTTTTTCTTTTCTTTATTGTTATTTTTTTAGGGTAGAACCTCGCTGCCCAGTTGATCAGACTCCAATTGATAAGGATAATGTAAGTTGAACCCGTGAATGTTTAACCCTTTTAACTCCCTAGAGTAACAAATACCAAAATTCAAGAAAAATCCCAAATTTCATTTTGTAAAATACCGAAAAACAAATGGTACCATGCAAAAGGATTTCCTCCACAGACTCAAAAGTTAGAATGTAACTATACATATCTTCATAACTGACTCTAGGGGTGAGGAATCAGTGAGAGTATTTTTATTCGTTTTTTAAACGGCTCTTTAACCTTAGGGACCGAGTTTGAGAAATTTTTAAAAATCAAACATCGCCACAGGAAATTATTTCCCGAAGAGCTTCAGTTTGAGTGGTCACACTTTAAGATTTCATTCACAGCATCCTGCAGCAACCAAACAATGTCAACAATAGAACCTACTTCTGCAACAATGAAAGCACCACAGGAAAGTACTCAGTGACCGACAGCCTCTATTTGAATAATCATAATTTAGGTTTTCATCCACAGAATCAAAAGATAGAACCACCCAGTCAGTGAAGTAAACAGCACCACAGGAAAGTAGTGCTCTGTTATTTGAATCATGATGAAGAATGCGCCCGCAATGTATATGTAGGCGCCCTCCAGGGCCTCATCCACAAAGATTAGAAGGGGCAGTACGCAGCTCTTACAAGGTCTTCTCTGATTTGCTGAGAAAACAATAGAACAAACAACACAACAATGGACCCTAGCCCTGAAAACAATAGAACAAACAACACAACAATGGACCCTAGCCATGAAAACAATAGAGCTGCATGATACCCAGGTCCAATGAAATTAGAGGTTGTTAAGGAGGCTCGTACCCATTTCCCAAGTCCACACCCTTTCAATTTTAATGGGCCATATCTTTTGTTGTAGTGCATAAAAAGACAAGCCACTTTGCATGCAAACACACAATACATTGAACTTTATGGGAGTATAGGATTTGTTTACATCGGTGCTTCCATGGCAACGGAATGGTGATCCTCTGAAATTCACAAGTTGCGGAGTTTCTCTAGATCAAGAGAAATTTTTGTAAAACCCGCTAATGGACTAATTGATTAGACCATGGGCTTCAACTGGACAAAGTTTGAAAGAAATGTATGAGAGCGTTTTCGAAATTTTTAGGGATGAAGTTTTGGGGATTATAAATACAGTGAAAAACATACTATCGACATAATTGGCTAATATCTAAAGAAAATGATGCGCGATGGGGATGCAGTTTCATCTCATAGTAGTTTGATTCCATTTGAAATGGTGTGTGAAAAAGTGAGGGGGGTTGCTTTGGCCGATTGCGAGAAAGAAGGATTTGATTAGCGTGCGTTCAGCTGCTCTTGTTGCCATTTTTGTATGTAATTTGGTCTACGCCTACAAATGTGATGATAATTTGGAAACCGCGAGATAAATTTTTTTAAAAATTTGACAATCTCGAGATTGGTCATCAATTTATATGGCCTGCAAGTTTCAAGGACACTGAAGACATGCAAGGCAATAAAATGGGGCCTCCAATGTACCAATTTTTTCCCGCAGAGTTTGTGTTTACAAGTGAGCGTCCTCATTATTCACGGGTATTGTTTCATATGCACGTGCAAAACTTTACAAAAAAATTTATTTGCATCGGAACAGAACGCTCGATTGCTTTCCGAAGAATTTTCCGAAACATGCTAACAATACTATCCCCCGAAGTAACTAGCTGCTTTCTCCTTTCAAAAACTTTTAGCTGACTTTATTTCGTACCCAAAACGACATTTTTGTCCCTCCGAAAACAAAGAGTTAAAATTTCCGTTGTTACGAAAGTTTGAGGTCACCTTCTACTAAAGAAAACCGAACAGCTTCCGAACTTCTTCCGAACATTTTCCGAACACTTTTATCCCCTCCGTAAACAGTTAAAATTTTCGATGTTACGAAACTTTGAGGTCATATTGGGTCACATTCTAGTAAAGAAAACCGAACAGCTTCCGAACATCTTCCGAACATTTTCCAAACACTTTTATCCCCTCCGAAAGGAGTTAAAATTTCCGATGTTACGAAAGTTTGAGGTCACATTCTACTAAAGAAAACCGAACAGTTTCCGAACATCTTCCGAACATTTTCCAAACACTTTTATCCCCTCCGAAAGGAGTTAAAATTTCCGATGTTACGAAAGTTGGAGGCAACACTCTACTGAAAAGCCTTTAGTCTAATAAATTCCGAATCTGATCGTTTACTTTATGCGCCTAGTCAACACTCAACCTTGTTCAAGGTTTTCCGCATTGTGAAAGGTAAATGTATGGCTGTGGTAGTCAGTGATTTAAAATATGTGTTATTTTCACAGGCAACTGTGGATAAGGCTTTTAACAATGAGATCCTGGCGCTAGACGTCAAATGCAAAAACCACGAATGGGGTTGTAAGTGGGAAGGAGAATTTCAAAATTATCAGGTAAATAACAAAAATTAAGATTTTGGTATTGACAAAAATGCCCTGATATGGAGAACAAACAAAACGCAAAAACGTCCGCCATTAATATAAATTGAAGCACCTGTTTTTAAAATAATCTCCATTATTATTTTGAGGGGGTTGTCTTCAGTTTCTGTTGCTTTGAATTTTAAATTACTTATTGTGTTCTAAAAAAATGCCCGACAAGAGGGCTCATATTTGAAATTAGAAACGATCGAACAACACAGAGAAAAATACTGTTCAATAGCTTTGATTGGAATGCTAGGCACCTGGAGATCTTGTTTACAACTCAGGGGTGTGGTTTCTAATGAACTGCACTAGGTAAACAACAGGCCCCGTTAATTCCAAGGTTAATTACCAAGGGAACACTAAATTGTTAATAGCCTTAATTGATCATAGCACCATCAGTGTCAATTAATTATTAATTTACAGGAATAGAGAATGTTTTAATATACCTTGCAATAACGAAGGCTTTCTTTACAATTGACCATTCTCTTCCGTTGTGTATATATAGAGTTATTTTTTCATCCTGTTTGCTTTTATTTTCAGTACTTTTATGATTTTTCATTTGCTTGATATGGTTCCGGAACATCGTTTATAAATATCTGTCATTTCAAAGTTTTTCCGACTACTATTTATTTGTTTGCCCAAATAAAGCCTTCATTTAGTTTATTTTGTTGTAATGAAAAATGCGAGTTTATCTTTTCGTGGAAGTCGGATAGGAAAGCGTCCGTCACTCAGATCTCAAATGAGGAAATTTGTCAGACAAGTTTGCTCAACGGAGATTAAAAAAACGAAACATGGATTTGTTTCTTTTACGTTTCCTCAAAATACAAAAAATGAAAGTATGTCTGTTTAACCGACCCAGCACGTTTTTTATCGTGTTGGCAAACTATTATTAAAAGCAGTATCCATGACTTCGTTTGGTGCACGAAAATTATTTTACACTGTTCAGATGTTCTCCAAGTTTTAATAATAAATGCGCAAGTCATCCCCGCAAACAGGAGCCGATTACCCGCAAATTAAACTGTGCTTTTCATCCCTGTGATTCCGTACTGGTCATAGGGGTTTTCTCTCTAATGTTTCACATTTTAACTTGGGGCCGGGGCATGCATAAGGAGGTGGGGGG